>WARS01000007.1:0-406919 GCA_008933995.1 Datnioides undecimradiatus | reverse complement strand
GAGTGTATAAGAGACAGTTTAAAAGTTTAAGAGTTCAAGTGATATTGTGTCTGTTGTTCTAGCTATCTTTATATATATATATATATATATATATATATAGCTAAATGACTACTTCAATGTTAAATCCTCTCTCTTGTTCCTCATCATTTCTCACTCCATTCCTCTCACTTCCTGTGTCCCTCTCTTCTCTCTGCTTTACACTTCCCCTCTTCTTCCTTTCCTCCCTTTCTTTCCTCCTCCCGATGCTCTTCTCCTCCGTTTCGCCCTCCTTTCGGTTCCTCTTCCCGAGTCTCTCTTCTCTCCCTTCCCGTTCTTGCTCTCTCCCCCTGAGTCCTCCTCTCTTTTTCTCTCTCTCTGCTCTCTCTTCCTCGCTCACCCCCTCCCCACCACCACCACCACCCTATAGGGATAGAGACTCAGTAGAATTACCATCCTCTTGATCTATAATTACCACACAACTCTCTCTACCCCTGGCTCTCTTTCTCCTTGCTTGCCAGCCGGTCTCAGAGTGTACACAGGATACATACATCGCCATTTTAACAACAGCTTCGTCTTGTGAGTGTGATGAAATAGAAGAGTCGCTGAGATGTTCGATGGAGAACATTGAACGTATACAGTGTGACAAATGCATGATAGCACGACCTATATATTGTATGATCTGTGACGAAAACGTGGAAAGAGCTGTTGGTGTGTTGCACCCTGTCCTCGCACCTTGATAACAGGTGGTGCCCTCCAAACAAGAGATGGTATCGTAGATGATAGCAGCTGGGTACAGGAATGCTGAGTACACATGCAAATGTAATCGTCAGCTAATCATCTGCTAATAACTTTATTTCTGGTGTATATGGGATTTCCTCATTCATGCTAGCTTGTTATCCAATTACGCTATAGTCAGCTAATGACCTCTTAAAATGTGCAGATATGTGGCGCAGCAGCGTTCATGCAGCTTTGCCTAAACTTTGGCTGCACTGCCCAGACTGCATCTGTGTTTTGGTTTTTTTCAGTTTTGTTTCACTTCACATCTTTTGTTGTCGGTGTTTTTTTTGCAGCAGAGACTCCCAGCTCTCGCAACTGTCAGATCATCGATAATAGCCCTGTGATATTAAAGGGGAACTCCGCAGATTTCAGACATAAAAGGACTACCGCATATATTGAGAAAAAAAGGTGTGTGAAACGTTTGAAGGCTCCAGGAGGGAGCAGCATGGAGCCTGTTTTTAGTGTGTGTGTGTGTTCTGAGTGTGTCGGGGCTGAAGTGTGAATGTGAAAAAAGGTGCAGGGAGGTGCAGAGTTTGAAAGAAGCAGGCGCACCAGTAGCTGCTCATCTCAGCTTGAGGCCACATTAGGCGCTGCTAGCATAACACATCTGAATCTCCAGCAGAACTGTTGCCCATCACGTTGTATTGTGGGTAATGTAGGCTCCATGTTTTGAAGAAGACATAGAAGCTATGTAATCTGTCTGTCTGGCCTGTTACTTGTAATATTGTCGCAGCAAGTAGAGCAGCCAGATCCAGCCTCTAGGAATATGTTGTATCATTTTGTGGCACACTGAGAAAATGAGCTACAAACAACAAAACATAAGAAAACAACAGGCTTTAAAAACACACATAAATACAAACAATAGACAGCAGGAGGCGAGTCAAAGGCCGGTTTGAATAAATGCATCTTCAGCTGCTTTTTAAATGTCGGAGCCAGGACATCAAAGGCACGGTCACCTTTTGTTTTCAGTCGAGAGCAGGGAACAAACAATAAGCCCCCGGGTCAGAAGATGACAGTGACTTGCGGTTGATGTCAGGATGCAGCAGTCCAGAGATGCACACCTGTGCCTGAAAATGCATGGCACTTTATGTAAAAATAATAATAATAATAAAAATAAACCACTCCTAAGCTTGATAGAAAGCAAATGCAAAGATGATCGCACTGCTAGACCTTGTCAAGAGTCTTACAGTGGCATTTTAGGTTCTTTGGAGATGGTCCAGAGATGACTTGTTGGGGCAGGTGAAAAGGGAGTTGCAGCTGTCCATTTAGGATGATGTGGAGGTGTCAGTGATCATTTCAGTTTCAGAATATGACACAACAGGATTTTGATTGATTTTGATGTTTTTATTGAAACACATAGGCATCTCAAATATAACACAAAGATCTCTGACGTCAGACTGAACGGCTGGAAAGATGAGCAACCTTGCAAGCTATGCGATCTGAGGCAGTGATCAGGACCTCAGTCTCATCTTCACTTAGCTGTAAACGGTTGCCAACCCTCCTTCTTTAATTTCAGTTGGACAATTGTGCAGAACAGTCAGCGTGTCACTGCCATCAAACTGAATATTTTCAGCCTTATGGTGACATTAAACATAATAATATCACTTAATGAAAGAACACCAGTAAATAATACACAGGTAAATGATACAGGACCCAGGACAGAACCCTGAGGTACACCACAGGAAAGAACAGCAGCTTCAGACATGTAGGCTCTGAGTGATCCAGACAAACTCCTATCAAATTAGAGAGATAGGAATCGATATGATGAGATGATACATTATATGTTGCAAGGCAGAGTGTAGGACAGAGGTTTGGGCAATGGAACGACTTTAGCTTGACTTTAGCGTGTCACGGACCTGGAGTTAACATTTGCTTTTTAATCAAACATAATCCCAGTCATTCCCTAACCTGTGCCAAGTGTTTTAGCTGCCGGCCCATTATTATGATTCTGATTTCTTTTTGCTTTTTTGTCTTTAACCACAACATTTCTGCTACCATGCCCAGCTGTTGTTGATACTGCAGTGAGGATATCTAAGAGGCTGCTACCATAAACATCCAATCTTGGCTGTCAGTAGGGATCCATGAAGATTGTACCTGTCGAAAAGAAGAAGAACAACAAATTCTGTTAGGGTGAGAAAAGAAAATCAGTTAATTTCTTTCTTTTGTTAGCGTGTAGTTGATTTAATGTCTCCTCTTGCAGGAATAAGTGCTCCAGAGATGAATGGCTGTTCAAACTATACGCAGGTAATCAAGAAGAATGAGCCACTTAAAGACACATTTAGTAAACTGACTGCATTTATAGAGCGCTTTTATCCAAAGCACTTTACAATTTACCAGCCGCTCGCACACAAATCAGAGGAAGTTATCAGCGAGACAAGGCACCGGCCTGACCATCGGCAGCAATTTGCGGTTCGCTCGGACAAGCCGCCGGGAGGAGTCGAGGGGTCGCTTTAATTAGT
Source organism: Datnioides undecimradiatus (assembly GCA_008933995.1). Taxonomy (NCBI): domain Eukaryota; kingdom Metazoa; phylum Chordata; class Actinopteri; order Lobotiformes; family Datnioididae; genus Datnioides; species Datnioides undecimradiatus. The sequence continues at coordinate 403,704 of WARS01000007.1, read as the reverse complement.
GGATAACACGGTCAACCTGCTGAACCTCGTCTGATAGCAACTCTCTGGTAAAACCTATAGGGCTGCAGCCGAGGCAGCGTCAGGTTTGTCTGACATAATACTTTTTCGATACTGCTGTGTGTGACAGCTGTAACGGTGTGATGAAATCCATAAAGCAGTGTGAGGCAGTGACCCAGTATACTTGTACTTCCCATCTAAGGCAGACTTGGGACCACAGTGGTTGCCTGTTTTGAATTAGCCTGATAAAATGAGTCAGTCAGTCAGTTGTTTAACTATGATGAAATTAATAAGGCAGTAGATGAGGCAGCGAGGGTAAACACAGTTTGTAACCTACACTTCTATTCTCCTCAGCATCTATTATTCATCGGCCAAGATGATTCTTTCATGAGGCAAGCTAGTTGCACATAATTCATAACGCAGGCTGTGGAAACTAGGACAGAGTGAGATACAGGCAGAGGGGGGATGGGGGGGAGGGGGAAGAGGAGGAGGAAGGATGAGAGGGCTGAGTGAGAAAGAGGGTGACGAAAAGGATGAAGACAGAGACGGTGTCAGGATGAGGAGGAGAAAAGAAGAGGAGAGAGGCAACAGGATTTGGGTTTACAGAAAATACAATTGAACGAGGAGGAACATGCAGCAGAGTCTGCTCAAGTTCACCACGGAGGGAGAAAAAGATGGAAATTGGGAGATTAAAGGCATGAGGGAGGGAGAGATGGAGGAGAGAGACAGAGGAGCACAGGGGAGAAAGAGGAAGAGAGATGAGGGGGAAAGAGAGAGAGCTTAAAACGGGGGGGTGCGTCTCGTCGATGTGATAGACATCTCTATCAGGCTTTGAGGGGAGGAGTCTGCGGTAAAGAGACAAGTTTATCATTGGTCCTTTGTTTTAGCAAAGCAAGAGGAGAATACATTTGTTCAAGCTGCAGCCTGGTAGGCAGGAGACAAATGGCTTCCCTGCATATTCCCTCTCATCTGTAGCTGCAGCAGCAAGGAGTCTGTCTTACCATGTAATAACAAAGAAAGACCTAATATCATTCTTAATTTGCTCCCACTGCTAAAGGGACATTCTCCTCTGTTAGCTGTGACAGTGGTCCTTCAAATGCACCTGTGACAGATGGTGAGAGAAAGACAGGGGAGGGATGTGAATGCGGAGAGGGACGGGGTGTAATTCTCTGGTTGGAGAGGTGACACACGGAGACAAAAGTTTGGACCACTTCTCTTCTCTGGTCTGATGCTGGGAGCGAAAAGATCAGGATTCAAACATCATTCAGGAGCTGTGTGTGTGTGTGTGTGTGGATCTCAGAGAGGGGCAGACAGACAGACAGACAGACAGACAGACAGAGAGAGAGATCACAGAGAGAGTGTGCACTCTCTCCCCCGCTATATAGCTCTGGGCCATGTACACAGCAGAAAGTCACGACCCCAAAGCACACAGCATGGTCTGAATTCCAATGACTTTTAGACTCGGATAGAGCATTTGTGAGCATGTGCGTGTGTGTGTCTTAGCCTTGTGTATGTGTGTGTGGGTGGGTGGGTGTTAGCGTATGGGGGGCAGTATTCCTATGGGAGCTGAGAGCAGAAAAAAATAGAATGCTGAATTGTGACAATGACACACTACCCGGGTACACACATGAACACGCGTGTGCACACACAAACACACGCACACAAACACACGCACACAAACACACACACACAGCAGCTACCCTTGGAAGAGGTGCAAGTGTAGGGCAGGACAAGGTGACCACAAATAGAGTTGGAACAAGGCTAAGCATCTTGGCAACCGTTTCCATATAGCCATGCCAGGATGCTGGAAAAGAAAGTGTAAAAGAACAAAAAAAGCTTTTTCGAAATGTCTGTTTTTAAATATGACACTCGCTGAAGAAGACACACAGGTTGAAAGGAATGCTCAGCTGCCATGCTGAGGTGTTACTGCGCAACAGAGAAGCTAAATTAATTAAATTAATTAAAAGTGTACTTACAACAGGAGGCATACTACCATTTTTAGCATTTTCTGAACCTCATGTGGAGAGATGCCACTGTCCCACAATGCATTGCACGTGGTCCAGAGTGGAAGACAAAGCACATTTAAAAGTGACATTAGACAATATTTAAGATTGATTTTATTAAAAGTAAAGTTTCTCTTTGGGGCATTTTATTGATTGCATATTGACAGTTCATTGATTGCAGGTTGATTGCATGTTGATTCACATCTATTCATCTACTGTAGCACATCCTGCACCTAAAGACTGGTAGGTAACATGTAATCCACCTGCAGTACACACAGTACCTGAGCTGCTCCAGGGTGCTGTTCTCTGCCTGACCATTGGTCACTCCCTGGAGAAATCACACAAACAAAAAGTGCTCTCAAGCGAAGTGATTTGATTTATTTATTTATTTGAATGCACAGAATAGAAAAATAGGACAATACTTACATACACGTAGTAACACAAGAACAACTCCGTGCAACAAAGACGGACTAACCTTTGTACTTTGTAGAGTAGTAAATAAAAGCATGATCATGACATCATTGTGTGTCTCTCCACATTTGGACACATCACGTCATTTATTTTTGTGTTTTTCGGATCAGATTTGCTTCCTAAGAGTCCACAGCATTGTAATCCCACGAGCCCATTTCTGTGGTTTGCAAAAGCTTCCTGATTGATCCCGGTTTATATTTCGGTTTTCTTCCCTCTCCATCTCTTTTACATTTTATTTGTGCGAATGCATGCACGTCTGTCTCCATCTATAAGCTCATTACCCCACACCCTGTCTCGTATTTTGCATGCACGCATAGGGGATGCACAGATTCTGCGCTTATGTGGTACAGTAATATGCAGATGCTGCTTCAGTCTGCATTTAAATGTCTCTGCTACTCTCAGTTTGTCATAATGTGAGTCTGATACACAGTGAAGCATTAAGGAGAGAGCACTGTGCCGGTCTCTCGTGTTACAGTCTAAGTTACATGTAATAGTCCTCAAAGTAAGCAGTTCTCAGACTGTCTGATGGCCTCTCTGAATGCTAATCGCATTACAGCACTGTGAGAAGGAATCACTATGATCAATATACAAGCATTCAGTGAATTGGGAAAAGGGCATATGGGTAATATATGTAGCAATATGAAGCAAATCTGCAGCAATCTCGCACAACCAGCAACCAGCCAAAGGGGTGATATAATGTTGTTGGTGTGTTGTCGGCAAACAGTGGTGATCCTTCCAGTCAGTATTGTGCCAAGATTATAATAAAATGTGAAAACCTACAGAAAATAACCATTATAATGTGTCTGTTTACCAATTAAATGTATTTTTTAGTTTGAATAATGTTTACAATGCTAGCATTAACATATATAAAGGAGCTGATTTAATGCTTTTGTTTATAATTTTCAACATCAGTAATGATTTTCTATCTAGTTGTTGATTAAACTGTAAAAGCAACTGTCTGTCTGGGAGCTGCCAAAAGACCTTTCAGACCTCAGTGCTGCAATTGGTGCACCGGGGGTCAGCGTGGGCCATGAGTTGCTAGAAAGGTCAAACGGACAGACCGAGGGCGCCTGAGGTCAGGTCAACAAAACTCCAACCTTCTCTGGATTTCTCCCATGTCATTTTAGAAGCGCTCCTTCTTCCATCGTTCACTTTAAACGCTCAGATTTGCACTCAACTGAAACTTTAGAGGATCCTCTGGCCTACCCACGCGCCCATTTCAAATCAATAGCTGGAGACGCTGCCCCCTTTAAAGATCGATAGTGGCACTTAATGGAGGCTTTTGGTGAGGTCTTCTTTTAAGTTGGGTTGTCCACTATTTTGTCGAGATGTGCAGAGAATGGAAAAAAACAAAAAGTTTAAGTCTCAGCTGGTGAAAATGATACAGAGCTTACAATGACATATCTATGACAATTAGAAATTCACAGTACTGATGTCATTTTTGCAGTATTATAACAATCTAGACTTCAGGACAAAACTGTATCTTACATTACATCTTGTGTGACCAACAACAAATACGCTGAAAATGTGACTTGGGGTAATTACATGGGCTGTAAAATAGAGTTGGCTGCCCTCCAAACCCCGCTGCAGGGTTTTACCCCAGCAGGGCATGTCTTGCACTTAATCGACAGTGAGAAAACAGCTTTAATGTAATGTGCTATGTAAAGCCTGGTTTATTCCAGAATGCTTCTCGTCAGATTAATTTAAACAGATTTGCTGTTGCATCAGTGCATTCACACTCGGGCAAGACAAAGGGCTGCTGCTGAACACGCCGCCGGCTGTTGCGCAGCTTCTCTTTATTCTGTTTTAGTTTGATGATGCTTATCCTATCATGGCAGTTGGCTTGTTTTATGTACCCCTGTTGCACCACCCGGTTACCTTAAGTCTTTAGCCGGGATGTAGAAACATCCAGCAGAGCCTCGTCCTGAAGACCGGAGGCAAAGGCGAAATCTTCAGAAGGGACGGGGGTGCGTGTGTTAGGGGTATAGACCTCATCTGGGTTTGCCTTTCATGCATTACCTCACACACACTGCACCGCCTGTGAAGGCATACGTGTTCATTGATTCATTGTAGCCAAAGAGACAAGAAAGTGCCGCAACAATAGCTCACAACAAAGCTGCACGCTGACCTTTACACACTCGAAAGACCACTGTATTACGTTGTGTACACTTGATCCAGTTAATTGTGGTGTCACATTGCTTTTTATGTTTAGCGGGTGCATCAATGACCGCTACAAGACATGCCTAGAGCTTAACATCATCACCAGAGGGGTTCTTTACAGCTGATCTGGCCGTAAAGTAATTGGACCAAATATCAATTAAACTCCTTTGACCTCATGTGCGGCTGCAGCTCAGATTGTTCGGCTGAGTTGTTTTTACTTTTCCCAGTTCTGACGACAGCTCGCCAGAACTTCCTGTACTTCCTGTACTGATTCAAACTGAGTCCTCCTCTTTCATTCAGCCCAAGCTTCATACCAGTAAATTTGGTTTTGATCAAACTTACAGACAAAAACCTGCTTTTTGAAAAGTATCATATTCTATTGCTGTGTATAAACAGCAAAGACTGGCTTAGGCAGTGTTGGACTTTGATTTCCCGAGCACCCAACAATCTGAGAACTAAGAAGCAGACTCTAGTCCATATTCATGACCACTTTGAGTGAATCGATTAGAAAATATGATTCCACTGACAAAGCAAACAAAACGAAAGAAGAGACAATGCTCCCTCATATCTCTGCACAGTTGCTTTGAATAATCGCATCACTCTCACTTTATGCCTACAGCTATTTAGTGATGGTTTGGAATTCATCTGACAGGTTGGAGCTCCCTCTCACTGCATTATCTGCTTGGTTTCTCTCTCTTTGTTATCTCTTTCTCTCTGTTTCCGGTACTTTTCTCCCTGATCCCCGTGTAAAAGTAGGTTGACACCCCCTCAGAGAAAACTTCCTGTAGCAATTCAAATGATGACTCAGTCAACAGAAACACCTCTCTCTCTCTCTCTCTCTCTCTCTCTCTCTCTCTCTCTGTTTGTGTGTGTTTGCGTGCCGGTGAAGCATGTGCACTATGAGGTATGCATGTGTCACCGAGCGTGTGTTAATGTATGCATGTGTCACTACACACTAATCGTAATTAGATGTTTCCTGTATCGGGCTGTTTGCAATTTGAAGCACGGGCTCTGCCAAGTGCCCCGTGGGTATGTATGTGTGTGTGTGTGTGTGTGTGTGTGCGTGTGTGTGTGTGTGTGAGTGAGAGAGACTCTGGTGGCTCTTTGTTTATATTGGGGTCAACTGACATCACACTTCCTGTGCAACAGTATTCCCTGTCTGGCACCATGTTCCTGTCTCTCTCTCTCTCTCTCTTACACTCTGTGTGTGTGTGTGTGTGTGTGTGTGTGTGTGTGTGTGTGTGTGTGTGTGTGTGTGTGCATATTACCCTTGGCAGCGTGAGGAGTACATGTACACACTCACCCTTAATAAAACTGTCACAAAACCAAGTGACTTCTTCTCTCCATCTCTCTTGCACCACTTGTCTGTTTAATTCCTTTATCTCCTCTCCCTCTCTCCCTCCCTCTCTCCCTCTCTCTCTCCCTCTCTCTCTCTTGAAGTCTTGAGTCACAAAAATGAAATCTGTTTCTTTTCCTCTCGCCTGCTCTACATGTCCTCATCACCAGCTATGTTCTGGCCCATTTTTTCCCCACGTCTTTTTTTTTTTTTTATCTCTTTCAACCCCACAACTCAGTCCCCATTTTCTTTCTCTCTTCCCGTCATCCCTTCCTCTCCACATCACATTCCTCTTTACATCCATCATTTTAATGTCTCTCATTTCCTTTCTTACTATTTCTCCATCTCTTCCTTCTCTCTCCTTTTCAGATCCTGCTCTGTGTCTCCCTCTCTCTTGCTGTCTCTAATGCTCTGTCTCTCTTCCTCTCCTCCCTTTAGGAATGGAGGGATTATGGAGATGAGAATGTGTATTGTTAGGGACAGGGCCTGTCTGTGATCCTCTGGTTAAAAAAAAAAAAAAAAAACAGTCTCATTGCCCCCAACTGGAGAGAGCTGCATCACCAGGATAAACAGACTGTGGCTTTCAGGCACATGCAAACACACACTCTGACAACTGTGCTGCTGTAAATGTGCCCGCACGCTCAGAAAAGGCATAGGCACTGCTGAAATTCATGCGCCTCCGCAGGTATAGATATATATGCACCGAGACGAATCACGCAGACTCCACATACATAATCAGACGGCGAGATGCACTCTAAAATAGAGGCAAAACACACATAAACAAACACCTACAAACAAACAGAGAAACATCTAACAAAGCTGTCATAGTGGCGCAACTAACTAGATGTGGCAACCACCAGGGGGTTATTATACCACAGGAGGGGGGATTCTCTCCCTGCATTTACTCCTTTGAAGTTTTAATTTCCCTTTCCTCGTGTTTGCTGGTGTGTACGCTATGAAAGAGGAAGAGATGAGGTGGGGGGGGGTAATCAAACAGAGAGGCTAAATGTACTGTAAGTCATTTAGTTACAGTTACAGATGCACTCATGTAATGCAGTATTTTATTATCCAATGAGGTGGAGGATGTGTCAGGGTGTATGTATTGGATCTGTCTGGATAATTAATGGGGCAAGGACATGAAACCGATTGTGATAACACAGGATAACAATAAAGTGCGTGGTCCTCCATCAAAGAATGGTGTGGAGATGAAAAAACAAGTTTTAGACTAAAAAAAGACAAAACACTAGTTAAGAGTAGTCAGAAGTCAGAAGAAGAAAGGCAGAAATAAATTGGGTCAAATTAAATTATGTTTCTGTAAAGGTGGTCTAAAGTGTCAGCGATCAACAAAAAGTACGGGAAGCTAACTGGGTCTTTAAATGCACCTTTGACTTCAGCCTCAGTTAAGAGTCCCGCCACCTGCAGAAGCTCTCTGATGGCTCAATCATTGTGGAGCGTATCAGTGCACAACAGCAGGAGGAATACAGAGGCCTGGTGAACGACTCTGTTGGGTCTTACAGTCTGAACCGTCTGCAGCTGAACCTGAGCGAGATAAGAGAGCCGATTGAGGACTTTTATAAGACTAAGCCTCCTCTGACCCCTTGTATCTACCCAGAAGCAGTATGTTGAGGTGCTTCACCTTCTAAATACCTTGTGGACCTGGATGGGAGGCTGGGCTGGGAACACAGCGGCCCCCTGCAGGGAGGGCTAGAGCTGCCTCTACTTCCTGCTGAGGTTTAGAGGCTTCAGCATCTGCAACAGGATGCTGCAGATGATCTCCAGGCCTGTAGTGGCCCGTGCTATAATTTAAGCTGCCCGTGGGCTGAGGATTTTGATTGGAGGACGATTTGAGTTCCACTTTCTGGAAGTGGGGACAGAGAAGTGGATGTTGGCCAAGACGGTTTGCGTCCTGAACATCTCCCACTCCTTCCAACGCATGCTGGCTGAGAGGAGTCTTCAGCCAAAGACCCACAAGGTGTCCCACTGAGCGCAAACATCTATTTTTATTTGTAGCTTATCTTCATTCCAACTATTTTCCACATTTTACAGCCCAGTCTGGTGTAAACTGATGAAAAGGTTTCACTGAATCCCTTGTTACTGTACTCAAACCTTCCCGCACCTCTGTGTTTTTAGCCTAATTGTTAACATTCCCGCACATCCACTTCCTGTTCACTCTGGGCAGACAACAAGAGAGAGTAAAAAAGCCTGAATTAAAATGGTTATGAGACAGCCTGGTGCAAAGTCAATAAAAACATTACTATGTAACCTCAACTCTACAAACACCCAGGTGGCACAGTCCTAACTGCACTGTAAATAAATCACCTCTAACGGGAACAAAATGGAAAGAAAGGTGGATTACACACCTCGGTCACATTTCTGATCATAGCACCCAGCAGCTCATTGACATATGTGGCACTGAGAAACAACAATACCTACAGCACATCCATTTTCCCCATTCAATCAAAAGAAACACAGATATCTCAAGCACACAAGTGGAAGAGTCAAACCTACTGGATAGTATCTAACAACCCACCGTCAAAACAGTATGAACTTGTATCTGCTACTGTCTCCATCAATGCAATAACACTGGAAAAAGACAGCACGAGATGCACATAATGGGATTTACTGGATCACACGTGTGCACGTATTGTACACTCAACGTAACTGACGAGCACCTCCACGCACTCTGGATCTGTCCACTAATACAGCGTCTCTGAGAAAAAGAAACCACCACGCTATCCTTATTTCTTGGTATTATCGGTCCATTATCCCCTCCTATAGGCATTACTGATCTGGATATAGTCAACATACGTTCAACACATGTTATAACACCACTGCTTGTAGCTTAACTGCCGCCCAGAAAACAATGCTGCTGAAGCGGAGCAGGAAAAACATCAATATCTCGCAATGGATGGTTCTCCTAGCATAACAGATATCAATGGAATAACTACCAGCTCTGCAAAACAAGAAAAAGTTCAATAACTATATTCGATAATTCAGATTCAGATTCATTCTGCAGCCGGTGGGCTAATGCAACAATACGCTCATACATGCAAATGTAGGCATGAGAGAGTGGAAGACGAAAATAGGAAAACGCGTGGTGTGTTTAATGTGTATGTGTGCTGTGTGTGGGAGTGTGTGTGTACGAACAGAGAGAACTCATAAGACCAAACCAAACAGTTTCTTAAAAACTCCGCTGAAAAGGACCCAAACTCGAACAGATCACACCCTCAATTTAATCTCTTTCGTTCCCTCTCTCGCTTTTCCTTTCATGCCATCTGTTGTTGCCTTTGCAGGTATGTCCATATTGTCGATATGAGTACGTGCTAATTGGTGAAAAACAGGAAAATAATAATAACAAAGTGTGTGAAGTGATGGAGGAGGAATGTTTTTGTATGATTTCCAATCCAGTTTATGGACTCCAATGCGTGATAAATATTTGAGAGATGATAACAATGTGTAATATTTTAAAACTTGTCTGACTGTGACAAAAGAAGACAAAAAATGAATGGAGGCCTTTGAAATGCCTGGGAATGCTCCACAGTGTTCCAGGTAGCTAACACCGGTGTTCAGGCCAGACTGCAGGCAGGTCAGCAATTAAGGCTCATTTCACTGCATCAAAATCTGCACATTTTAGACACGCAGACTACAAAATGTATTATGTTTCACTCAAGCACTCGTCTTTTCTAGGCTTGAGCAGTAGTAGCTTGAATTTGTAATGCTTACAATGGACATTACCCTCATCTGAATAGAGCTGCATAGCCAGGATAAACGGCACGTGACTGCCGGACACATACAAACACATAAACTCACTATTATGTATCTGTACAAACAAAATAGCATACGTGCACTGAAAATGCATGCACTTCTGCAGGTATAATTATATATGCACGGAGATTAAGCATGCACATATATGTATGCACATTTATAGCATATCACACAGACCCTGACACCAACTATAGCATCAAGAGCTCTTAAGCCCCTCCTTTAATATAGTTCCAGAGATCCAATATGGCATCTATATTTGTTGTATGTAACCATATCACCATCCTTTCTGCTGCAGGAACAACACAGAAGATTGGTTTCTGTGTAAGGGACTAGTTTCAGGATAGCTTTATGCTGTTGCAGTGCAGAGCCCATTTGTCATGGAAGGAAACATCAGATGGTCCAAGCTGGTCTGTGAATTGTTGATGAGGCGTTTAATCCCCCCCCCCGACAAAACAGGGGAAGTTAGAACAAAATGAAATTTTCCCATCGGTTAACATATTACAGCCTACAATGGAGCCTGACGTGCTGTCGAGTGTTGTTTTTTTTGTTGTTGTTGTCATGTGTCCAGTGCATGCTGGGATACGCTCCAGTCCGCTGTCATGAACCCTAAATTAGAATAAGAGGGTCCATCCATCCATCTTGTCCATTTTCTAAACCGCTTATCCACACACATGCACACAAGCACGCGCCAAGAAACACAATCACAGTCACCCTGCCTATGTCCTACTTGTTTTTGTTGTTTATTAAGAAAATATTGGATGGTAAATTGGAAGGCGAGCTCATCAGGCACCTCTTTTATAGCAGCATTAGTCAGATAGCGAGCACAGATCCCTGCAGAGGTTACATTGAGGGGATTGGAATAAGCTGAGAGGGGAACGTGGACTCTTTGTCGCTTTGAAACTTTATTCCTCTATGCCCCGTTCAAGTCCCTGGGCATGTCTAATACTGTTAATGATGGAGCTAAGAGCCGCAAACTGCACCGTACCACATCAGTGCACAAGGTAAAGTAAGAAAACCACAGCTACCTTTGCAAAGAAAGATGTAGGTCAGTGAGATTTCATTTTTTTCATTCAGTTTCATATTTTAGATTCATATAATCAGTCAGTTACTGTAATATGTTTGTTTCTCTTTGTGTTCCTGCCGATGACTCAGTCGCTGTTGTCTTCACCGGGTCTCCCTGAAAAATTCATCTCATCGTAAATGAAGCTTTCGACCGACATCGGTGGTTTCAGCAGTTTTTTGGCCACAGTGTCTCCCAGCGCATGAAAGAAACATAAAGCACATAAGGTCCTTTTTTTTTTTTTAACGTCTCTTTTCATTGCTGCCCTATATGTCTGGCTGCAAGCTGTTCTCCCAGCACCGCTGCAGTGTCGCCAGCTGTGCCGCTGCTCCCCTGGCAGGTAAATGATGAGGCCTGATGAGACGAGATAGCGTCGTAACGTCAGCTTTTTAAGTAGAAATTTGTTTTGCGTCGCGGGTAGCTGCATTTAACATAAAATATGGGGAATGTAACGTGTTATGGCATATGGCAAATAGACGACATCTGAAACATGAAAAAGTATTGCCACGTTGACCTTCAGGAATCCTTGGCGTGGGCCGTAAACCAGCTACTCAAAGCACTGGCTTGCATTGTTTTCCACTCAAAATAGACCCTGTTGACAACCTTAAGCTTAAACGAGACATATTCATTTTTAGAATTAAGCTTGGGTTCTTGTTTCTTTGCCAGTTTGCACTTTAGCAATAACTAGATTTCTTTATTTGACCTTTTTTTCGTCCAACTCACTGTAAAGCAGCTGAATGCCAAGGGATGTAGATGTAAAAGTAATGACCTCTTACTCCATGACCGATTGAGCACAACAGGCTTCATTTTTCAGTGATGCATCCAGTGAGCCCATAGACAAGCTGTTATTAGAGAGCCTCTGCAGTGTCTGCCAGCTGTAACTGCTCTCTCCTGGCAGGCGGCATACAGTCACAAAACCATCTGTGTCTGCGGGCATCAGGCAGCGACACCAGCGCAGCATATATGTCCTCCTTTAGGCTGGCATCGTACCACTGCATCCTCCGCAGCGACAAAGATAGGGCAAGTGCTTTTTATCTCATGCAGGCTGCAAACATCTGTAGTTCTTTCTCTTATTTTAGTGAGAAGAACAGATTTAACGTTTTCCCATCACCCAACCAAAATCAGGTGCTTTTTAACTAAAGTGATGAAGTGCTGAGCTGGATGTCCTTCTTACTATGGCAGTGTAAGGTAGACTGAAATAATAAATCTGCAAGGGAATAAAAATCTCAGTAATATTATGCATGAAAGAAGAAAGAAGACGTTTCAAAGGCGGGGTAAAGGCGTGGATCTGCTGAAAAAGATAGCCCCTGACCTGGCTATAGTGGCCTTAATTACTGGCACATTTCTGCTATACAATGGCGCGATGAATCAATTTTGCAAGGCGCTGAAAAATATGGGTCCCTTGTGGACAGACAGACAATCCTGGGTATAAGACCACAGTCAAATCCCAGACTGTGGCAAATTGTAGTCTGTTGTACTCAGGAGGCTCCCTGCATGACATGAACTGCACGTCCACCTAGCTTAGCAAATTCGACTTTAGAGGGAGATTTCATGGGTTCTTTATTTCGTTTTTGCAGCAAGACTCGGTGCGCAGTGCAATTTCTTTTTGTTTGCATGCATTTTCACATGTTTATTTTATACTTTATATTCATTTTTGAAAACACTAAGAGTCAGTGTATACGTTCACACCTCAAGTTTCATATCCAGGAGAGCTAAGGCCTGTCTCATTCACTTCTTTCCAGACTGACGGTCCCAGCAGACAATTCAAGATTCTGATGTGGTGACCCCCTCGGCCCAACAAGCCCAATTTTCCGCTCGTTACGCTGCCTCCTGGCTCAGACTTTGCAAACCATTGAACACATTCTAAATGTTCTGTCATCACCCGCTCCCCGTCCCCCAGCCTTTGGTCTCTATTCGCTGTCGATTTAATAAAGTCTGGTCTGAAAAATACGAGCTCGCTGTCTCGATATGCAAATGTGTGGAAATTTTGAAAAGGATAAAAAGGATTACACGGTGAGGACGAGTAAAAACAGATAGACCCCCTCTTTTGACAATGAATGGGCAGCACAGACATCAAGACGAGACATGACAGTTTGATCAGACCTGGACAAGTAAGTTGTAATTTTCTGTAAAAAAAAGAAAGAAGCTCAATTATAGATATTATTCTGCTGGCTTCTGTCAGATTGTAAGACACTGGATACTTTTTAATATGTGATCCATTATATTTGACTACATTCAAACCATTTTTATTCAACAACCTTTGGCATAATGGCCTGTCAGATTAATGGCTGTTTCCCAATAATCCTTTTTTGTGGTAACTCATTATCAGCTCCACATAATTTGATTCTACAGTTTCTACTGTTTCCTGTTTCTTTTGTGTTTTAACTTTGTAAAGGAGCACACAAACATACACATAGTGTTACAAGTAATTCAAGATTTGTGTGAAATGATTACGGAGCAGTTGTGAGGATGCCGTTGGCTTGCGATGGAAGGTACCTTTGGAGTAATTAGCGTCGGGTGATAAATGTAAAATGAGTGTCTGATTTGCAAAAGCAGGAACGTAATAGGTGGGTGGTTTGGATGTGTGGCATCTTGCTCAACCAGCAGTGACAGCTGTTCAGCTCCATCATCTTATCCATCAACTCCCCCAACTCCAACTAAAGACTACATTTCTGCACACGCACACACACACACACACACACACACAAACAAGAAGCATGTACAGTGCACACACTGGGCTCCACTAGAATACGACTGTCTCCCTTGTGTGTAACTGTGATGATATATGTTTATTCCCCAGGGGACTTCTGTCCATACTCTCCCTCCCCCATAACCATCGACACACACACACACCATCTACTCTGTTATTGCTCTATAGGGACCCATTCGTTTTCACATGTAGCATTCAAATTAAGCAGCATGTGGCATGTGTGGGCAGTGAGGGTGGTTCGTGTGTATATATATCAGCGTATAGGGGAAAGTGAAAGGTAAGGATACAGAATCAATGTGAACCATGTGCACGTTCAAGGTTTGTGAACAAATATCACATGAGATTGACACTGACTGGAACACTATTAATAATATTGATTTTGCTTTTTACACGCAATCAGGAAATTGATTCTGATTGGCCAGTGAACCTTTTCTATGGTTGAATAGGAAAAGTTGTCCAGGCTGCTACTCTTATATTGTTTGTATTATTGTATTATTTGAATTTCTAAAACATTAACTTTTCATTAGAAATGTTTTTATTCACATTTTGCTATCATTTCTGGACCCTATGCAATGAGCCTTTTCAAGCTTTCTTCCGCTCCACTGTTCATAGTTCAGATTACACTTAGGTGCTGTTTATTCTTTGTGTTTAATGAGAATATCAGGAGCTTTCCTGTATCCTGTATTTTATACCTCTGTTTTTATATTTTATATTTAGCTATCCTACTACACGCACCTTAAAGGAAGGCTCTCTGCAATCTCATTGTACCTGTTTTTCTTTCTAACTTGTGCAATGACAATAAAGGCTTTCAATTCAATTCAATTCAAGCTTTGTCTGTTTAGCAGCGCAAAACTACCGCAGCAATGCTGAGATCGTGCACTGGCAGGCGCAGCCACACATTCGTGATCTGCCTTTGCGTGTCTAAGTTTGAAAAATAATATGCTCTCTCTTGGTGCCTGCTGGTGAGGGCATTGCTCGGGATCAAGAGGTCTGCTGACTGTATATCGCTGGTTTATGGTGGTGTCCCTTAGTTCATATGTTAGATCAATGCTATTGACCCTGTTGTGCTTGTGGCATGCATTGTGTCTGCCTGCTGACTTAATAACATTCAAATAACAATGGGAGTACTGAAAACAAACAGCTCTTACAGTAATCCAGCTCACATATTTTGTCTAGTTTAATAGTTTCATGTATGATTGACAAATCTGATGTTTTCCATTTGTCACTATAGACCAGATCCAAGACCCATTTGGGGGTATTATAGATAGAGAGTGTGTGGTATTTTCGAATCATGCAAATTGTGTTTTAACGACGACTTGCTCGTCATTTTTTTGTTTCTCGATAGCGAGATGGTCAGACAGCAGATGGACAGAAAAAAGGAAAAAGACAGAACGATGCCAGCATTTTGCCAACACCACTGAACTGGACAAACAATTGATTGGATTGCCCTGGACCCCTAGGGTGTGTGCATGCATGTGTGTGTGTAGCCAGCATAATGTGTAAGTTGGAGGTTAATAGGAAGAGGAAATACAGGGCTTTAGAGACAGGAGGGTGTGTATGCATGTGTGGATGGGTGCACTTCTATACTTATGAGGGCAAAATGTTCTAACAAATCACAAACAGTGAACGTTGTCCACTCAATTAAATAAAGTTTCAGAAATGCAATATTTCGTAGAACTTAGGTGTTTTATTGCTAGTTTCAGCCTTTATTTCTATCAGTTATAATGACATTTTGCAGAGATGCAGATGCACAGTTGGACAATGAATCCCTTGAAGTGATACAAGAACTAATTGAGAAGAAGTAAGATGTAAAAGTGAAAACCTAGCGATCAAACCCAGTGCAGATACCGCCTGGGGGCAGGTGAGAAAGGTGAGCACCGGAGCTAAATAGAGAGGAGTCAGGGACTGCAGGAATGCACTGTGTGCCTTATTGGAGAAAAAGCTGAGGGAGAGAAAAGCGAAGTGACAGAAAAGTGCAGGGATGGATGTGGGGGAAGGCTGGCTGTGAAGAGGAGGAGAGGAGGGGGTAGATTGGAGAAGACAAAAAGGATGAAACAGATAAAAAGGATGGGGGAGCAGGGCATGCCTGTGGGAAATGGAGGCAATCGATAGAAAAAGATGCCAAAGTGTTTGGGGGGGAAAGGGGGGGGGGTTGTGTTATATAACTCCAAAATGGCAGCCGTGAATTGCGGGGCAGCCTGGATGCAGAGGCACCCTCGTGTCTCGTCCAACTTGACTTTTGTGTAATGACACCACAGACGCCGTCTGCTGTGAACGCGGTGCGCCTGAACCTGGGGGAAGCCGGAGCATTGTTTATACATCCCAAAATGTCACAAAAGCACACTTGACAAGTAAACACTCTGAGGACTTTCTGCATGGCGAATATGATGCAGCGGCGGGTCAGAAGCATCTCTAATAGGATCAGCTTGATCCCACTTGTCCATCAGCTACTGTATGTAGAGGGATTGAGTATACAATCAGATTTATTTATTTTTTGTTCCAATTTAAATCCAGTGCATGAGCTCAAAGCTTTGGCTTAACAAACAACAGTCAGCATCATTTTGAGCCCACGCATCCATTATGGACGTTAATGAACGTATCATCATTGTTCTGTACTCACAACCATTTACCTGTACCTTTAATGCATTATAATCCGCAGTGTTACAACCTCACATTTTATATCATATTTGAAATAAGTGACAGTGAGAGCCAGATATAAAAACAACAAAAGACAAGTAAATGTATGGATGCACTGAATAACAAAGCAAGGAGTTAGATTTCCTGTACAATACAGACGTGAATGCCATATTTCCATCATGCTTTTTACGTTTTTTTCACCTTTTGAGGTTTGACTTGTGCTCATTCTTCTTCTGCCGTGGTTTAACAGCACCCACTGGAGAGTTAGCGCCACCAGCTGTTCATCTTAGCAAGCCAATCAAACAGCTGTAGATGGAGTAAACAGTTAATGAATCTGTCGATTGTCAGTTTGACGATTACAGTGACAATCGCTCTTCTGATTTATAATTGTTGTATGCTTTTCCAGTCGATATAGCGGATGCCCTTGTCTACTTTGGTGTGCACGTTGTTGGGTGGACAGCCACTGTGTTTCTTTGGTTGCATATTGAATCCGAATCAAAGCACTTTGTTTTTCGAGTGTTTATGCTCTGGCTCATCTTGGATCCTGGCTTTTTTTTTTTCTCCTCGAGGTTGCACTTAGAATAAGTTATCCCACAGCCCCTACACACTCTCTTTTATATAAAGTATATATTCTGTAGGTCCTGAGTCGGGAGATAAAATGTGTGAAAAGAGAGCAGTAGGATTTGGAGCAGCGTGCAGAGGGGAGCAGCCAAAATAGAGAGAGAATATCAGCAGCGCTGCCTGCCAGCCTCACTGAGCTGCTAAGCAGGGCTTAACGATGCCCACGGGGTTGTGTATGCGTGTGTATGTGCATGCAGTGTGAGTGTGTGTGTATTTTTTTATTTTTTTTTTTTTTGCTGTGTGCTTTCCTTCTTTATAAGCCCAAAACAAGAGCTCCATGTTTCGGGGTCAAATAGAGGCCAGAGGATGTGAAATGTAGAACTTTGTTTGAGTGGGGATAACTTGTCAAGTAGCTAGTAGGCTATGAACGCAGATGCAGGTTGTTTTAATAGGAGTGAGATGATGAAATGAAGATGAATTTGTTTAATTCTTCCTTTCTATCTGCACTGAAGTCCACTCTTGTTGGTCTCTAGTCAAGATGAAGAGATCTTGCTGTAACATCTTGTTAGCTCATGCCTGCTGCAGACTAACCAGAAGGAGTTTCACCACATGATCTGAAGAGACAATGATGTTCACTCTATGTCCTAGAGCACCTCTTGTTTCCTCAGTGACCATCTGACTTTGGACCAATCAGCAGGATTTATAAGAATTTATGCCACCATTGCATCTTCCTGGTATAAGTGCCCGCACTGGGTGACATCTTTAGAAAACACTGTAAGTGTTTCCACAGTTATGCAGATGACACGCTACAGTACATCTCTGCTGAACCAAATGAAGCTTCAGCTATAATCTTCATTAATACCAGTCCTTGGGAATAAATAAATGGTTGGGTAATAATTAATTTACTTTGATCAAGCCTTAAATTTAAATACTACATTTATGCCAAGAAGAGAAAGGTGGAGAGTCTTGAACAAGATGCTGAAAAACGGATTCACGCCTTTATTTCAAGCCGGCTTGATTACTGTAGCACACTTTTACAGTCATTAACTCGAACCAAGAGGGGAGAGTATATTAGTCCAGTTTTAGCTGCTCTGCACTGGCTTCCTCTGACATTTAGAATTGATTTTAAGCTCCATCTCTCTACACACCCCAAGGATCGAGAGCAACATTACCCACTCCCTAGTTTGCTATTTGCCTTCAAGAACACTGCGATCTTCTGCTGCTGGTTTCAGCAACAGCTGTGGAAAAGCAGGGATGCTGCCTTTGTCAGGAACGCCCCGAAGCTGCCCAACACACAAACAACAGATATCAGGGAAACCAGCACACTTAATATTTTTTATAGGAACTCTAATCTTATCTCTTCACCTAAGCCTTTAACTAGCTATGACCTTCCTGATGCACCTCACCTCACACTCATGCACTGCTGCACTTCTTTTAAAATATTGTATTTTACGCTTCCTTTGTTCGTTGTTTTTAGGGTTTGAGTTTCCATCTTATATGGAGCATACATGTTATTCTATTGCCATCCTTATTTTAACTTAATTGATGTATTATATTATTGTTTTATGCATCTTTTCCTATTTTTGCTATTATTATCAATGTATTTTCCATCATATTTTACATAATTAAGGGCCTGTTATCCCTGTCGTTTGTTTAATCCATGTTTTTTTACCATTATCATTAGTATTGTCTTGGAAAAATCAGTAACTTACAAAACAAACGATGCCTGTTTTTCATTTTAGTGCTTCATCAGACCCTTGTGCAGGCTAACAATAGCACAGCTTCAGAATTGGGACATCTAAATGGAATGCAGCCACCATCCACGTTAGCAATTAAACGTGATTTTCCTGCTATGAAATGCCAACAGTTTTTTTTTTTAAAAAAGCCCGATCATTCCTCTTCTCCAAACACCAACTCACTTATTTTATTAAAAAGTCAACTATCAGAGAGAAATGTGCCATGATTAGCAAAATGAACTGCAGCCTGACAGTTTCAGCCCTCCGTGTTGATATTTCGGGCGCTTCGGAGGAAAGAGCATCTAAAAGCTTCTGATTTACTGTAATATAGCACTTATTGCTCTGGAGGCCTAATGTGTTTCAGGGTCTCGCCACATATTGTCATGGCAGTCTGGAAAATCCCAGAGTTACTTGCAGTTACAGGCCAGCTGGTCAAACCCCAAAGCTGATTATTTTGGGAATGGGGGTGCAGTGTGTGTGTGTGTGTGTGTGTGTGTGTGTGTGTGTGTTTCTTGAATTTATCTAAATCTCTCTTCAGGAATATTTTCATTTTATGTTTGGATTTTATGTCGGTAAATGTGAAATTACATTTCAGAAAACACAGGCATATGCTGCAAAAACGCTGGGAAATTATGTTTTTATGGCAAAGTATGGTAACGCTGTATAGTATGGTATGTACAGTGTGTGTATGAGTGTGTTTTCTTGTGTGCCATGGGAAGTGAGACTTTCTCAGTTGGAGCACAGAGTCAGTTTTGACTTCCTACTCCTGTAACAGACAAAGGTGTCTTTACTGCCAACAACAAGATACTCCCTGCTATAAGTGTGTGTGTGTGTGTGTGTGTGTGTGTGTGTGTGTCTACTGACCTAGCCTGACCTTGCTTTTCCATTCTCTCCCCTACTGTCATGAGTGGGCAGATACAAAATCACAGCTGACTGTTCAGCCCCCAAGGTACCATCACATCTGATTGCACCAAACCATTGGTTTTGGGAAATGCTTTAATATGGTGCTGCGTCCTGTAGCGATAAAAAAGAAAAAAAAGCCTACAGAGACATTTTACCGACAAAGAAACAGGAATAGATGGTTCACATTTTTCTTGAGGGACAGCTGGTTTTGACATTTGGTACTATGTTGTATGTGTTAAAATTTGTTTTGGATCTGAATCACATGCACAATGCTTCCTAAGTGGAATCCTATTATCAGGGGGAGTGTCTTGGTAGCTAAATGCTCACGCACATGTCACACGGCCACGTTTAAACAATTCTTCGATTCTAGTCTTGTGGCCCTTTTTGCATGTCATTCCTCTTATTTACCCCGTTTCCTGTCTGCCCCTTCATCTCTCACTATTCAGCACTATTAAAACAACAAAATAACTCAGGTTGACTCACCCGTAAAGACAAACCCTGATGTGCATTATCACCGGACCACTGCAGGGATATTACTTTACTATTCTGGGTCACTCTCATCACTGTCATGCTCGGATTCAACAGCTGAATGCTGTACGTCCAGTACAAATTTCATGCCAGTGAGCATTAGTGGCTAAACAGCTAGATATTTTGAGTTGGTGGAGACCAAACCGGAGCTAAAATCTTAAGAGCTATTGCCCTTAACATACAGATTAGATAACTGCTGATGTTGCTTCCCATCTGCTGGGTGTGTAACGTATAACACAACTGTAGTTTTTTAGTTTGCCATAAGATCACCATGTATCAGTGTTGCAGCCACTGCAGGAATGATTCCACATTGCAGATTCACCCATGGATTTTCAGCTGACTAACCATTTTATTCTTCACACGTGGATATGGCAGTTTTTATAAGTTGAAACCAGTGGGGAGAGGATATTTTGAAGATGTCCAGTATAGATATTACGTGTGATACGTGGAAAGATATAACAATATTTTTTTTT
The DNA here is from genome assembly GCA_008933995.1 of Datnioides undecimradiatus. Classification (NCBI taxonomy): domain Eukaryota; kingdom Metazoa; phylum Chordata; class Actinopteri; order Lobotiformes; family Datnioididae; genus Datnioides; species Datnioides undecimradiatus. The sequence continues at coordinate 383,364 of WARS01000007.1, read as the reverse complement.
TCCTCCCAAAAGTGTGCAGTTGATGCAAAATAATAGTGTATAAATGTCCGGAATGGGGTTTCTGATGTAAAAGAATAATGATGGTATCATCATTAGCTATTCTTAGCCTGTACTGTACACTCAAGTCTTGTGTTTCTGAGGTTTAATGCATTTAGAGAAGATAATGTGTTGCAGTTTGGGTTTCTGATGTATCCTCTTCCCACATCCCGGATTGTTTGCCTCTAAGTGAGCTCCTATCTTTCAAACTGTCCTCTTAACTTCCATTCTAATCATGCTTTGGAGTAAATTCATAAATCACCATATCGAACTTCATTGTAGCAGATATGGAAAATTCCAAAAGTGGTGTCACATGCCAGGTTTCTTTTTTAGAAAACAGTCAAAGATATGAGAGAAATGCATGGCCAAACAACAAAATATACATTCATCACCGATGGCTGACTGTTTGGGGACACTTTGAGGTTTGGGGGTGGATTTTTCTTGCACTTTCCTCCGCAGACATTTTATAGAATTAAGCCGACACCTCCAGGAGACAACAACAGTTCCTGGCATCCCAGAACCACCTCCACACCCGCTGTCAGTGCTGATCAGACCCCTACACGTCTACAATACACCACCAACAACCTGGCATTACAGTTATGGCTGTGCTTGGCAAACCGTGTTTACCATGTACTGGTAAAGGCAACACTGAGATTTGAAGGTGCTAAAATCTGTGACCCGAATAAGAGGCGGGGATTTGTGGATCTATTTGGGGTTGACAAGGACGGTCGCAGAGGGGTCTCTGAACATCCCAGTGTGGGTGTCTAGCCTGGGTAAGTGAGGAATCCAACAACGCATGTATGTATGTATGCGTGCCTGTATGTATGTGTGTGCCTGTGTGTGTACACAAGGAGCGTGGGAGGTGTCAGCAGGGTAAGCCACAGGAATATCACCCTGAATCCCTCAGTGATCAAAGAATCCAATTGCACCATGGAGAGCGAAAAGGAGGCAGAGAAGAAGAAAAAAATAGAAGGATGGACTGCAAAAACGGGGAGATGGAGAAAAAGACAAATAAAGATGGAGAGAAAGGCCTGGAGAGCAACGACGAAAAGAATTCTGTGTTTCCCAAACAGTGAGAAAGGGAAAGAGACTCAGAAAGACGGTGAGACATGAGACAAAAGCAAGACTGAAGAGACCCCGAGATCAAGATGTCGTTACTGAATCATCAAACCTCATCTCACAGTTTTATGATCCTTTAAATATAAATTCATTCAACACATTTCGAGGGAATCAGGATGACGATGCAGTGCAGCGTTCGCTTTCTAAACCGAAATGCGTGGCAGGACTGTTTTACTTCATCACATATTTAACCAGAAAGCAGACAAAGAAAACAAAATGTCATTCACAGCTGTAGTGTGAAGGGTTGGCAGAGGGTTTACGTGTGTGTGTTTGTGCTGGGAGTCGGGTGTGTAGTCACTACATATTCACACTTCAAAGTGGCGCACACCTACACTGTTTTGAGGGACTTATTGTGGGGCCTTCATGAGCACATTTAAGAGGAAACGGTTTCTGTCTAGACTGTTCCGGTTTGTCCTGGGGCAGTGAATCAACTGACCGTGTTGAGTCTATCTTAGAATAAAAAACAATGTTTCACACATTCCTACCTTTGTGTAAGTCGGTCATCCCAAGCTTCGCTGTACTGAGAATCTTTCAGCCAGAGAGGAGGAACTAATCTGTGAAATCACATCCCACAAAACGACGCGACAGAATGTCACTACTGTAACTGACAAATGTAAGCGAGTTAAATCTATATCTATCAACACTTTAGAAAGCCGGGATTACAACGAGCGTTACTGTAAGTGAACGAGGACACGCAGCAACAAAGAATGTTTTTCAGCAATGCCTTTTACCAGCCCGATGTATTCAGTTTGCATACGACATGATTTTTGACTTTCAGGTTGCATGCAGGGTGCACGGCAGTCCCTCTCACTGACTTCTGTGGAGAGCAGATGCATCTAAATAACACGTGCTAAAAAAAGGTCACATGGTGTGGTGTAAAGAGCGACAGAGCCTGAATACGGACACTGTGGTGGATGAGTTTGTCAAATACAACCCATTCAACTCCTTTTACCCAGGAGACCTGTGTTCAAGTCCCAAATTAAACTGAAAGTCAGTGTTAAGAAGTAAGTCTGTAAGTTAACGTCTTAACATATTTAGCTTACATCGCAAGTGTAATGTAAATCAAATTATTTATTTTACACTAAACCCCTACCCTAAAGGTCAAAGGTCGCCTGCATGCAAAACTAAACTTTGCATACTAACTTTGAAATTGCAAACATGTTTTTGCAGACTGACACTACACACAACAGAATTTGTTCACCTCTGATAAAACCCTCACTGATGCGCAATTTCAGCCATCACAATAAGAGTTTAATCACCACTCTAGAACAACAAGTGATTATAGAAGTGTCCTGGTGGCCTGATGGTAAGGATGCATACCACATCACAGTATTTTCTGTTGTATACAGGGCCATTTGTTGCATGTCACAATCTCTTTTTCCCATGTTTCCTGTCTGTATCTCCACTGTCGCTATGAAGAAGAGCCAAAGCATCCCCAAAACACACTTAAACATCTATGTTCTATATGTTCCAAAGTGACACCATAAAGGTTTCCCGGCTGCAGCGTGGAAACAAAAGACTGATGTGTTAGATCGTGTCACGAGGCTTTTATTCACTTTCTTTTCACACCTCCTCCTCCTATATATCCGTCGGTAAAAGGCTGCAAGGCCACAACTTGGCACACTATTGCTGAGAGGCAAAACACAGCTTTACATGCATGACTGTTTACATGGCTGTGAGGCCCGTGTCTGCTGTTCTCATCTCTTGCTACAGTCTTATCACCCTGAATATGACACGGTATTGCTCCCTGCGGGGGAATTACTTTTGCATTGGCAGTTGTGCAAAAGATGCTCCTGGGATGGAGGTGACGCTCCATCAGGATGTGGAGGAATCATTTGAGTGATGTTCCAATTACTGATGAAATATTAGGGCTCCGAAGTAAACCCTGTAGACGGCTCATAATTTGGCTAATCTCCTTTAAACAAATCTCAGTGGTAACTGGGTTATTGATCGTAAAATGCCCATTTAGCGACTTTCTATAAATACTCAAGAAGTTAAATAATCTTGAATTCATGATCCCAGGCCTCCAATTCGTGTAGAAGCAAGGGGCAAACGGGGTCATTAATTGGTTTTTGAATGACATGTGGTAGAGGTCATGTGGTAACAAGGTTCAGGTTTTGCTCGTCACACAGCCACTCATGCGGAAATCCAGACGCCATGAAGTAATGACGTTACATTTGGAAGGAGTAACGAGTGGGGAGTAATGGAGTATCATTCGGAGAGACCAGTCCCGCTGCAATGGGGTTCACCTGTGGAGGGACTGTGATTTGTGATTGGAGACTTGCCCTTCACTCCGCCCTCCCCCCGGCGCGCTGCCCGCCTCCCCAAACCCGGAGCGCACGCAGCTCCTCAGTACCTTCCTCTGCGCGCCGCATAGCATGAGCTCCCTTCTCTCAGAGCGGACGCTTAACGATACAGATGATTTCATTACGGCATCCCGCTTTATGCTGACCGAACCTGCTGCTGTTTAGGAAGAATCTCCTCCGCTCCCTCTGCTGCTCGCGGTTGTGTTTTCCTTTGGATGCGCCATGCAATCTCGCCGGTGGAGTTGTGGCATTCGGCTGGTGGCATGGACGTGGGTTTGGAGTCTGGCATTGCTCGGAGCGTGGTGCATCCCCGCCAACGAAGGTAAACCAAGCACAGAGGCACATTTGGGTAGATGGCACCGCTGTTTGAGACACGACGGGGCTTTGATTGGCACTGACAAGTCTGGCCGGTTAAAGGTCCGCCTCGTGCCTCCGGTGCCCCAGACAGTCGGTCTCCTTCAGGCTGCTTACACGGTTCCGACGCCGTGTGACCGAAAAGGAGGTCGCCGATGAAACGAATTTGTGCTGACAATGTCTATGACACCCGTTTGCCCCTAGTCTGTCACGAGCGTGTGTGCCGAAAGGGTGAAAGCCACGATAAAAACGGGACCTTTGAACGGAACACGCGTCTCTCCAGAAAACCGGTCCTTTGAGGACTTGGCTGCGCCGAGTGACGCGCGGCGCGCTGCAGAAATCACTGAATTATCTTAAACGTTGACCTGTGCAGCGTGCACGGTGCTCGTACCGATGTGCAGGCACTAACCTTAACGCGCTTTCTGATATTTCAGAATAAAAGAACACAATCATGATAACAATTCTGTTTTTTTTAGTTGGCTTTGTGTTACAGTGAGTCCTAACTGACCTCTTTTCATTCCTCATAATGGTTTGAACTTTGTGGCTTTCGCTCCATCTCTTCATTCTCTTTCTAAGATGATTTCAGACAGATCATCTGTCATCCTGTCCTGAAAGATTCAAACTGAATCCTTTTAACCTCTGGATCCTGTTAACATGCCTGACAGCCGGTGACAGTCGTCCCTATATTTTACTCTTTCCATATGTGGCCACTGGCTTGCAAGCAAACAGTTAACCAATCAGTTTCAATAATATATTGGTCTGATCTTATGTACCCCCCCCACACACACACACATGCGCGCTCAGTGCCAAGTATTTACTAACTGGCTTTGGATAAGCCAGGAAAAATGGATGAAATGTATGAAACAGCGTGTCAGATATTGTTCCCACGCTATTGTCCGCACGCCGAGCAGCGTTTTTAATAGCCTGAGATGAATGCCATTGTTTGGGGCCATTAGACAGCATTATCCGGGAAAGAGAGGACATTCATCAACCTGCTTATTCTTCACATGGCAGGTCAAAGTTTAGATTCACAACACCGTGACCATGGAACGCACCGCCGGAGTGGTTTGCAGGGCATCCCCGGGCAACATATGAAATAGCTAAAGTTCGACTACAAACCGCTGCTTTGTATCAGTGTCCGCTGAATGCAGGTGCAGCACCAGAGCATTTGTATTTGGGCTTCATGGTATGAAGTATGTTTTTCTCTGCATATAATGGCGCAAGATGTTGTATAAGTTCCACAAAAGAGTGAAAAGTCTAGTCTGCCTATCTGTTTGTTTACTCATATCAAACACCTGAATTCCCATTCATTTAAAAACAGCCTCGCTAAATCAAAGTTTCGGACTGAGAGAGTTGTGAATCAAAGGCAGACGGGATCAGAATTCAGCGGATGAAGAGAGAGAGAGAGAAGTCCTCAAAAGCACGTCCACGTTCGTCTCCTCTGCTGCCCTCATTTATCCAGCCTGTCCTTTTGTTTTGCTCCGCAACGGCGCAGCGTCAACAAACCTGTTTAATTCGTGCTCTCTGTCAGATCTGACTGAGAGACCACGAGCGCTCACTCAACACAAAACAGCTAAAATGGCCATTCTGCAGGCGCCGGGGGCCGCCACTCAACGCAGATTTTTAGATTCATTTGCCACATATTTGCATCGCAGTGGATCATCACACATTGCACGCGTAATTGGAGAAGAGGGTGAAGCCCATAATTAAAATAACCGCTATTCTCTCATTGGGCTAATTCATTGTAATTGAAACAGCAAAATTAAACCATTTTTCAGTTCCACGATTTCCGAGGAATCACTGGGGACTTTGGACACTTGCCTGGCTTCATTTTCGGCTTAATACAAGAGTGAAATCCTATCAGGCGACACACGGGTGATTCGCAGCGTAACGTGACCTCGCATTACGCAGTGTTTTTCAAACTGCGAATTCACCTTTCCTTTGCGTCTGCGTGCCAGTTTAGTACCCCGAATTGGTAGTGGTGCGGGAAAAAGTGGTAGAGAAAAGTCCCGATGCCTCCTTAATTGTATTACCATTTCCTGAACAGTGGGGACAGTTGTTCTGCAGTGGGACTCCACCGCTGATGAATGATGCTGAGGAGAAAGTGTACACACTGTGCCACCTTGATTAATCTCCTCTCTCGAAGCCGATCCATTCTTATTTAAATTGCTCAATTTCTGAGAGCGTCTCGATGCCGAGCCAGATGCCTCACATCTGTTTTAGAGATTGTTACTGTGTTCGATTTAATAATGATGTCTGAGGGATGAGGATGATTTCGGCATCTGTGTGTGTGTGTGTGTGTGAGTGTTAGTCCACGCTTTAGGGAGTTTAAAACCCCATCACTTTGCTTTTTTGTTGGTAATGGTCTCGATCAGATGAGGATGTTGGATTTGGGTTAATTGTAGTAAATAGCTTGAAAGAAGTGCGTGTTTGCCTGCTTCCCTGCGTGTGTGTTCCTGAGAGAGGGAGGGAGAGAAAGAGAGAGAGCAGGCCATTAAGCCCAGAGCGATCCAAGCTAACATGTAAATGCCACAATCAAACATAATGTAGTAGGGATGGGCAATAGAAAAGATTGAGAGAATGACGAGTTTTATCCTTTAACTGCTGGTTTCAGACAAGACCGTGTTAGGGATCACCGAGGGTCAAGTTGACGCTTATACCTGTCACCCTCAAAGCCTTAAAATTATGCATTTGAAAATAAATACCCAGGCAGCCTCACGCCTCTCAGATCAAATACTCATTTGTTATTTCAAGGAGAATTTTATCAGTATTCCCCGACGCCGAAAATCCACTTCCTCCTCAGCATGTTCGAAATACTTAAGAGTATCCTTGAAGTAACGTCGCCACAAGACTTTAAATCAGTCCGCTCATTCACTGGTGATGACTTTTAATAAGAAGTTCTGTAGATCATTGTCACGGCCGAGCTCTAACTTGTTAGGTGGTTTGATCCTTAGAGAGAGCGAGAGCGAGTGAAAGAGGTAACGTATCCCTTATGATCTAGTTCAGCATCACTTATCTCTTCTTTATGGCCTAATTAGTTGTCTAATCGCCTCCTAAGGACATCTTTTATTATTCTCCGCAGAGCAGTGGAGACAGTAAGACTAGAGTAGTGCGTGCGTCTATGCGTGTGTGCGTGTTGGGAGGGGTTGCAGAGTTGAGTATGTCTCGGTTACTGAACTAGCTCTGGCTTCGCATTTTGTCCTGCCTCCTCCACCTTCTCACTGCGGATGTGTGTTCTTTTGCAGACGTCGAAGCAGGGATCATCTGGTTTATGACATGGCTTATCAAAGGTCACATGACTGGAAATAAGGGACTCAACAGCTGGTTACAGACACGAAGAGCATTTATGAGATCAATCGATGATTGATTGAGGCTCCTTCATGCAGTAATAGTGTTTGTTCTTGTTACACCAGGAAACTTCTCTCGCTGAAAGCTCCGAACATGGCAAAACGTGACACTTTAAAAACTTAAATTTAGTATTAAATTAGTATTAGTATTAGTAAATTAGTATTTGGACTTAAAGTTTGCAGAGTTAAAGGGATAGTTCATGTTTTTGTGAAGTGGAGTTTATATGAGGTTCTTCTCCACAGTGTATTAACTGCAGTGGACGGCTGTCGGCGTGCCCACAGTTTGGAGAAGCCGCAGGGGTGCTGGTGTAGGAAGCTAAGCAATCCGCCGCTCTGAATGGGGTCAGCAGCCAAATGTATTGAAGTAACCTAAAAAAACCCACAGTGTGCATGTGTATACCATGCATACCGGAACATTTTCACCACTACCTCGCCTCCTGACAGTGCTTTCTGATGGGTAACTGAAACTGTTCTTCAGTTCAGCAGGAAACTATCCCCGCTGTCTTTTCCTCCACCAAACTCCTTTGACAAAATCGGTATTTTTACCTGGCAGAACACAGGAGTTGCTGGTATACCGCTGCCTCAATGGGTTAGTTTGCTCGTGTTATTCTGTGACTTCAGTGTTTTAAAGTATTAGTTCTGTTTCATCGAAGTCAGAATGTAACACAAATAAAGCAAGAGATCAGGGCAGCAGTTGAACGAGTCAGAGAGGTATAAATTCTATTTTTTTTAAAGGAGTTTGGAGCATTTGAAGAGTGTGTAGGTGAGTTTAAGAGCTGACCCCACTCACAGCAACACATTGCTTAACTCCCTGCCCTGGTAGTCCTGCTGCTTCCCCAAATCCTGCAAACTTTAATCCTCAACACAACGTTCAAACATTTTCAGAGGAGCATCGGCAAGAGAAGTTTGCTAGAGTAACATTAAGAGCCAACGCCATTTATGCTCCCCATGTCTTAAACAAGCTGTTGAGTCCACTATGTCCTGTTACGTGTCCCATGATAAGCCAGGTTATAAACCAGCAGATCCCTGCCCCACTGCCAGTGAAACCACATCCGTAGTGAGAAGGTGGAGAAACCAGAGCCATGCACTGTCTACGGAAGATTACCTCATATGACCCCACCTATAAAAAAAAAAACAACCCCTGAAACATCCTTTTAGGCAAGTCAGCACAATATTCTAATTTTTACCAGCCTGGCTGATCTGTGATCCTTTTTTTAATTTCGAGGCAAGAGAGAAGAAATATCATAATATGGAGTCCAGCGTCCTCCGTCTCAAGCACTCACCCACGCTTTTAATTTGTCACTTCCTGTGAGAATAGAAGCGTTATCCCCAATCCCAAAAGCCACAGTCATGACCGGGACAATAGTTAAGCCTTTCCAAAGGCACTGCGGGTACTTTGCATGGAAATGTAATCGTTTTCCTGGAAAAATAAAAATATATCACTTATGGGTAAATGTTTGAATATCAAACACTTTTAATTTGTATATAAGAATGTTTTGGATTTGTGGGTGCCTTTGTGGTAAGTGTAGTCACAAACTTATGCCAGAGGTTCTCAACATAGTTGCCCGAGTTGGAAAGATAGCCGCCAACTGCAGCTTCAATGGACAGTTGTTCATCATCTGCCAATCATTTATAGACAGATGCTGCTGACCACATTTAGAGTTGATCACATGTGTCAGGTAGGGTCAGGGTGGATGATGTGGGTGTAGATGTAGATTAGCAATGAATGTGTCATTTTGAAGCAGGCAGCAAAGGCTGAAAAGGACAAGAGTGTTGGCTTTACAAGTGATCAGCTCATCACAAGCAGGTGGTTCAGCATTCAGGAGGGATTCTGGGAGGGAGATATCTTAGCTCGCATGCAACGTGTAACAGACCTTACACTGCCTCTATTAGCAGTAAGCTGTTAATCCACTCCCATTTCATGGAGACAAACAGCTCCACAGTGGATCATCGAGTTGGACTTTCTCTTTTATTGTTTGAGTACACACAGTGTGAGGCACAGAACGAGCCAAACGTTATCATGGTTGAGATAAAGGAAACTGAACTCCAGCCTGAGGAAACTTCAGTGGAGTGTGTGCGTTTATGGCCCCGCGTGTCGTGTCAGGGCAAACTCAGACGAGTTCTGAAGCTTTTGCAATCCAACGAGACGCGCCATATGTTCGCTGGTATAATTTGCTGCATTCAGTGACTGCGAAAACGCTGCCGAGGAATATTTCACTTTATGTAACACGCTGTTAAAAAATCATCCAGTAACTGAAATGTACTTTGGAAACAATTGGGTCGTAATCAACATTATCATTAACAGGCTGCTTCAAGCTGAACTCCTTGTTGATACTGAGTGATGTCATATCATCAGATCACAATTTAACTCAAATGTGAATTGTTCTGTGCTAAAACACAAAGCTGATTAAAGAAAGGTGCAGCTGGATGGCTTCTGTATAACAAAGTGCTTCCACGGTGAGCTCACAGCTGCTTTCGTGAGACTTTTGACAAGAACATTTGTGACTTTGGTGTAGAATTATCAGGTAGACACTGATAGAGAAGGTGAGAGCAAACTCACGAGGCCACGTTGTCACTGGCGCTGCACCAGAGGAGAAGGAAACATGTTTTTTAAGGAGTGCAGCGGTCAGGTAATTGCACTTGACAGCTTTCAGCTGCGAGGCTGAGAGAAGGGGTATTTTAATGGATCAGTTTGAGCTGAGAGCGCTGTTAGAGGATCGAGTTGAGCGACAGTTTTTGGTCAACAAGACGCACAAGTGCAGTACCACTAAAGAGTGTAAATAGATAATGACCAATGTAGCACAACACCCCAGGCCGTGCCAAGTGTTAGGTCAACTCTGAGGCATGAAGTGACTCATCTGCACAAGAAAACCCCAAATTACTTCAATGCTAGTTTAGGATATTATATAAATTCAAATGGAAAGTGCTTCTAACTTTGTTTCACTCTAAGTATGCAGTAGAAGCAGTATCTTGTTCAAAGGTACAGTTTGAGGAATAGATCTGAGATTAAATTTGCACAGTGTGTTGCACAGATGATCGTATGTGTGTGTCACGGTATCATATGTTTATCTGTGTATAAGTGTGATATTCGATGACGTGTGAACAGCGTTTTTTTGGAGTGTAATGGGGTGACTGTCACTGCGCCGTTATCTCCGGTCATAGTAGGTGATGAAAACGACTGATAAGTGCACTTCAGGAGAGAAACCACATGGTCAGGGTGTTAGAAGCTGGGCTGCAGGTCAAAACTTAGTTATGTCCACTTTTATTTTTTGATTTACACATAGACCAATTGCCTTTATGCTTACGACTGTCTTTAATCTTTAACAGTGAACCTGCTGGATTCTCGGTCCGTAATGGGAGACCTGGGATGGGTGGCCTATCCTAAGAATGGGGTGAGTATGACCATTACTAACATGTTTCAACTGCTGACTATTTTTGTAGATATGATAATTAAATTTGATAAAAGCTGTGCACTTATTGTTCCAAATGTTGCAGGGACACCATAAGTTGCCAGTGATGATAGAGGTATTGCTTCTTGTTGGGTGTCCTTTTGGATTTCTCATGCTGAGTAGAGGTATTTTAGATTTATTTACTTTGAAAGATTGGTTAAAGGCAGTTACCCATAATTAAATGAACTGACACTACCTGAAAATACACGCACGTCCACCTGCAACAACTGTAAGCACCGTTTCCGGAGGTTTGGATTGAAACTCTCATTCCACGTGCAATGAAAGACACCTGTAACGTATTCTTTACCCTGAAGTACAGGCTCTTCATTTTGTTTAATCAAGGTTAAAGGTCATTTAATTTCCAGGAACCCTCAGTTCATTATCGGGGTAAATTGAATTCATGAATAAGATATTGAAAGTCACCATGGAATATATCATGCTCAGGCTCAAGGAATTGAGTTTCCATTTCCAAGTATTCCCAGGGTGAAGGCTAATTAGAGAGTGACTTACTGGAGTTGGGAGATAGTCATTTCATGGTATTATGTATTGTATTTTAATGAAAAAGAAGTGCTGGTTAAAAAAACGTAGTAATGTATTCAGGAGTTTCAACACTACTTCAGCTCATGAGGCAGTGGTTCGCAGCCCAATCTGCCACCTTTTCCTGGGGAAAAAAATTAAATTCCCCATCCTCCCGGGGGATTGATTGTGCTGTGGTTGGGTTCAACAGGAATTCATTTGCGCATCCATTTGATCCACATGGAAAAACCTCTCACACAGTCCCACCTCCTGTTGGCAAACACACGCTACACACGCCGGACCAATGGTGCTGACCGTAGCGTTTTCTGCAGCTCCAGGTATTCAAATCACGGCCCATTCCGTGGCTGCGTGGAGATGGGAGAGATAGTGCTGACAAAAGCAGCCGTATGCACAATCATATTAATGAAGACGTGATTATGGTGTGTGGTTTGTACAATGCAGCTGCATAAATAACTGCATTCAGGGTAGACGGGGGGAGAGAAAATAAGAGTCGATAAGACGATGCAAGGATCTGTTAATGACTTCCTCTCTCATTAGCCGTTATGTTTTTATTCAGCTCCAGTTTGAGGTGATTAAAATGTCTTTTTTTTCTATTAGAGCTTGTTGTCTGACACTGAAATGACTAATATGTGCGAGAAAATAAATAATTTAATCCCCGCCTGGCATTTTAAAAAAGCAGACGTTATCATTGTCGGCCATTATTCTTATCGCGTTCGATGTTCGTATACGACAGAACCCAATCTGCAGCGTGCCCTCGCGCTCAAACACACATTCACAACTGGCAGCAGCAGCAGCAGTCTTCCGTGGCTAAATAAGATGTCGAGGAGGCACGGAAGTTGTTGGGGGGTTTTTTATGTTTGTTTTTTTTTGTCTCGTGTTCCAGATGGTTTGTTTCATCCCTCATTTTCTCCTCCTCCACCCCCTCCGCCCCATCATCATCCCTCCTCTCATTCTTCACTTTGTTTTCTCATCCCTGTCCCTCCCATCCTTCCTTGTCCCCCAAACATTCATTGTCCTCCTTATCCCCATTTTCCCCTTCTTCTTTTTCTTCTTCTTCTTCTTCTTCTTCCTCTTCTTGTCATCTGCTTGTCTTTTTTTAGCCCACCATCTTCTCCCCGCTGCTTTCTTCTTCCAAAGCTTCGACGTGCTTTTTGAAAGTTCTTGAAACATGCATTCAAGCGAAAAAGCGGGGTTTCTGAAATTTGACGGATGACCTTGAAATGCTATGACACCTTTCAATGAACAGCGTGAGACTGACGCGGTAGCTTGAAAGTGAAGAGTGTAGATTGTAAAACATGAATGTTTTTGGTTTAACAGCTTAAATTGTCACTGGAACACCCTTCTCTCCACATGTGTGAAGAGCTTTTTAAACTCAAGTGTTTAGAACTGAGACTTCTTCCTTATTTTAAAACTTTATTGACAAGTTTTCCATCACAGGAACACAGAAATGTCAAAGTCTGAGCTGTGGATTGATTCCAACAGTGGAATTACAAGGATACAAATGTATATTAATACATAATATGTATTTAAAAATGAACACAAGTATCTGGAATCATATATGAATAGTGAAAAAGGTAAAAATAACTAAAATAAACAACAATGATGATAGAATTTCACCACCAGTTATGGGTTTTCAAGAGGTACTTGCCATGGTTAGTCCATTACCTACAGTAGATGGTAGTTGGCGTGCCCCCCGTAGTCACACGGCACACAGTACTTTCCAATGTGAAATTACCAACGTCACACAATACGAGAAACATATAAACACATCGTTGAAGCGGTAGATGAGCAACTCTCGTGTTCTGCAAGGTAGAATGATGGTTTTGGTCAAACGAGTCTGGCTTTGGAGAGAGTGATCTAAAAATTAATTAACAATTAATTAAACAAAATTAAACATGTTGATTTTAGTGGCTTAAATCCATTGTGTTGCTAATCTTGTTAACTGCAGGACATTGCTTAGCTTAGCTCATGCTCCTGCTGGTTCTCCAAACTGGAGACATGATGAGCACCAGCTAATGTAGTTAATACACTAACTCTGATTAAGTTCTTCTGACAGCCCCACTTAAAAAGCATCCAAACTATCACGTCTAGCGTACAAATGACAGTGCTAGGTCTCCCTGTAGCATCACCTCCCGGCTCCGAATAAGACGTTTCCTTCTCCTCAATTTTCTTATCTTTTTTTTCCAGAGCCATTTTTTAAGCCCAGGCACAATGTGAAGTGACACTCTGAAGGCCTGAAGAAGTGCCCTTTTGAAAATCAAATTTTTGGAAGTAGTATCTCGAAGATGTCGTAGCTGGCAGGAGGCCAAAGTAAATTTTTGTCTTGAGAACCCCTTGAGCAAGTTAATCTGGCAATGTGCAGAGAGGTGCAGTGTAAAGACAGAGGTGGAGAGGACTGGAGAAAGGTGTGGAGCCGCAGGACACACTGAGAGTATAACAGGTTGAGATGGACACAGAGGTGTGAGAAAGAAGCCAGGCTTCCTGTGACGTCAAGAGTACAGGTCCTCACGGGCAGCCAGGGAGACGGTGACAAATTGGAGAAAGAGCGGAGATAGTTTGTGGCGTTTTAAAAGCAAAATGGCATCCTTCCTGTGTCCTGTTGTGGGTTGACGACAGCAGCAGAGCCGATGAGGCTGATGAGGTTTTAAGATGGAGACCAGCAAGGATAGCAAGAAATGGTTAAAGACAGATTTTGATGCCATAAATTAGCACTAGTGTAGCGATGATGTCGGACATTATTCATAAGTTGTTTTGCTGACACAGAAAACGGGATCATTAGGAAGAAAACAAGCTCCAAAGTTCAAGAAAGTTACTCAGAACTCTGCGTCTGAGCAAGGCGTAGAAGGCGCAGTGTGTGTGTGTGTGTTTCAAAATGTCAGAATGTGAGTTTCAGTCAGTTGATTAAAGTTTGCTTGCTTAGCGTTTATGTGAATGTAGTGTTGGACGTACAGTAGGACAACTGAAATGACAATGAAGAGGAGAGAAAAGCATGTGGAGGGATTTTAGTTTCTTGTCTATTGGGGATGTTTGGCTGTCAACCTTTTGTCATCTTATACCTCCATTACTTCCTGTTCCTGTTGATTTTTGAGTGTTTGTGTTTGTTCATTGCGTAGGCTGCTGATCATGTTCCGTGTAGCGTAAGAAAAGTCAGGAAGGAAGGTGTCATTAAGGAACTGGTCCAACAATACGGGATATTTCTGTCAGATCCATGCATCTCCATTACCCTCCATCGGTAAAACATTTTGCTCTGCCCTTATCTGAACATTATGAATCAATGTCTTGTGGGCCTGATGCATCAGGCTGTTCCTTAAACACTGTCAAAGGCTGACTGGTATTATAGTCCTGCGTCACCTCAACCTCTTTCATCTGAAGGAAAACAGAGATTGTAGCCGATGGCTTGCTGACGGCTGGAATGCGCAGCACTCGGAAGCCGCTTGAGAAGAAAAAGTCGGTGGAAAAGAAAGAAAGACTTAGCATTTCATCAAGATAAACAGCCCAAACTAACCCATTATTTTCCCAACACTGCCGGTCTGTTAGAGTAGACTTGATACATGCTCAGAATGCACAATGAGAATAGGGCTGGTTAAAAGTTGCAAATGGGACTGTGACGTTTTTCTTATTAGTTATATAGTTATTTTCAGTTATTGACTGATCTGCTGGGTATTTTCCTGATCAATCCATTAATTGTTAAGTGAAAGATATTTGCCAGCTGTAGGGGAAGCTGCAGGGGAGGTCTTTAATTATTTTGTTCAAGCAATAGTCCAAAACCCCAAAATGTTCTTCAGTTTGGATTAAGTTTAATTGATAACCTAATTGATTCATTGATCTACTCACAATTTTTTCTATGACATTAATACTGTTGTCCTGGGTTCAAGCGTCACGTTTTCTGACAACAGCTACATATTTGTCCATATATGTGTTGTTCCATGAGATAACGAGATTTTAGTCTGGACCAATCAAATAGCATGAACGGGGCAGGGATTATGACACAAACCACAGCCAGCCACCTGGGGGAAATCCAGACATTCTGGCTTCACTTTTGGGCAGCTGTCATGTCGTCCATCTCTTAGACTGTCCATGGCAGAGAACTGGAGCGATCCCACAACTCTATGTTTCATTTACTTTTTGCCCTGCAGTCTTTTGCTTGTGCAATGAAAACGACAAAGAAACTAAAATAAGGTGAAGCCATCCTTAATTTGTTTCATCGCTTTCATCAACTGCCTCCCATAATTCAGAGGTGATAAACACACAACAATACTCTGGACAGTGGTCAGGCACAGCTCATTCCACGGTGGCCCAATGACGACTAACAGCTGGCTTGCTGCATCAGTGTCCAAAACTGTCTGTTCCTTAATGAGGTAGGGGAGTGGCTGTTTGAACAGTTCAATGAGTGTTTGCTTAGAGATTTGTGTTGCTGCAGCTCATACACTATTTAGCAGAGTGCGTTGTTTTTCCCACAGCACATTACAGTACCATGGTGAAGCGAGGGTGACATGAGGTGAAAAGGGAACAGACGAGAGGAGAAAGATAAGGAAATAGCAGAGATTAGTGAGGAAAGGTGTGACAGGAGGGAGGGAAGGAGGAGAGAAGTGGGAATCGGGGACGAGGAAGAAAGTAAGACGACGGGGAAGCAGAGGCTGCGAGTGGAAGGGGGGGTGAGCTAGAGAGAAGGGGGAAGGGGTCCAACAGTGTTTCTGGGTTAGACTTATGATTGGATAATTAAAGGAAGAATAGAGGACACATGGAGGGAAAATGATGATAGACACGGATGAAATGAAAAGGCAGAGGAATGAGGCACGAGAAGAGGGATGCTGGAGAGAATGAGATGGAGGCAGAAATGGGGGACGGGGGGGGGGGGGTCTTGTATGGGTAAGGAGTGAGAGGGGCAGTTCTATCACAGTGTCGTGGCGGTCAGCGGTAATGGGCGGTAATAATAAGTTGGAGACAGCTTTATAGACTTAGAGCCAGGAGGGCACTCAGCACAGCCACGGGGGGTCTGCTGACGGATGTGACACGCGGGCACACAGGCACACCCACACACATAAAAGTCAAGAAAACAAACACACACACTAATGAGGAGCTAGAGGGATGCCTACAGGGGCGGTACACCGCAGGGAGCAAAGTGGGGAAAGGGCAGGAAGTGGAGAAGGGTCTCTACAGAGGTGAAAGAGAGGTTAGAGTAGGACTGAAATTAAGAACCTCTGATTATTGGGACCATTTACCACCATAGGGACCAAAAACTGTTGGCTGTGCCATTGTTCACATCAAAGCAGCAATTTCACCAGATTGCACCAAATAGTGTTTTAGTTGCATTAGTATGCATCTGGGCGTTTTAGTGATTGAACGCCTTCGCGTTCATGTTGCTTTAAGCACGACTTTCTAAGAAACAATGTCCTGCTCATTATGGATTATTCATGTTTTTTGGAGTCAACAATTTCTATAGGAGCTACTGTATTATTCCCACTATACAGGATATTGTTTTAAGGACATGAACCTCAGATAATCTGACAAAGTATGGGTAGATACCGCTGAGGATAAATTCTTGGAATTTGGATGGACTGACCTTTTTATGAGGAGGTTGTGCGAATAGCGTTTAGGTGTGAATGAGGGTTTTAGTATTGTGTTTTCCAAACAAAGGGAAGATGGATTACTGCACAGATCACTGAGCTCACAATGAGGCACATAGCATAGACATGCATGTGCTGTAAAATAAACTTAAAAACAGTTATTAGGTTTTAAGGGTGACACTTTTAGTCACATGCTTTTGTTTCACTGGTGCTTCACATACGCCTGGGTGGTCCTGACCCTGCAGTGTTACGGATATAATATCTTTGAAGCAATGGTATGAAACCTCTGCTAACTGTAATGAAAGTGTGTGTTTCAGTGCTCATTTCGCATGGCATTTACTTGCAAATGGCTCATGTTAGATCATTGTTGGATGACTCACTTAAAAGATTTAGCTCCAGCAAGTGGCATGTCCCATTTACATTAGTAATCAGACACTGATCATACAGTGGAGCTGCAGAGTGGGAGGACTTGCAGTGGCAACAATGGCTACAACACTCTGTACATAAATACTGAACCCGTTTTGTTCCATGCAAAACTGGGGAAGGTCGTCTGTTAAACTCCCTGCTTGGCTACCAATAATCATTGGTGCGTGTGTGTGTGCGTGTGTGTGTGTGCGTGCGTGCGTGTGCTAAGCTGTGTAAAGCTCAGAACAGGCTGGTGGATCTGTGTGATCTAACCAGTAAGAGGCTTAATGTCTGCACTGGGACTGACTGGGCTGGAGTCTGGGAGAGACAGGGACTCACACACACACAAACAGATCTGCCTTTGCACTTACAGTGTACTTTGCGAGGACCCTCATCTATTGACTGCATTGACTGTAACCCTAAGCTTAACCTAAGCCAACCCTAAAACAAGTCAGATGTACATGATGTACAGACGTGGACAAAATTGTTGGTACCCCTCAGTTAAAGAAAGAAAGTCCACAATGCTCACTGAAATGACTTGAAACTTTCAAAAGTAACAATACATTAAAATTTCTTGAAAATTAAATAATCAAAATCAGCCATTACTTTTGAGTTGTTGATTAACATAATTATTTAAAAAAACAAACTAATGAAATAAGGCTGGACAAAAATGATGGTACCTCTATAAAAGACTGAAAACTAATTGCCCAGAGGGACATGATTAACTCAGGTGTGTCCTTTAATTGACATCACAGCTGTTTTCAAACTCATAATCAGTCAGTCTGCCTATTTAAAGGGAGACAAATAGTCACTTTGCTGTTTGGTGAAAAGGTGTGTACCACACTGAACATGGACAACAGAAAGCGAAGGAGAGAATTGTCCCAGGACATTCGAAACAAAATTATAGACAAACATCTTAAAGGTAAAGGCTATAAAACCATCTCTAAGCAGCTTGAAGTTCCTGTGACAACAGTGGCACATATTATTCAGAAGTTTAAGACCCACGGGACAGTAGCCAACCTCCCTGGACGTGGCCGCAAGAGGAAAATTGATGACAAATTGAGGAGACGGATAGTTCGAACTGTATCCAAAGAGCCCAGAACAACCTCCGAAGAAATTAAAGGTGAACTCCTAGGCCAAGGTACATCAGTGTCAGATCGCACCATTCGTCGTTGTTTGAGCCAAAGTGGACTTCATGGGAGACGACCAAGGAGGACACCGCTGTTGAAAGGAAATCATAAAAAAGCGAGACTGGAATTTGCAAAAATGCATGTTGACAAGCCACAAAGCTTCTGGGAAAATATCCTTTGGACAGATGAGACAAAACTGGAGCTTTTTGGTAAGGCACATCAGCTCTATGTTCGTAGACTCAAAAATGAAGCATACAAAGAAAAGAACACTGTCCCTACTGTGAAACATGGAGGAGGCTCAGTTATGTTTTGGGGCTGCTTTGCTGCATCTGGCACAGGGTGTCTTGAAGTTGTGCAAGGTAAAATGAAATCTCAAGATTATCAAGGCATTCTGGATAGAAATGTGCTGCCTAGTGTCAGAAAGCTTGGTCTCAGTCGCAGGTCATGGGTCTTCCAACAGGACAACGATCCAAAACACACAGCCAAAAACACCCAAGAATGGCTAAGAGAAAAGCGTTGGACTATTCTGAAGTGGCCTTCTATGAGCCCAGATCTGAATCCCATTGAACATCTGTGGAAGGAGCTGAAACATGCCATTTGGAGAAGACACCCGTCAAACCTGAGACAACTGGAGCAGTTTGCTCATGAGGAGTGGGCCAAAATACCTGTTGACAGGTGCAGAAGGCTCATTGACAAATACAGAAATCGTTTAATTGCAGTGATTGCCTCAAAAGGTTGTGCAACAAAATATTAAGTTATGGGTACCATCATTTTTGTCCAGCCCTATTTCATTAGTTTGTTTTTATAAATAATTATGTTAATCAACAACTCAAAAGTAATGGCTGATTTTGATTATTTAATTTTCAAGAAATTTTGATTTATTGTTACTTTTGAACGTTTCAAGTCATTTCAGTGAGCATTGTGGACTTTCTTTCTTTAACTGAGGGGTACCAACAATTTTGTCCACGTCTGTACATGAATACAAACACATATGCTATGAGCAGATCAACACGGAATCATGTGCGTTTCACAACATACATAATGTCCAAAAAGTCTGGAAACTGAATGATTAGAAGCAGGAAACAACAGTGGCAGGCCGAAGCTGAGAGAAAATGGGAAAGAAGACAGATGGAGAACAAGGCGGAGAGATGAGAGAGAGAAGAGACAAAGACAGAAGGTTGTACACAACGGCTTCAGCAAGGATTGATTAATATGGGCTATTAAGCTATAACACCAGATCATAGTCTGGTCCCTCTGGCCATATTACGGTGACATGATGAAGCGCCTGTATTAGCCATGGGAGAGTGCTAGTGATGCAGATAATAGCCACGTCCCAGGAGACCTGCAGAGGGAATTAATGCTGCTGTCTGACACACACACTCACAGGCATGGATGCAGACGCTCACACACACACACACACACACACACACACAAGCCTGAACACTGACAGAATCATTTACATATATGCGCGCACACACACCGATTGTTGCAGCAACATTATACAGTGTGCACAGATGAACACACCTTTAAGTGCACGTTAATTCTTTTTTCCGCTGACAAGAGCTCCACCCCTCATTCAGGGTAAATGCACACACACACACACACACACACACACACACATACATACATACATACATATATATATATATATATATATTTCCAAACCACTGTCAAGGCTTCCAAAAAGGTAATGCTGTAGTTCATTCTTACTAGCTCTTACTAGCTCTCAGTTCTTTGTACATCTGGGTGTCATCTGAGATTCTGATAGATAATGTCACCAGGGTTTTGGCACTAAAACCAAAACCGGACTTTGATACCTACACTAAGTAATAATATGATAATAATAATATGCTAACAAAACGAGCCAAAGTTCTCAAATGTAATATTTAACATGCCATAAAAGAACTGGGACTAAAGGCAGTCTGAGATTTGAATCGTGGTTTGGCCGATTTCGAATTGTCTGATCAAAGAATGTACAGAACGGCGGACGTTGGAGCAAATACTGTGACTCTCAGTGCTGTTCCCCAAAACCTTTTAGTCAGCAGTTGGGAAAAGTAACTGAATCCCGTTCGTTTATTCAAGAGCTGTTCTTAAACCTGCAGCTTGGAACTTTGTCTGCTTCTGAGAGCGCAAACACACGTTTATCATGTGACCCTTTGGAGAGGGCTTGGTGTAGGCAAGTAGTTGTTGTAGTACAGTTTGCTAGTTTTATACTTTTACTAAAGTACAGAATGCATGAGTTTTGCTTGTACCAAGCTGTTTTCATATTATTGTATTGGTGCTTTTTCTGGGGTAATGGAACTAAATTTGTCTTTCAGTTTTGTTTGTCAGTGCAGAACGTATTGAAGTTAAAAACTAAGTTCTGCTTGCTGTTCCTGAAGAGAGGCAGTCCTGTATTCATCTTTCCCGTTTTGTCCTCTGTCTTCATTAATGCCTGTCTTTTCTGTGCTTCAGTGGGAGGAGATTGGGGAAGTAGACGAGGACTACGCTCCCATCCACACTTACCAAGTGTGCCGGGTGATGGAGCAGAACCAGAATAACTGGCTCCACACCAACTGGATCCTGACCGAGGGGGCCCAGCGTGTCTTCATCGAGCTCAAGTTTACCCTGCGAGACTGCAACAGCCTACCCGGAGGGGTCGGGACCTGCAAGGAGACGTTTAACATGTATTACTACGAAACGGATGGGAACGAGGACGAAATGGAGGAAGGAGAGATGAGAGATGGAACCGGGATGACGGAAGAGGAAGACAGGGTGATGAAGGAGAGCAGATACATCAAAATTGACACCATAGCAGCTGATGAGAGCTTCACCGAGCTGGACTTGGGGGACCGCGTGATGAAGCTCAACACCGAAGTGCGAGATTTAGGCCCTTTGACCCGGAAGGGCTTCTACCTGGCCTTTCAGGATTTGGGTGCCTGCATTGCTTTGGTCTCAGTTCGCGTTTTCTACAAACGCTGCCCGTTTCTGGTGAAGAGTTTGGCCGAGTTCCCCGACACCATCCCGGGCTCGGAGGCCTCGCAGCTGGTGGAGGTAGTGGGTCGCTGCGTCAATAACTCCCTGCCTCTGTATGAGCCTCCCAGAATGCATTGCAGCACAGAGGGAGAGTGGCTGGTGCCCATCGGGAAGTGTGTCTGCCAGACGGGATTTGAGGAAATCAACGGATCCTGTCAAGGTAAGAATGAAAAGACGACAATGTACAAGACCAACAACTACTCAAATAATGAATTGATTAAAAATGGGTCTGCAGTAATTTTGATTATTAGTCATTTAGGTTATATATCAATAAAAGTATTAATACTAGTACTAATTCTTGTGAGGATTTGGTGCTTTTAAATCATTGCTCACATCTTTTCATGTTTCTGAGTGCACGTGTGTTTCCTCCGGTTGGCTGTCTTCACCCTGTGTGCTTATTTTTATATCCATGCACGTTTGTTTTTCGTATTGTTTGCTCGAGTGTGTGCACGGATCTGTTTATTCTCTTACAAAGAGTGTTTCTTACCATGCCTGCGAGTGTGTGTGTGTGTGTCTCTCTCCCTCGCTTAGTGGAGGGTATTCCCCCGAGCCCTGCAGCACTTTGCTGCTCTCATGCAGCCGCTGTTCTGCTCCGACTCGAGCCCAAACATTCCCTTCGCCGACCTTAACTGCCATTTCCACGGGCACCCAGAGCCTCTCTATTTTTCACTCCCTCGCTCCTCTCCAATCCTCCACTGCGCTGTCTCTAAATTACTCAATTTTCAGACTTGCACACCAGGCTCTACTTGTGCAGCACTGAGTGGCATGGCCAAATTTCAGAAACATTCCAGAGAAGAGTTATTATAGCTGCATGAAACTGGGTGGTGCAGACATTTGAGATGTGTGATTATTTGGTAGATCTTGAGTGTTTTCATCTCTTCACACAATGCGCTGCTGATCAAGTGTCGGTCTCAGGCGATGAACTAAAAGATTGCTCTCATACGCTCGACTGCAAGCAGCCAATTCCTGAAAGGCACATGCAGAGGTTTAATTTATTTTTTGCTTTTTCTAAATTTGCGCATGTTTATGACTGTATGGGCTGTGTAACACACCTGAATCTAGAATGATTCTCCGTTGCACAGCACAAATCCCCTTCCTCTGCAGGTTCAGCTAAATTCATAATAGAAATGTTGGCTAAAATTGTGTCCAACTAGCCATGATTTGAATATTAATACACCAGGTACAGCAGGCCCTTTGCCAAAAAGCTTGTATGATTGCATACAATGGACACTGGCTTGAATGGGAGAGGAGGGTGGTTGGTTGGTGTGCATGGCAGCAGTGGTTTTCTATTGAATTCATCCCACAATGGCTCCAGATGATCCAATAGGAAACCCTGCCCTTTAAGAACTAGCGCCTCTCTGAGCTGTGATCAGCACCTCCATAATCAAATGTTAGAGCATAGTAGCTGTGTAACAAAGTGGCGCACCGTCTCTGGCTTTACTTCGTCAGACATGCAGTCTCTGCGGGGACATCATTAGGAAATAGCTGTCAGTGTGCCACTGGCCTGCCTGGAGTCGCACTGTCACAGACTGTACAGTCAGACAGACTGTTACAGATCTGTGGCTGACAAGGCTAAAAAAAATCATCCTGGTGTTCTGCAGGAATACATGAGAGCTCATTCCCCACACTGCGTATCAGTGCTGTGTAACCACAGGCTGTAGTCATGACTATATTCAGAAACATCAACTGTATTTGCGCAGGTTAATAAATGAACTTCTCTGAGAATATCATGTGCTGCACAGTAACTGAGGGCATCATTCAAAAGGGACCTACATGTTGCTGTCACGCTAATGCTTATGTTGCACGACACACTGCAACCTGCACTTTGGTTTCCTCCAGTTAGCATGCTAGCAGCGTGGCTCTGGAGATGGCGACTGACAGACCGATTGCCACTTTGGTGGCCCAGACTGAAAGATCTCAACAAGTGTGTGGATCATCATGTGATGTGATGCAGATGTTCTCCCTCAGGATGTGTTGTAGCAGCTTTGGCGATGCCTTAATGTGACACTTAGTGCCATCGTCTGGTTAATGCTTTGATTTATGACCAAATATCTGCAATGCTAAGCCTCAGCTGTACTTATTTACTGCTAATAAGCTAGATTATGCATGCGATCAAGATAAACGAACATGATGTGTGTACTAAACATCATATCTGATGAACTTTGGCTTGGTATTATTATCAGTGTCAGCCTTAGCATGCTGATGTTAGCATTTCATTTAAATCACTGCTGCGTCTGTACAATATTATTTACTGTACTGTCAGCACATGCAGATGCATTACAAGTGAAACCAAAAGCAACGTGGATGAATCCAGTTTTTCTACTTTGTGAAGTTGATGTCAGCTTGCTAAATTATATTAGTCGTGAGGTTTACACGCCTATATTGTTGGTTTGAAACGTGGCTATGCAACAGGGAAGTGATGCGTGTCCGTGTGGAGCTGGAGTGGACAGCGGAGAAGATGAAAACACTACATTTGTTATATTTGAGTCTTTTCTTGTACACTCATTTCAAAAGGGACGGCCAAAAATTGGAATTCCCCTCAGACCTCCTGTTCGCAGAGGAGTGTCAGGGTGTTATTGTGCTGACACGGTGTTTGAATCTGACCCCACCACGATATATTTCACCAGTATGGCCTGTTTTTATTGAGCTGTTGGAGTTTTAAGGTTGCACAGGGTTTATCCGGTTTTGATTTTAATGAGTTTCAGTGTTTTGCTTTCCAGGAAGAAGAATCTGTGTGATATGCAAATTATGCCGTTGGTTAAACGTTTTGGAATGAAAACACATCAGCAGCCTTCGTCGTGAAATGGATTTTTTTTTTTTTTTTTTTAAATTTGGGGTATGTGTATAAAGAAATGATGTAAACAAACTTAACAGTAAGTTGTCAGAGTAGAGAGCACTGTCTGTAATTAATGAAGCTACAAGAGTATGTGTTTTCTTTCCGCGCAGTTTCATATGCAGATGAGACTGACAGCCTTTGAAACGGTCTACAGAGAGAAACATGGCAGGGCTTCCTCTCTCTCAGCTTTGTTACCATATGTGTTTGCTGCTTTGGCAAACACTTCATGTGCATTTCAGTCACTGGCATCAGAGTGTGAAGTGTTGCATTCGGTTTTGAGACGTTGAAAGAGTGCCTGGACTCCATACTGTGGCGATATCCGTATTCTGAATCCTTTTTTTGGGGCGGGGGGATGATTTTTGGTTTTCTTTCATAAACTGATGCTCTGAACCCGCGCTGGATGTCTTGGTTTAATTTCCACTCTATTGTGTCCATTTTGCCCTCTGAGTGAATGTCAGTGCGTCGTCAAAAAGGGCTAAAGCTGTTAAAAAAAGATATGCAGCGTCGTTAATAACGGATTCTCTTTTCTTTTAATTTTCTGAGCTGTTAGCGCTGCGAGTCAGTTAGCGCTTTAAGCATCCATGTCTTCCTGTGGACTGCGATTCAGCGGGTTGCTGATACAATGTGTGCACATAAGAGAAAGTGTGTGTGTGTGTGTGTGTGTGTGGATCCTGGCTGTACTGGCTGTGTGCGCTGCCTAGTAGAGCATGATTTAACGCAGCCTTTGTGAATGTAGGACATAACTCGTTATGGACAGCTCTCTCTCCTCCTCTTTGTCTTTCTCTTCCCTCCCGTCCCTTTTTGGCGCTTGTTCTCTCCGTCTCACACCTTTGCTTTGTGTCCATGCCTCACTTTCTCACCCCCCCACCCCACACACACACACACACACACACACACACACACACCTTTCTCACTCTTGTTTCTTTCCCTTTTCTTTTCTCATTGTATCTCTCTGTGACTGTCTATCATTCATTGCCCCTCCATTCGTCTCTCTCTCTCTATCGCCTCCACCTACATTAGCACTCTCCCGTCTTTTACACTTTTGCCACAGCCTCTCCCTCCACTTCCCTCTCCTTCCCGTCCCAAAAGCTCTTTCTCCATCCACAATCCAGCTTGCCCCCTTTTTTTTACCCTCCCCCTCCCCCTCTTCCTCTGCCTTTCTGTCTCTTTCGCACACACATACAGACACACACATATATACATCTCTCTCAGAGGTACAGCTGCGTGAATGGAAAGCATTCAGCCACAGGGACACCAGCACAGTTTAATGGGTTTCCAAAGAGAGAAAGTAGGGAAGAACACTACAGATGCATCTGTACAGGAATGCATTGTTGGGTTGATGTTGTTGGTGGTTGTTTGGTTCTCCTCCTGTCCCGCCTCTGGGTTTGATTGTAGTGAGTATAGTTTTTTGGTATTTATTCATGTGATGGCATTGGATTAAAATCAATTTTTCTATTTTACTATTATGCATATCAATATATCAGTGGTGGAAGATGCATAGAAAACAACGTATCAGTCAGTTGACATCAGTATCAGTGTATTTGTTCCCAATATGTGCCAATTTGTAAAGTGTTAACTTGGTATTTAATGCAGAAAAAAATCTGCTAATATACTGGGGCCACTGAAAAGTTCTATATAATATTAAACTTTAAATTATTCGTTATTGAAGTCATTTGTTTTAGGAAGCAGCCTTCTGAGGGCCTTCGATAGGTCATATCAGTACACAGTCCACACAGAGGAACTCTATCTTCACTGTATCAGCCGGTAATCTGTACATTTTCCCCTCCACATCATATCAGGCTCAAACATCAGTTGTGTTTTCACAGAAAGTAAATGTATTTGCATCTAAATGCAGCCCTGTTATGCCAGAGATGATATTGTGTCAGATGACATCCAGTGATATCGAATGTGTTTGCGCGAGATGTATAGATGTAGGCACAACTCTAGCTGAGATAATTGGTGATACCCTGCAGCACTGTCAGACTGGAGAGAGAGAGAGAGAGAGCGGACGGGGGAGGAGAGGAGTACATCCAAGTGTGCATGGATGGATGGACGGACGGACGGACGGATGGACGGAAGGATTACAGAGAGGAGAAGCGATGGCAAAACAGAGGGACACAAGATAAATTTCTCACCACAGGGTGTGAGGGCAGAGAGACACACAGAGATGGATGAGTGTTGTTTCAGTGGTGATGGCGATGGAGAGGAAGGATAACTGAGGATAGAAGTGGGCAGATGGATGAAGAGATGGATGAGAAGAAGCAGGGGGGGCTTGTAGATTGAGTTCAGCCCCGCAGATGTGACTTAGTCTGAATGAATGCTAGAAGAAATGTGAGAATAATGGCTGAATGGAGCAGTGGAATAATGCTGGAGGTGAATGGTTTGGATCAGATTCAGATGTGATTATTACATGAAACATGAGAAAGCTGGTTATCTATCTGCTTTTCCTCCATTAATCTTGGCCACTTTCTGTCATATCTTTATCAGATGGTTCCCTCAGCAGTCGGAACCAAGTTTGTAGTCAGGACTGATTTTTACTTCTCCATCTGATCACCAATAGTCTAAGATGGGAATAACAATACAGCACTTCAACCCATACATATTAGAAACCTGGAAAAGCTGTTTACACTCTATCTCTACTAGTCATAGTATTAGAGTTGATCTTGGCTTCTGGAACCTAAATGTGATGTTTTAACGTGCACACACATAAACGGGATGCTCCAAAAGCCCGATCACAACTTGAATTAATTTATTTTGATCCCCAACAGATGTTGCCTCGGCAACGATTACCCTTCATACATAGCCAACAATATTTGCACTTGTCTTTTTTATAGTAACCTAACAGAATTCAGGTCTAAATAATGGAGCTGTTATGGAATGTGGGCTAAATAAAAGTCAAACTAGTAGTAGATTAAAGCTGAATGGAGCATTGTTGGGAACAAGGATCCGTGAATAATCGGGAACTGGCACGAGCTGTAGTGAAATGTTGTAACGATAGTCAAAGAGCTCAATGACACGCTGGAATGATGGAATAAGGGCAGGATTCAATTCTGGGGTAATGGAGTATGAGCTAAATTGGATGTTGGAAAGATGGAATAAGGGCCGACTAGAAAGTAGGAATGGTGGGATAAGAGCTGGGAAGATGAAATAAAGGCTGAATGGATCATGGGATTGACGGCTTTGTGATGCTTGGATTCAGGCAGCGCTGAATTCACGTGACAGAAGAAAAAAGACTTGGAGGTGTAGGAGATGGGCAGCGAAAGTCGGGGGGGAGGGTGGGAGTAGGCAGAGGAGAGGAAACACGGCTGGCAGCGGGTGAGGAATACAAATGGAAACGGCTGTTGGTATCATTAATTAAAAGGATTGCAGGGAGTGATAAAGCGCCGTTTACCAGTAGAATATTAAAAACCACGCAGCGCTACGTTCAGGGAGCGTCGTCGGAGTGTGTCGTGGGTAGAGCTGGATCTCCCCTGACAATACTTTGCTTCAGTGCCAGGGCTCCCCTGATGTTCCTCTGTGTTTGCCTGCCTGTCAGACGTCAATGCAGCATATGTCAAACTCGATCTGGTCATAGTGGCGGCGGCGGTGGTGGTGGTGATGCTGCCATCAGAAACTCACTGGCAGAGTAATGTGAGGAAGCTTTCTGCCTTCTCCCTCGAGGGAATTATGGGATGGCGAACAAGCGGCTCACACTTGCAGAGTGGGGCTTGTGGTTGATGGTGTGGTGACAAGGGTATTACAGTCACTGGCATAACACAGACATACACACACAGGCACGATCATAGCTGCATCTGCGATTTCAATATGATTAGCCTTGTGTGCTGACAAGGATCCCATCACCACGACGCTTTGGGCTGCTTCATTTACTCTGTTGTATCACTTATTTTTAATATTTACAAAGTTGAAAAAAAAAATCTGAAATGAAAGAAACTTTTTATTAAAAATGGTGTAAAAATAAAATCTATAATTTTATTTGCTGTCATGTCTTTGATTCGTTTTCCTATTTACTCTTCTCATTAGACGATCTTTGACGGCAGTACACAGAATATCAGCCCCACTGCCATGGAGGCTGGGTGGATGTGGGCTCCAAATCTGGATTCAGACTCACTGGAGCTGAAGTGCAGATGTTTCCTCCCCTGTATCTGTCGCAATGTTTCTTTTTATAATTTTTATCCTTTGAGTTAAACAGGACTCGGTAACCTTTACAAACATAGAAGCTCTGTCATCTCCGAGCTGCTCGAGAGACAGAACGGCGCGGTGAATGATAGCGCGGAGATCTGCGAGTGGCAGGAAGCCTTTTTGATTCCGTCATCTCCTGAAATATGAATCGACTGGATTTATTGCGGAAAGAGTCGCCATTCATCTTTTTAGATCCTGTTCAATCGGAGGCTGCTGCTGGCTTCTTTCACTCCACTCTCTCATTCTGCACCCTCCTCCTGCATCTCTCTCTCTCTCTCTCTCTCCCCTCCTCTCGCTCTCTTTCCTCCATCTTTATGCCCAGCCCCTCTCCATCACCCCATCATCTCAACGTGGTGATGCTGTCATGACAACTAAAGTGCTTCCTGAGTGCTTGTTGGGTAAACTGACTTTCCCAGAAGTGCTTCCTCCCTTTTACCCTTCCCCCCTGCTTACGTGCACACACATTCACGTGTGTTTTCTATACTTGTGAGGAGCCTAATTGGCACAGCGCGTTGCTTACCCCCTAACTCCAACCATAACCGACATTACCAGGTGCCTAACCTCATTTGCCCCTAACCTTAACCTAAACCTAGTTCTGACTATGCTCCTAAAACCAAGTTTAAATCCTAAAACAGCTCTTTGAAGAAATGTGGGCCAGCCACAGTGTCCTCACAAAGATATAAGCCCAGGAGCACACACACACACACACGGACGCACACATTCCTGCAGTTGGTGAAATATTAATAAAATGCTTCATTCAGCAGACCCCGCTTCTTTCCATGAAAGCCTGCTCCGTCTCTAGAGTCCAAGTCAGCAGCGGCCTGTAGGACTGGTCACAGTGGTAGCTATGGACACATGTATGTCAGCTGATGAGTTTCCCACATGATCCAGCTAATAAAAAAATACAGTTTAACCCCATTTAGTGCCCCCTTACACTTTCTGGTGGTGGTGAAGATGAAATTCAGGCATATTTATGTAAATATCATGAGATTAGAGTGGGATGGAGCTGCATTCAGATCTGCAGGCGTTGAGATGATCAGCACTGTGAATGTAAACATGCATATTTTCTTACCGGCACCCTCCTTATTATAAGAAAGAGCTGCATGCATTTGTGTAAGGCTGTTTCACAAAACATTAACTTTGAAATCATGATTTGCAGCAAAAGCAACAAAACAGTTTTTCCTGAAAGTGTATTCAAACTGTCAAATACCATAATATACATCACTGTAGTATGATATATTAGCTGCATGCATCAGATGGATTAAAGCTGGGACTTATGCACTTATACTTGCATGCTCATGTCAGAACTGTGCACACAGAAACACAAGTATTCTGCACACATGCACACATTTAAGTGGGTCAAAGGAAACGTTTTTTGATTCCCGACCAGTTTCGTGCACGTGCCCTTAGCTGATCTGATGGCCCTGCAGGTTTTGCTGAGATCACACACGTCGGGCGTATTGTAATGTCACCGGGATCCTGACCCCTGTACACCTAATCTGTGGGCGCTTGCAATTTGCGTTGGTGGTCCGTTGCTAGGGAGTCTTTATAATTGAATGTCAGCTGAAAGAGTAATATAATATGTGGTGCGCCGTCTCTGTTTTTCAGTTGGCTGAATAATTTTCCAACACATCTGGTCAGCATAACCCGACATTTGATTTATCATTATGATGCATTGCTAATTTTTAATCCCCCCCCCCCCCCCCACAGTAGACGTTGACTCGGGCGATAAATTGATTTATGTTTGAGAGCTATCTTGACCTGCTCGACCTCTTGGGTTTCTGCCTGTGGCCTGATTGTGAGAATAAATGGGTGCTGAACAATGACCTTTTCTGCCATCCTACTGACAGGAAAACCCCATTGACTTGATTGTATATTATTATGGTATTATCCTCTGGCTTTGTTTGCGTTCACACAGAGGCACACACAAATATGAACATGCGGGGAGGCACGCACACAAACACAGTGATACAAGAGTAATCTGTGGAGGTATGACACCCTCATTCATGCACACACGCGCGCACACACACACACGCTGTGTTTATGTTCCTTAGGTCAGTAGCTCGCTGTGGGACAAATACAGGAACAGGATATTTACTGTGTTTCCTTGCCTGGTTTATTGGTTCACAATAGTATCTGTTAACAAGGAAGGCTTTGTATTGAAGTTCAGTCTGAGCAGTTTTGCGTCTCTGCTGTAAAAGTTTACTTTTTCTGTCAATCCTGCTGAATCTGGGCACAGCTGGAAGAGTGACAGGAGATGGAACTATAAATGGATGTCATGTGCAGCAAATTACGGCAGCTTTTGGGCTCCAACATCACAACAGTAAGAACAAATTAAGGTACAGTTACTCAAGTAGTGTAATTAAGTACATTTAGTGCTTTTTTTGAGTATGTTCATTTCTGTTGCTTAGTACCTCATTGCTACTATAGTCAGGTTTATAATACTGTACGTTTTACTCTGCAATACACTACAAGGCTTCTTTCCATTAAAGATGATTCTGATCATGATTTTTGCTGTTGTAAAGACACAATCAATCAACCATTATGCTATGAAAAGTTTACAGTTCATGAAAATTGCTTATCACAATCCCCTAGAGCTCAAAGTGACATAGTCAATTACTTTGTTTGTCTTAACACTAGTCCAGCGCTTATTGATTCCTAATTTGCTACCTAAAAGCAGCAAATCCTTACACTTAAGAAGCCTGTAACAGCAAATGTTTGCTATTTCTGCTTGAAAAATGACCGAGACTGTTAACTGACTATCAAAAGAGTTAGAGATTCATTTTCTTTTGATCTACTAATGGAATAATCGTTGCAGCTCTGCTCTGCAGATGCAGATTTTCCATGCACAGCCAAAGACAAACTTGTGATATACCATTGGTTAGACCACTCAGTAATGTGGAAAATGGTTACAATTGGCTTCTTTTTCTCTAACTTGCTTACATGCACAAGTAATAATCCAGTAATACATTATATTGTCATATAATGATGCATACATAATCAGTATTGATGATACTCTAAGTACATTTTAATGGATGGTAATACTTTCTTGTGACTTTTAATGGAGTGTTCATACTCTGTGCCGTTGCTACTTTAGCTTATACACACCCTGGGGTTCTGTGTCTGCCACTGCACGGCATTTTTTGTTGTCTAGTTGTCTGATTTAAATGAATTTGTTCTATCTCAGTATTTGTATTTTAATAATGTATATTAATGGATCCATACTGTGCCTGTACTCTTATAAATGAATTTAAATCCACCACTCTGCTGATGCTCAGTGTGGGGCCCTTAACTTAAACTTAAACTGTTTTATACCCCCTTCCCCCCTTCGAGGATGTCCCTCTCCCTCTGCCTTAATCGCTTACTCCCTCTAATCCCACCAAACGACAGCCAGTCATATAAATCAACATGTTTACAATGAAATGTTTCCAATTAAAGAGGACGCTCGTTAAGAAGCGTCAACGGACACCGCTGGATCCTTAATTGCCTGGGATGCCAGTTTGTGATGCATATTAATTACGTATTAACCTCAGACACACACAAACGCACACACACACAAATGCATAAAGGCACATTAGTGTGTATTGCATATTAATTACCTATTACCCTTTGTGCTGTGCATTAAGAGCCGCGTGGCATCAGAAAGACAGCTTGCCCAAGGGCAACACTTGCGCGCGCGCGCACACACACACACACGCACACACACTCACTCTCACTCTCTAATACCACTAATGCCGTCTATTCAGATTGCATTCGCAATGAGGAATGAGCCATTTCAGTCAGCCAGCCATGACCATAACTAATCTCACCACAGGAAGTGCATGTGTGTCTCTTTGTGTGGCTGGATATGAAGATGTATTGGTGAGTGGGCGTGTCCCTTCAGGACAATTAAGCACGTAAAACACCTATTAAAAGATGTAACAGCTTGCCTGTCCTTGCATCTGGAGACGTGTCACTGTGACATCTAACAGGATAAATAATGAGGCGCTGATTAAATTAAAAAAGATAAAATTGTCACTAAAACACGTTATTTATAAGTTTCAACAAAAGAATGTATATATTATTAATCAAGGCAAACCGTATGGACTCATGGATTGAAGACAGGTCCAAGTATCCATCAGGAGGTCATATGATCCATATTTGCTCAGTTTTGCTCATGTTTTTTTAGGAGAAAGTTCATTGTTTATTCTGTTAACATGACTGGCACCCAGTGCAAAGGGACGAACAGCGAAGGGCAACCGTCTTTGCTAGTTTCTCACCTATGCAGTTATTTTCACACTCAGCTCTCATGTTGTGCAAGTATCAAATGTACTTCTTGCACCCATCTGTGCACCTATGGGCATCTAGGTCTTGTGCCACGCACTGAAGACCATGCATTTATGGATTGTTTTGAATAGATTCAACGCCCGTGATGTCGGCTCCATCAGGGCTTTGCTTTGTGATGATGTGCTAAATGCTAACACCAGCTTGCTAGCAGCATGGCATAGCATTTGGCAAAAAACCACAAAGTACAGCTGAGGCTGATGGGAATTATTAGCTTTGTTGGGTCTTGTAATTGTTTATGCACAAAATATTTAGTGTCTTCAAATCACCATATGTGCATAGTACGTTTTTGCCACTGATCATCATGTTAAAACCATTAATAGAGTAAATCTGCTGCAGGAAAAACGTTAATTCCACTGCAATAGTTGTACGTGGTGATTGTTAACAGTTCAAATGAAAGCGGC
Organism: Datnioides undecimradiatus; assembly: GCA_008933995.1. NCBI lineage: Eukaryota > Metazoa > Chordata > Actinopteri > Lobotiformes > Datnioididae > Datnioides > Datnioides undecimradiatus. The sequence continues at coordinate 350,357 of WARS01000007.1, read as the reverse complement.
GATCACTAAGTCACATGTAGAATGATCCAGTCCCTATTTAACCGTGGGTCAACTTGCATGTATCTCTCCCTGATCCTGACTGTCACACCATGGACTCTCCGGCCGCCCTTCGCACACTGAACATACATGTTCTCATTTGGCCTTTTCAGCATTTTAATCACTTCACCCCAGTTTCAGCCTGTAGCATTCAGCCCTGATCTTTATGACCTTTTGCCTACGTGCACTAAATCCTCAAACACACAATTAACTGAAAACAGCCAAAAACGGAGCGCAGTATTAGCTTTTACACTTACAGTCAAGTCATGTCATGTCTAACAATACACGCTTTTAGTTCATTTCCACATGCGTTCGGTGTTCGCCGTTCCCATAGAGCATGGATAATCTATTAATCCTAAATGGAAATGAGCTAGAATTAATGATAATAAATACCTAAACATCCACACTGTCGGTGCTTATTAGTCAACTGGAATCCACTTTCATTAAAGTGGATGCACGCAATGGCTTTTTTTTTTTCACACCAATTTGCACATTTTAATTGCAAATGTTTATATCGCTCTCACAATCATTGGCAGCTTCCAGAGGAATGAAAGGCATTATTTTAATTTAATCGGAACGCATCATATAAGCTTTGACACCACATTATCAGCGAACGTCCGTCTGTCTATGCAAATATCTGGCTGACAGTCTGTCTCCGTGTTTCGGCGAACGAATGCACTTTTATGTTTCGTATTCAGTAAACGGCAATGATTCTGTGTTTGCTATTCATTTAACTAGGAAAAATGTGGTAGCAAGCAGAGAATATTATCCGAAATACGTGAAGTAAATAGAAAGACAAAGTGGTGACAGCTCTCAGCCGCTGTGGCCAACAGACAAAACAAAAATATCTCCAGAAATTCAGAATTTGATCAACAGGAACTCCAAAAAACGTGCTGTCCCAGTATCACACTGTGCCCACAGCATACTGTTTGACTGACAGGTGATCTTTGGGGAGTGAAACACAGCTCACACCGGGCGGTGAGAGCATGGCGCCAAAAATAACAAATAAATTAAGAACACAGTCATAGTTCTACCAGTGCACTATCCGAACACACTATCTCAAATTTTTTAAATGCTCAAAGGGGTTTTGAGTTTTCTCTTTCTCGCCGCCTCATCTCCACTCTATTCTGCTTCGCCGTGTGCACGTGTGCGCGTGTGCCGGCGCGCCTGCGTATGTGAAATGAGCTGCCACCACATTTTTATTGATTCAGCCATGGGGGTCTGGAGGATGGAGTCAAGGAGAGCTAGACGCCAGACTATAGCAATAAATCTGTATGCAACCATAAACGCGCGTGTGTGGTAACCGGCCGAGGCAGACAAAGGATCAGGTGTGTCCCACTGCCCTGAATGCTGCATCCGCCCTCGCTCGCGTGCACCTACGCGTGCAGAAGGTTGTACATCACAGGGTTCAGCACAGTGAAGTAATGGTGGTTCCCGGTATGCACGTCTTAGTCTGGCGTCCTTACAATACCACAAAGACACAGATGTTTGTGCGTGTGTGTGCCTGTGTGTGTGAATGCGTTTGTGCATGTGTGTGTGTGAGGCAGAGGTGAGACACAAGAGCGATCCAGGGCAGAGGGAGAATTTTTCAGGCCTAATGTTCCATGACAATGGACCAAGGTTCCGTCAAGGGGAATCAGAGCCACTGCCGCCTGACACGCACACACACGCACAACACACACACGCACAACACACACACACACTCTCACACACACACCAAAATCTCCCCCGCAGCTCCTCCTTTGTCTCCTCCTTGCTCTCCCTGTCTCCCCTAGTAATCTTGGCTTTCTTCCTCCTTTCCTGCCCTCCCTTTTCCCATCTTATTTCCTTTTTATCCTCCCTTATTTTCTCTCCTCCTGTCCTTTATCCTCCCATCCCTTTAACCTGCAGTTTAATTATGTAGTTCTTAATCACAGCTGCAGCCTGAATGGGCTTCACAACAGCCACATTGAGCAACGATGGGTGCAAACAAAAGCTCCTAACCTCAGAGCCCTTTAACAAATGCACATGAATCCTCTCCTGTCTCCTCTCCTCTCCTCTCCACACAGTATCTATGGATGCAATAATCTATTGAACACTGCTTAGCAAAAGTCCAGTATCCCATTAGCATTTCATCCTAATGTGTGTCTGTGTGCGTGCAACGGCAAAATCAGGAAGAAAATAATGCTGCGATAAGTCGGTGATTGGTTGGCTTGGGGGCGCAGCCATGGCGACAGAGGTTGTTGATGTATTCTCGCGTGTTAACATTCCGAGTGTGTCACCCTGCTGTCTACCTGCCCCACTTAGATCAACCGTCTGACTGTTTGTTTGTGTGGGAGGAGGAGAGACTGTGTCTGTCTCTGCACACGTTGTATTTGTTTGTATAGGTTTTACATATATGGAACTGGTCGGCAGCAATATTGTGCAACAGACGCAGGAGAAAATTCCCAGTCAGCGGCGGTGGCGGCATATCACTGGTTTGAATTCTAACTATGAATAAGAAGGAAAACTCCACAGTACAGGAAAAAAAACAATAGACTTTTATTTCTTTTCTAGTTAAGATAATAAAACCTGAAGAATAGAGCAGGGTTGCGCAGGTTGGATAAAAGAAATAATCCCCTGAGGGATGTAAGAAGAAATCAGACTTCAAAAGGAACAAAGAAGAATATACAAATGTGGCAACAAAACCGAGGTGACAAATGTTTCTCTCAATTTCAACTCTGCAACCACAGTCGCTGCTCTGATGTGGAACCTCAAAACAACCACAACCACTCGGGGAAATTTCTCTTTTTTGATGCTGACCTCCTTTTTCTTTTTCCTTCTGAGGAACTGACCCTGCTGTCCTGCTTTTTTCTCTCTCCCCCTCTATTTTTTTCACCCCTCTCTCCATGACTACCTTGCCCTTTCCTATTTGTGTGTCCACTCTTATCGTCTCATCTCCTCTTTATCCAACCCCAAACACCCCACGGTATCCACCCTCCATCATCCCCCGACACCTCATCTCTCAGTCTGCAGAGTGGGATTTTACCGATCGCTGCTGGAGTCTTTGGCCTGCAGTAAATGTCCACCCCACAGCGTGGCCAGGCAGACAGGAGCCACAGCTTGCAGTTGTGAGGACGGATACTATAAGATTGACTCCGACCCCCCCAATATGGCCTGCACACGTGAGGATAGAACATTTTTATATTTGCACATGCTTCCTCCTTCTTTTACGAAGTATTCTTGAAGTTTTTTTTTGCTAGAGACAGATGAAGGATCTTGTTTGTGATGTTATTGGATGTGTTTGTTTACCTTCTTTAACCTCATTCCATCTCCCTCAGGTCCTCCCTCTGCTCCACGCAACGCCATCTCCAATGTCAATGAGACCAGCGTCTTCCTGGAGTGGTCTGTCCCCATGGAAACAGGTGGCAGGAAGGACGTGCGCTACAACATCCTGTGCAGACGGGTCTTGCCAGATGGAAGGGGCTTAGAGGAGTGCGGCCCCAACGTACGTTTTTTGCCTCGCCGCGTCGGCCTGTCAAACACCTCCGTGATGGTGGCCGACCTGCAGTCGCACACCAACTACAGCTTCCTGCTGGAGGCTGTCAATGGGGTGTCAGAGCTGGCCAAAGACCACGCAAAGCAGTATGTGTCACTTAACGTGACAACCAATCAGGCAGGTATGTTGCACCAGATCTGTCACAACTGTCAATATTCGCTTTATTTTGCCAATCACAGCTTCCCCGGGAGCCGTCCAATCAGCAGCACAGCTTTTTTTCTGTTCCTCTCCCAGTATTCAAACATGTTCTGAATCTACCATCAGAAATCATCACCGTTTTGTCTTGATTTGAATTTAGTGTTTTTTCTCTTCCTTCACTGAGACTGCCACGGACCAAACCTGCGCACCGGATTCCGGGCGTGTATATCTCGGTTTGATTTAACAAAGACACCAGATGATCAAATTATCACAGTATTTGTCCAACAAATCTGTCGCTGTATTAATCTTCCCCTGTGCACCATCCCCGCAGTGAACGAGGGAACATTGCTCAGTGGAAAGCTGCTTTTTTTTTTTTGCTTCTTTGCTTTTTTGCTTTTTGCTTTTGCATCCAGATTTTGTCATTGAAAAAGCAGCTTGGTCGTCTCTATTAGGCTGCACAACAAGACAACAAGATTTGCAGGAATCAGTAGCGCAGTGAAAGCTCCTGATTTGCAGGCTGGTTGCGTGTGCGTGTGTGTGTGTGTGTGTGTGTGTGTGGTGGGGTGGAGGGGGTCTCGTGCAGCAGCAGGTGTCATCCCGCATGCCTGTCAACAGCAAATCAGGCTGATGACTTGCAAGTTTGCATGTGACATTCAGACAGTGGAGCGCCATTGCTGATCAACTCCGAGCAACAACTTCAGCTGGTGCAACGCTCTGCACCCGTAGCTGCTGGGCTCATTTTATTATCTGCGATGCCAGAGCAGCTTAGAAAATCTGTGTAATTATTAAGTGTGCATGAGCGAGGGCCGACAACACAAAAGTGAGCTGCACAGTGGCCAAGCACAACAAGACCAATCTAGTATTACACAATAAAAAGAATCCAACAACTCCCCGTAGCTGTGGATATTGGAAGCTTTGTTGGCTTTTCCTTTTTAAATGGAGATTAAAATTCTGCTCTGGGAGCCTGTTTTTATGTTTACGAGAGGTGTGCGCTTGTGTAGTTTATTTTATTTGCTTGTAATGAAATGGGTGGCACACGGCGTAATGAAATGGGGAAAGTATGAGCTTAATGCTCAGCTTCCATCTGTAGGGACAGCTAGAGAATGTTTGAAGGAGCATGTTTGCTCCTGTTTGTCGGACAGATGGTTCGTCGGCAGTCTGGTAATAGTAGTGGAGTAGTGGCAGTAGTCGTAATAGTGGGCTGGAGTCAGAATGTGTATGGAGGAGAGAGAGAGAGAGAGAGAGACAGACAGACGGTTGCCTGACAGCCGCGAGGACTGACGGCCCTCTAACTGTGTTGTCACCGTGGCTGTCAGCAGACTGAGTGGATTACACCCGACCACGGAACTCGCATTCAGTTTATTGGAGTTGTAGCTGGATTAAAGTTAGCCAGTCACTGGACCAAATGGAGATTAGGGATTACGTTAGATTACACATGGCTGGCAGAGTCACAGACAGATAAAATGTGCTGCTCTTTGGCATGGGCGCGTTTTTATGTCTGTTGATATCAGATGAACTATCACGCTAATAAGGCAGCACTTATGGATGTCTGTTAAAAACAAAATACAAAATATACACCTTGATGAAAAAATACTTAAATGAAGGAAGAAAGAGTGTGGAAAATAACAAAATGTCATGATCCACATTGGTAAGTCAAGGTCGTTGTAGGAGATGATGCATCGATAAGCATAAAAAACATGTACGGGATGAAAACCTGGAAGCTCTGGAAGGCTGACAGATTTTCAACAGCTGTACCAATAGTGCTGTTTAACCGCTCCAAATATGTGGAATACAGATTGCGCAACATATGTGCAAACATGTGTGCTCACATGCAAATGCTTAAAGTGTTCAGATGAACCATTTACAGTCAAGTCCACAGCAAACACGATAGTATGCCGAGTAAATGCAGTGAATGCACGGAGCAAAGCTGCAGATCTCTCACCTGATGGTATTAATCTTCGGTTCAGTGAGCAGAAGGTTTACATATGACGGGCAACTTCATATCAATGTTAGATTAATGTATTCATATCATTGCCATCATATTATTTCATCGCACCAAATTGTCATCCAGGCCTTAATCGTCTGCCAAGTTGGTGCTTCCCAACCTTGGGTGTAGGTACGTCTCCGAGGGTTACAAGATAAATATGATGATTAATAGACAAAGATGGACAAACACACATCGGATTCAAATCTTTGCTTTTTTCTTGTTCATCTCTTTTACTGTCCAAAAATACGCAAATGAATCTACGTGAGAAAGAAAAAACCCGTCTGCTCACCAGTTAGCGACACATGCAACATGTGATGATGGGTCACAAGTAGCAACTTGTCAATCTAAAGAGGGTCTGTGGCATTTACACTAGACTAAAGTAACTCTGCCTGACACCGGATTACGACATCTGTTTCTCGCTTCTTGTTGTGTTATGTGTTATAAAGTGAGATGCCTCCTTAAATAGCTCCTAACACCAAGCTGATGAAAATGAATTAACTCTGCTTTACACTTGATACCATGTCCAGCATTGTTGGCGGATGTTGCAAGAAGTTCTGCTGCACCTTTAACCGCACCCAACAGTGATGTCATGTCTATATCTCTGCAGCGTGGTTAAGGCTTCATCCAATGGAGGTCTTTGTGTGAGCTGGCTTTTCAAAGTAATCAGAATAATCAGAATTTAATCCTGAAGTCATTAGTACGAACAGTTTGACTCTGATCCAGCCTCGCCTCTGTGTAATTACCCAATGAGGACTTTGATCAACAATGTAAACATCTGTGTTTTTGTGTTGTGCTCATGCGATTAGCGTTTTGGCTCATGAGGGTAAAAACGTAAAAACAAGATACCGAGACAGAAGTACTGAGAGGTGGGGGCAGACAGAGACGGCGAGAAAGAGTCAGAGGATCTGCCGTTTGATGTGTGGGAAGTGTCACACTCGATAAGGGATCCGTGAAATAGGTGATTTCACAGTGTCCCTGTGAAGCCCTGCTGAATAATAAAGTGTTGGTGCTCGTGAGGAGGAGAGGTGAAAGGCAGGAAGGAAGGTGAAAAGAGAAGGACAGGACAACAGGACGGAGGTAGAGGCAGGTAAGGAATGGTGAGACTGCAAGAAGCTGTAAAGGAAAAGGGGAAATAAAAGGAAGCAAAGAGGAGAGGAAGGAAGGGTGGACGTGAGCTGCTTGCACACATTCAAAAACACTCTCCGTCTGGTGCGGCTTAACATTTTTAAAAATGCAAGTCATATATTTTGCACAGCTTTGATGTTTCCTTTCACACCAATACATAGTTTTGATTGGGCAGCTATCTAGCAGCCACCATTAAGCTGTAGAAATTAATTTAAAAGGAAAAGTAAACCACAAACTTCTGACTACAGAACGGCTCCTGCAGCCAGAGTGCGTCTGTTTTCAGGTTTGCTCCTGCATGGTGTTCACCATGTGGCTCATCCCACACAAGGACTGAATCCAAATAATTAAAACAAAGATACTCTGAAGTGTAATTACTTGTCAATAATCAAAGGGAATTCTGTCTGTTTATAGCCAATAAGCTTGATGTGCACATTAAACGAGTTTCTGTTGCAGTTCAGCTCTATTGTCTTTACTTCTGGCCATTTGTTTCCCATGCTGTTGCCATGCCGTGGGGGCCCTGGGTGGTACCGCACACTAAATGCACCCATACATTGTTGTATCTGTTGTAGGCTATTAATCAAATGAATGGTGATACATACAGCTTGTGGGTGGTTTTAAGAAAAATAAATAACTTTAAATCAGTGCACAGCCCGCTGCTCGACTGGTGTGTCTTACTTTTGTTTTAAGGCATGGATATAAAAGTAGCTGGAGTGTTTGCATCGAAACTACTTGGGAGTAGGAGAGGATTAAAGAAGACTGACAGGAGATCTTATGCTTTTAGCAGGAAGGATATGGAAAGTGACAGCGGGCTGGAATAAAGCTGGTCATGGGGCACAAGAAGTCGGGATGTATAGAGGCTTCATTCAGAGGTTAAAGGGCAACTTATTTTGAGTGTGGGTGACCAGGCCCCCCCGAGTCAAGACCGTAGGCGTATCATTGTCCTGAAAGCAACTAGAGGTCATCTGTGCAGATTAATTGGTCAAACTGATGAATGGGTTGTACTCTAATTCCTACCACTCAGACATTCAGAGTTCATTATAGATACAAGGAAAGGAGGACAGAAAGAGGCCGCGTGATTTCTTCCTTGCTCGGCGTGTGAAGCGCTGTTAGCAGCGACGCGATGGATGCTGCCCCCGGTTGTCACAGGCGGCATATGACAAATGGAAGTAAAGGAATTTAACTGCTTTCATTTTAGATGCTTTTAAGAGGAAAAACAAACCTCCATCAAGGTTAGTCTTGTTTTGTGTCCTTTCATACATCAGACATCTTTTACTTAGCACTTTTTAAGGAGCTGGTTGAGTTTCTCCATTTAGTTGTCATTTAAACATATTTTTATGGACCTTATGTCTTTTAATTAGTCAGGAGAAGAGTGATGACAAGATGGAGAGCCACGCTGGCATGGGTCGCAGCGTAGACGCAAACTGTGAATGTTGCAAACCCTTGGGCCCAGTGGCGCCCAGTGTTTCTGTCTATTTGCTCTGACTTTCCAAATCACTGTTACAAATGTACGAGGTGTGAGATAAAGCAGGGAGGCAGGCGGTTAAGTTCCAAACAAAATAGACGAGAGCAGCTTTGCTACTTTACAGCGTTAAGAAAGCCATGTCTCTCTCTCTGCCTGTCTCCTATATCTTTCACTTTGTCTGTGGATCTCTCTTTCTGTCATTCTCTGAGGGTAGTTAAAGGATAATAAAGCAGATAGTTGAAGGTCTGTATTGATTTTCAGTGATGCCTCAGACAGATAGTGGTCTGAGAGGCTTCTGTTCGGCACTGTGATAACGCTGCTGTTATCTGTGGGCAGAGTTGTTACACTGGAGGGCTACACTTGTCCGCTGAATAGCGCGCTCAACCTTTTTCTAACCCGTCTCTCCATGAAGGAGAAGGCTTCACGTCCTCAGACTGATGGAAAAACATAAAATAGCATCACAGACGTAAAATGCCAGGAGTTCGTGTCTTCGCCGCGCTGTACGCGCTCATTAGCAGATGGAACATGCGCAGGAAGTGTTTAAACCAGGAAGTGTGATTCCACCGTCTCCCCTGTTGCTAAAATGGAAGTGTTGCTGGGGCCCTGTCTACACTCTTTCACCATGTCGCCCCCTCTTTCATGTTTCATCTCTCGCTTTTTTCTCCCCCTTTTCGTCAACGCGCTCGCTCATCTTCCACCCCCCCTCCTCCTTTAGCACCCCTCCCCCCTCTTCCATCACCTCCCATTCTCTCGCCGCATTGCCGTTTCTCAGTTATGTCAGATCTTAAAACACTGTCTTTGTTTAGTCACCGCCGTGCTGAGTCGTGGCTCTAAAAGGTGTCACATTGTGCAGAAAGGTGCTTCTGTCGACTAAAATGCTGCCCCGGCTGCAGAAGATGACAAGCTCGGGCTGCGTTCGACAGTAGTTGTTCGTAAATGGGCTCCATATATAAACAGAATGTGTTAAATGCACACATAAACGTCACACTAAAAGAAAATGATGATAAGGCAAATTTCAAACTTTCATATTTTGTTAAAACGAAACCATTTAGAAGTAGAAAAGGTGTGAAATAAGGAACTGGAATATATTTACAGTTTCAATCAACCGAAAACAGATTGATTTAATAAATGATCAGCTCATTCTGGATCTGTTTTTTGTCACTTTAAGGAGAACACATGTAGTTTTGGACTTTAGTTCATATTTTTATATATTTCATATGTGGAAAGTCGCATTAGGTTTATTCAACACCAAAATTCTGAGTATATACAGCAGAGGGCTTTACACCCTGTGGACCCTCATATGACACCCTCCATTCAACTTTTGATTAAATATAGCGCGGCACACTGCACCCATTTTCAGAGGATTTATACTTAGATTTTGGTGTATTGTTACCCGTTAAGCTGCTGGGAAAAGAAGCCCCCTCGCTCTCATCATGGCAGCCCAGCATTTATACCATTTAAGTGTTGAGTGTGTCTGATTCGGTTTCTGGTTTCAGGCTTTTAAGATGTTGCAGATAACACTCCTGTGCAACCATCCACTCAGGATACAGTTACTGTGTTTGTAGCGATGATTTATTCCCCGTGGAGTTCTGCTGAGGCTATTGAAACCTAAACGGTGTTTAGCATTTGCAGCAAAGGCTTGTGCGTGCGCGCGCACACACACACACACACACACACACACACACACACACACACACACACACACACACACACACACACACACACACTATCAGGATGTTGCCTGAGGGAGCATTTTGCCTGGTGAAAAGCTCTTTATGTGTCAGAGACTCTCCAACTGTCCCTCTGAGAGATGGGCCAACAGTTCAGGTTACAATGGGATGGCTCGATGATTGATGCAAACTCACACTCACTTGACTTCAGAACTTGCAGAATGAATCAACCAAAACAACCAGAATGAAGATGAAAACTGTGCAAAGAGCCAGAAAGAAACACAAAGAAACACTCCGAGGGCTAAAGAAAGTTTCCGTTCTGTGCATAACGCACTATGATCAACAGACATGGAGTTTAAAACTTACAGGTTTTCCCAGTATAACCATACTGCAGTAGGTGAGCGTCTATATATCACTTGCAGACTTTCACATTGTCGCTATAAACTATTTTTAAATGTGTGCCACATCCACAATGCCAAACGTGGTACGCCAAGAGCTCGGCGCCAGATGTGTAGAGTCAGAGTCGGCGTCGTGGGCTCTGCTCTGCCAGCGCCCACTGAATCGCGAGATATAAAAGGAAAGTTTAATTAGGCACAGGTGCACCCTGTTGCCAGATTGCAAACATTTTTGCAGAGGCAGTGCTGCTTTGGAACCGGGAGTAATCGCAGTGGTTGAGTTAAAGCTCAATGGACTGCGCCAAATAACCCCAGAGGAAACTTTGGTAACTAACAAACACAGATTCCAGAAAGGAAACTCTGGGGGCGAAATATGTGTAGAAGAATGGCAGATATTTGTTTGTTTATCTATTTATTTTCTTTTTCCCAGCATGACAACAGCAAAGACCAGTGTCGATTATCATGGGAGCTCTAATAGGACAAAACCGCCATCTTTAAAATCATGTTTGGCCTTGTCTTTGTGTGATTTCCCCTCTCTGATGTTTCAGATTCAGTTGAATATTTCATTACGTACCACAGCAACAACAGGCATTACGATTAGCTCTCATGTAAGCATCAAAGGATGAGGTGTCAACTTAAGAAGATGCTGATAGAAGCCAACAGATTTCACAGCTTTGGCACCATTTCTCCCATGTTTAGTCACTGACGGATTGTTGAATCTGGGGTTGCACCGCCTTTTTTTAACCGCAAAAGTAAATGAACGTGCTTGAAATTGTGTCTTTTCTATCCGTGTGTTTGTGTGTGTGCGCAGCCCCCTCCCCAGTGAGTGTGGTGAGAAAAGATCATACGGGAAAGAGCAGCATCGCCATTTCTTGGGCAGAGCCCGATCGCCCAAACGGCATCATCCTGGAGTACGAGATCAAGTATTTTGAAAAGGTAAAATAAACTTATTGATGTTCTGTCCACCTGTGGCTTCTGAGTACCTCTCTAACACCCATATCCACATACACTTTTATGTTTGTGGGCTTTTCCTGCTAAGTCACATGTAGTGACAAAGTGGACTCCATACATTTACAGAGAATTCAGCTCTGTGATGATTTGTAATCTGAATATATACATTTTTATGATAAAGTCCCACAAATTTGACATCTTTTTTCATTTTTTTTTTTCATTTTTCATTTGGTGATTTATTTTTGGCAAGTTCATGTTCATCTGGATGCAAAATAACACAACTTTATGCAAGGAGGATCTTTGCACAAAGCCAGAACCAGCACCACAAGACACACTGTACATGTTGTCATGCATGTGAGAAACCTGTCCTTCAGCATTGTTCAGATTGGCCCCCAAAGATACAGCTGAACATGTTTAATTCACCTGACTCTCCTGAAACAGCATGGAAGCTGTTTTTTTTTTTAAAAGTTGGGCTTGAGACAGCAATCTGATGCTTGTATTCAGATCATTGTTTCTGTGCCCTTCCTCCTCTCTCCCTTTCATCCTCTGATGTCTTCTTTCCTGGGAAGGTCAGAATAAAGGTGCACAGGAGAGCAGAGCGGGGGTTTGTGGTCCGCGGTCAGCTAATGGCCTCGGGCTAATGGAGGGAGCATTTAGTTTTGTTTAAACCTGATGTGGTTACAGTTGGGAAACTGATCCTTCCACACATGCACTTATACACGCACACGCGCGCGCAGACACACACTTGCACTGACACGTACCACAGGTGGCTTTAACTATAGAATAGAATAGAAGGATGGGGAAATAATATGCACAATATCCGGCAGAATCATCATGCAGGATCAAAGCTGTATGTGACTGAACTACAGTAACCCCCCCCTTCTCCTCCGCTTTCTCCCCCTTCTCCCGATGCAGGAGCAGGATTCCAGTTACACAATTATAAAGTCCAAGGAGACTGAGATGGTGGTGGAAGGCCTGAAGCCCTCATCGGTCTACATCTTCCAGGTGAAACGAACAGAAAAATCATTGATCAATCATGATGTGTGGATCGAAAAAATAAAAAAAAATATATGAGAATGGCACAAAGAACGTCGTGCAATCTGATCTGAGAAGTAACACACGGGAATCTAGACGGAAGTACGGTGTGATTTTCAGTTTACATGCGATTATATTTGGACGTGATGCGTTACAGGTGCGAGCCAGGACCTCAGCAGGCTACGGCGCATTCAGCCGACGTTTTGAATTCCAGACCAGCCCTTACTGTGAGTACACCTGAGGGAGAGCGGGGAGGGATCGGGGAGGGAGCTTTGGAGGCTGAATCAACAACAGATGCCAGGTGTGTTTTTGTGTGTGTGTGTTTGTGCATCATGTGTGTCTAATCCCACCTCTTCTCCTCGGCAGTAACAGCTACCAGTGAGCGTGCTCAAGCTTCAATCGTAGTGGTGGCCATCACACTGGCTCTGGTCCTACTGGCAGTAGTTGCTGGATTCCTGCTCAGTGGAAGGTAAGACGTAAATAGAAAATGTAGGTGGGCTTTCCACCTACCTGCCTTTTAAGCACATTTCCCATTTGCACATTAAATCCTGAGTGGAAACATTGAAAATATATAAAAAGAGATATAATACAAATGTTGTTGTAAGTTGCAGCACTGATAAAAGCACTGGCAGTGAAAAAACACACTTTGTGAATGGGTCATGGTGTGCGTAAAGCATGTGACTCGAGCATCCGCTGAAGCTTTCTGCTCTACTCAGGTGTCAAGAACATCTAGATCTGTGTGGAGCCAACAGGAGACTTGAACGCATCTCACATTAATACACGTGTGGCACACAAATGCCACATTTCCATCATGCTCCATCACTTCTGTGCTGTTTTCACCATTTGAAGAGTCACTCCCACTTGTTACATTCGCTTCCTCTGCAATGGTTTAATGGCACCTAATTGCAGAGTTAGCATCGCTAGCTGTTTATTTCCAATTCCCGCAGCAGTGGATGGAAAAGTGCTCTATTCAAATACTTGTTTTGCATATTTTTGCTCAACATGCAGTTAAAGTTTGTGCTGCATTTGGATGGAAACCTAGATATGGTCACAACCAGGAACACACCTGTCTATTGATATGTGTCCAGTTGTAGGCGTACACCACACAATACACAAACCAAGCATGTTTAATGTGCAGCACGTTAGATGCTCACATATATGGCAGATATCATTATCTTATTTCTGACCCGCATACTTCTGCGTTGTTGAACCCCATTATGGGATTAAACGGACGGCTTGAGGGTGGAGTTTTGTAATAGGTCAGGATTAAGGTTAGAGCTTTAGAGCTGGTTCATGCAAGCCAATGGATTCTCCTCATGTCTGGTGGCTGATGCATCAGCATTCAGCACTCCGTATGTTACACACTACATTAATGTTGTATCTGCAAGCCTCCAGGCTCATGTGACCTTCACTTAACCTTGTCTTGTAATTGGTACAGCCAATTTTCTGATATCACTTGCACACACGTGCAAAATACACAAGCGCATGTACTGTATATGGCAAAAAAAGCTTTCAGACACATGCACAGATTGTAATTACTGGGCGGAGTAAACGTATACAGTTGTTAAGACGTTGAGCCTCTTGTCCCTAAGTGATTTTATGTCCCTGCAGCTCTTTCATGTGTCTGTAAAAGTTGTTTTCATCTTCTTTATCCACATTTTCCTGTGAAATGTATCTAATTAAGTTAATGACAAGCCGCACAGGTCCAGATCCTTTTTACTGCGCCAGAATTAACAAATCCGAGTGCAGTTTTTCAAGGTTACACGTCTCCTAGCGTGACTTCACATCCATATTCATCCACCCATCTCTCCACTCATGCATTTGTATTGTTAAGGTTGCATCTGTCTATCCATGGATCTTCATACAGTGATCACTCAGTCAGTATTAGGTTCATTCAGTCATTTATTTTCACAGAAATAATGAGTAATTCGTTGACAGGATGATGGGATGAATAGAGCTTTGGGTGATGTTCGAGGATTAAAAAGCAAATAGGAAAGACACAGAAGGGATTTTTGGTTTAGCCCAACAGGGATGAAGATCGAGGATCGCTCTGGTTTGGTGTGGGGGAGGAGAGATGGAGGAATGCCAAATTTTCCAGTGGTGGATTTAGGACACAAGCATCACATCCCCCCTCCATCCAGCGTATACAGCCCCCCCTCTCCCCTCCCACACTCCCGCATGACCCTCCAGACTACACATGCATGTATAGACATCCAGACGGAGCACACATGTGTCCACACACACGGACACTCGCATACGCACTGATGCATGTATGCATCAACACACACACACACACACACACACACATGCAGGAAGTTTGGAGGGCAGGCTGGGCATTGAACGAGCTCAAACCCCTTGACTCAACAGATCCGGCAAACTAAACACCCTCAGGCATACACACATGCACAAAACACACACACACACACACACACACACCACTCATGCACAATGCACACAAAAACACACACACACACACACACATACAGACTCCCCTCCCCCCGACTATCCAGCTGCCCATACCAAACCCCTCCAGCCAAGCCTGGCTGTCCTACAGAGAGCCATGATGGGAAAGACTTGGACATGACCCCTGTGTGCGTGCACTTGTGTGTGTTCGTGCGCTGCTAGCGTGCACTTCGGCTTTTTGTCTTCAAGAACAGAAAATTGAAGGAAAACTCTAAAACATTTTGCTGCTGCTTGGTTTTACAAACGCAGTGAAGTACATTTGCGCCAACGTAACAAATCCAACAGCAGTCTGAGTGTGTCCGTTCCGTCAGTGTCATACGTTTGTTTGGGCGTGTTTGCTTATAGGATCGCGTTTAGAATCAGTCATCCTGTTTGACCCGGGTTATCTGTGATTATCTGTGATGCTGCTTGTCCAAATATTGACATGCAAAAGCTTTGGGCACACAGACACACACACACACGTCCACCTCATAATCAAATGAATGCAGGTTTAGGCCATTAGATCAGGGGATGCACAGACACGCTCATAAGCACGGAATAAAAAGACAAAAACCTGCTCCCTAAAGTGTTTTACTGTCTTTCTATCGAGTGACTTGACCACAAATCCTTGTTTTGTATCTGCTTTTTACTGAAAAAGCACGAGACTGCTCTCTCCTCAGCCAGCAGTCAGAGTTGATCCGTTGACAAGCGCTTTCTTGGAAAACTATATTGTTGGAAAACTGCAGTCCTTTGCTCATGTCTAGGAAAAAAAAAAGCTGGTTGTTTTCAGCGTTTTCAGCAACATTTTTTGTGAACCTTGAAATGTAAGTTGGCAAATCCTCTGAGGAAAAT
Organism: Datnioides undecimradiatus; assembly: GCA_008933995.1. Taxonomy (NCBI): domain Eukaryota; kingdom Metazoa; phylum Chordata; class Actinopteri; order Lobotiformes; family Datnioididae; genus Datnioides; species Datnioides undecimradiatus. Next base: position 334,747 of record WARS01000007.1, on the reverse strand, counting down.
AAAAAGCTTATGCTGCACAAGTGTGATCGTGCCCTCTGTTGGCCAGGATTTGCTTTTCCTGTGTCCGGGATGTTTTGTGGTATCGTTCATGTGATCTGTCTGTTTTTCTTTCCTCGCTGTGAGTGTAAATGTCACTCTTTGCTCTCTGTTTAAATACCCGTGAGATAAAATGCATAAAGGCATGCATCCATTTGTGCAACCTTGCGCTTGATTTTGGAAAATAACATGAATAAATGTACAAGCATTGCTCAGTGATGCTATTTTAAATTGACAAACTGAAACAGACCAGCAGATGGAATTCAACCCTGAATCTCAACATTTTCTGTGTAATCAAATAAAATTAATAACAATAACAGGTGCTGATTTGCATAACTGTTACTGGAAATATTAGTCCTCCAGTCCTTTTTCTATGATGTGTTCCCATTGTTTTGTCTATCCCAATGAATCATCTGTTATGTTATCATGCAAGGTTTTCTGCAATGGTAAAACACACTGGTCGATGCTTTTACATGTGCACACATCAATACTGTGGCATGACACCGTTTCCGTCTGTGTGGCCTCCCTCACAGGCGCTGTGGCTACAGCAAAGCAAAGCAGGATCCTGAGGAGGAGAAGATGCACTTCCACAATGGTCACAGTAAGTTAAGAAAGCGGAAACCCTTTGTCTTTATGTGTGTGTGTGTGTGTGTGTTTGCACGAGAACGAGTTCATCCAAAGTTTACACTACACGTACAGTAAAGGGTTCAGGCAGCGGTCATGTCTGCATGAGTTTGTTCTTCCCCCGTAGGCCCCGCATGCACATACGCGTGCATGTGTGTGTCACAAGTCCAGTTGACAGCGTTTTGTACTCGAAGCTATTCTTTAAATGACACCGCTACAAACCAGCTCCGTAGCAGCCATGTTGGCAGAGGACACACAAAGCTATGATGATTTATAGGCCGTGACAGCTTAATATATTTGGCCACATTTTTGGCATTGTGTCCAAATATCCATCTGTTGGCATCAGAGCCGACTGTGATGGGTACATCACCTCCCGACAAGCCGGGGGGGAAATACCACCACGGTGCCAGTATGTGTGGTAGACTGTCATATTGATTCATACCATGAAAGAAAATGTTTGAAAATGAGCCTCATTTAATACCATGCACACAAGAAAGAGAGTTGTCTTGTTTTGGGGATAATTAAAGGTATGAATCATTTCATTTCAGTTCTCTAGATGCAATATGTTTTGTATTTTTTTGGTGAATATATTCTGTAGGAAATAATATTGGATAGAGAATATGGACATCAAGCTACTACTCATGAGCTGACAGCATGTGCAGGTAGACAGAGTGGGATGACTCATGCAATTACATTGTTATGTATGCATGCATGGTGCCGTGGATCCAAGCCTGCATATATGTTAATAATAGTCAATTACATCTAAATGATAATGATGCCATGCATGTTTGTCCGCAGTTAAGTTCCCAGGGGTACGTACCTACATCGATCCACTCACCTATGAAGATCCCAACCAGGCGGTGCACGAATTCGCCCAGGAGATTGACGTCTCGTTCATCTCCATAGAGAGGATCATCGGAGCTGGTGAGTCAACTCTGTGTGTGTGTGTGTGTGTGTGTGTGTGTGTGTGTGTGTGTGTGTGTGTGTGTGTGCGTGTGTGCGAGCGTGTGTGTTGCAAATGCACTGATTCTTATTCTGGGCATCAGTTTGGGGCTGATTTGGCTGGAATAATGTTTCACAGAATACATTATTGTTCACTCTGAAGTGAACCTGTTCAGTCAGCCATGCTCGGGCAAAGTACCTTTAACATCCTGCATCAGCTTTATTTCACACAATAGTGTATGAAAACCGACTCAGTGCCCGTCCACATTTTATTATGCTGTCTGGAATTCAACCATTTCCTCGTTAGCTCGACGATAGGGCGTCATATTTTCAACCAGCATAAACCTGTCATATTCATAATTGCGGGTCATTGTATACGGATGAACATTATGACACAGTCAATTAAGCCAAACACTGCTTGAAAATGAGGGCTATAAATGGGGTTTGTCCTCTGCTGACAAACAGAAAGGAAACGTGAAAAATGCCATTGTAGTCATAGTCAGCATCAATCATTTCTTTTTTGAATTCAATTAAATCTGTTCTTTAATGTTGTTGTTTGGTTGTAAAGTTGTATGGACACCTGATAAGGTGTATAATCTAAATTCTTTTTATTGGCCAGATTACTTTGTAGGTGTTCTCCATCTCCATAGCTTTACCTTAACAATAAATCTATTAATCTTCAATCAATAGAGCAGCACAACAGTATAAAGAGAACCTTCAGGTTTGGGTCAAGATGAAAGGTGTGCTTCGCAATTCAACAAGACCTTTGCGGGTCAAGGTGGGCTGAAGTGTTGAGGCCACATTCGAGCTCCGTCTCTTTGCCTCAGGGGAGTTTGGCGAGGTGTGCAGCGGACCGCTCAGGCTGCCCGGGAAGAGAGAGATCCAGGTCGCCATAAAGACCTTGAAAGCAGGCTACACCGAGCAGCAGAGACGCGACTTCCTGTGGGAGGCGTCGATCATGGGCCAGTTCAACCATCCAAACATCATCCGTCTGGAGGGCGTGGTCACCAAGAGTGAGTCATCATCGGCATGTCTGGACACACTTTGCTGTTTGGTTGTGTTTGCTTGTCAGACTCTGATCTGATTCTTCCGGTCGATGAGCTGCGCTCTGTCAGGGTTTTTCAACATCTTTCACACTCTCAGCTGTGCTTCATCAGTCAGGTTCAGATGTACTTTGACAGCTTCAACTGTGGTTTATCAAGCTCAGCTCTACTCTGAGTCGAACTTCTGAAATGACCTTTTTCTGACCTCAGACTGTGTTTAAAGATGGATAACACCACAACTACTGTGCAGAGTCTAGCTAGACCTGTATCCAGGTTATCATGGCTTAATGCTTGTACATTGGGTGGATGCGTCGGCCATCTTTATAGACAATCAATGCTTAAAGCATCAACTGGTATCAGTTCTCTAAGCTTTGATGTGATTTGATCAAATGGAGAGGCAGCCAAGGAAAAGCTGAGAAGCTACAACCGACTTATGATGTACAGCTGTGTCTGAGGGCTGCTGAGCTAACTCTTGATGTAATATTACAGATTAGACCGATGAAAGCTGCGAAGACCAAAGTACAAATTTTGTAATATTCAGTAATATTATGTGTTTCATTCAGTATATGTTATTTGAGAAAAACATGCATATTGAATATAATTAGTAATTAGATAGTTTTTTATTATTATAATTGTGGTTGATATTCTCGTATTTTGCTTTTTCAGGCAAGCCAGTGATGATCATCACTGAATACATGGAGAATGGATCACTGGACACTTTCCTTAAGGTAGGCTATGGGGACAAGGATGCTAAGTGGTTCCTACAGATTCTGAGATTTTAGCAATGATATAAGATTGTCGAACACTATGTGGCATAGGTTTAAGCTTTGGCACAACATCCAGTGATGAATGTAGACTGTATGATATCCCCTACTAAATCTGAGGCCACAGTGCGTGTGTGTAAGTCAGTACACAAGAATAAGTTATCATCGGTGTGTGCGTGTGTGTATGTGTGTGTTTGCAATTTTGGTCATGTTTTACCTCTTTGCTGTTTGTGTTTGGCACCATTATTGTGTGGATCAGTGCATCATGCTGCATTCCTATTGGTCGGTTTGTGGATGTAGAACATAGCAGCAGTTATGCCCAAAATGTTATGCTGACACCGTCTGAATTTAGTTTTTTGGCTGACTGGCTGATGGCTTGACTGTGACGTTTCCTTGGAACCTCTCTCATAATGCGAAGTGGAACCACCATTTTAAAGCAAAGTCCAAAGAGAGCTGTATACCAACCTCAAGAAGGGACCTTGAGGAAAGGAAGTAAGGAACTGTTAGGGAATAGGGAGGAAGAGTAGGGTCGATAAGGAAGAGAACATGGACATTCTGGAGGATGATGGGAAAGTATAGGAGCTGGGTGGCCTCACTGCTAGTGATTTGCAAGAGTGAATCAAAAGCATTTGTGATTGCAGCATATTTGTGTATTAATAAAAAGTGAGCTCTGAGACAGGGATCTGTGTTCTGTACTGAGATGAGTGGCTAATGGGCAGGGGTGGAGAGCCATTACTGGCAACATGGAGAGATAATCTAGAGACGCAAATATGAACATTGATGAGAGCTGTTTGTATTGCCGACACACCAGCGTGGGCAATGAGGTAAATGTGTAGTGACATGAGGATATGTCCACCAAAGTTGTCATTATTCCAGTTCAATAGTTCATCACTTACTCAAGCAGAAGTGAAGAAGAGAATAATATGTGATAGCTCCGAATGTTTTGTGTACAGACAGGTGTTACACCCACTTCTTCTCTGGGGAAAGTTACTTGGTTGTGCTAAGTAGAGCAAAGAAAGTAACACTGACAGGAGAGCAGATTTGTCAGGTTACTTTACAGATTTTGAAATGTTTACTAGCCCAACGATTATGTTGCTCAGAGAGTACGAAAGCCATCTGAGCAATCAGGGCTGGATTCATGTCTGCTAGACAGTTTGGACTTCACCGAGAAGAGAAGGTGAGCTATGATGAGGAGGCAGGCTGGCAAATCTCTGAATTAAGTGATCCTTCTCCAGAGCACTTCAGTCTACTCACTGGTTACAATGGCAAAGATGCTCAGTTGGGGGACAAGGCTTGAAAAAAAAAAGGTGAACTCCTGCAGCAGATGGCTAATGGAGAGATGAAAGAAATAAGGTCAACCAACTGCAAGATGGTAAAGGCATACTTCAGAACAGCAATTATGGAAATATGAGGAAGGTGAGAAGAACACGGTGGTGTTTGGAGGGCGTAGGTCTGCTCGAAAGGCAGCGCAGACTGGAAAAGATCTTTAAAGCGGCAAGATGTTCTCTCACCCCGACTGTGTGAAATGGGAGGATGCTGTGAGACAAAAGACAGAGGAAGGGTGGAGGAGATACGCTGCAGGTCTGTGGTCATTGGAAACTGCTGACGTGACTGCCCTGTGTGCCTTTGGGAGTAATCCTGGATGGCAAAGGGGAGGCTGAGGAGCTGGGGGAACCGGCAGGCGGAGCAGCACAGAAAACCCTGTGAAGTAATTACATGGATGGCTGGTGAGCTGAGGTTAGTATAAATGACACGGCCGTGAGAGAGGCAGGGGCTGGACTGGCTCCTGGATTAAGTGTCACAGCTATGGACAATGCACTAGGAGGCTCATAACTCAAATCTTTGGCTTAACATCTCATTTCACATGTAAGTGCGATGTTCTGCTGTAGATGGACAGTTTACATTTGGATTGAGAGGAGCCGCGGCTTAAACTAACAGTGAGAGCTGTCGCTGGGAGAACTAGGGAAAAGTACAAAACTAAGAGGAACCTTTTTCCGTGGGAGAGACGGCAGTTACAATGCTATAATTTAGTGTTTTCAGCTGTCCATTACACACCTTGCCAAGTATTACGTGAAAGCTAACACCTTCTCTGTGTCTTTAGCATGAAGTAATCTGCCAAATGTTCCTTTGCTTTGGAGGCTGTTTACGCTCTTCAAAAATAATCGTACACATAAAAGTGCTTGTGAAAGTGTTGGCTGCAAGCCTGTCATCAGTCTTCAGGTCCCAAGTCATCAAGTCTCAAGAACAAACCATTCTGCAAATACTTTGATTGTGTTAATTATAACATCTTCGAGCAATGTGTGCTTAGATTTTTGGAAATAATTATAAAGTTTGTGTGTTGCACCAGCAGCACTGTTAGACTTTGTTCATGGTTATGGTTTAAAAAAAAAAAAAAAAAAAAAAAAAAAAAAAAAGTGATGATCCTCAAGTGATGTCACCTAAGTCAATGTGTTGGGAATAAGTACAGCAAGTTTGAAAAGGAAAGACTGATGCAGATGTGTAGTTAGAAAGACCTGAACTTGCCGGACCTCTGCAGCTCCTCATCTCTGCTTGAGGCTAGCAGGTCCAGGCTACATTAGCAGCAACTAGCATGATAACAAGGCTCTGTTATGGAAGATAATGCACTAAGCATGCGCAGTGCACGGTGATGCAGCAACAGCATGAAATGGTACAAAGTTACAAAGCTGCTGCCATTCTGTCACTTAATTTGGAGGTTTTATGAGCAGAGAACAGTTGCATGATGTTATTGGTGGAGTGAGGAGTTTTTACAAGTTAATACTGAAATTGATATGCATAATATTATGGGTAACACCAACAAAGAGATGAGATCTGTGTTACCTCATCTCATGAGAATGAGCTGAGCAGAGATGCATTAATCCATCTGAAAAATGCCATTTTAGACACAGTATTCGGGAAATAGGTGGCTTGTGAAAGTGGGTCCAGTATTTACTTTTGGGGGCTGTGGAGCCAAAGAATTGGTCCTAGTCTGAGCTCACGTCAACTTTTCTCCCACTGTAGTGAATAAACCCAGCACCTGCCCTAGTTTTTGGAAGGGTTGGATAGTGGCAAAACTGCACTGTCATGTCTCAACGTCGACTCTGAAAGCACATCTGAACCTCTGATCAAACTATCCGCAGTCAGTTTGCACTGTGGGTAATGTAAGTGGCAGGTTTCGACACAAGCAGAAGACTGCTTAAAAAGACTGAGACATCTCTGACTGTGCTGCAATGACTTTGATACTTAAAGTGGTCCATCAGGAGTCCAACAATGGAGTGCGGTGCAAACAGCAGAGCACTCTTTTAAGTCTGTGAGCTTTTACAGGAGCTCTTACCAGCATGCAGTGAGAGAGAGGAAACACAGTCTGTCCTTGGCAAAAACTTCTTCGCCTCGGTTATTGAAAGACCTAATTATTAATATTGCAGTATGGAGATTTGAAGGTCCCTCAAGAGAAGGTTAAGTTGGGGCTTGAAAGAAAAAGTGGCCGTGACTTGCCCAAAGGAGTCACGGCTCAGCTGGTGTCTGTACCAGGGACTGATTTCGTAAAACATGGTGTGACTCTGGGCAGGATTAGAGGAATCCTCTGCCCATAAAGCAGGAGAGCTACTGAAGAGGACACGCGTGGGTTCATGTGGGAGGAAAAACCTGAGGAAGAGCAATGATCAGATGGTCATTGAGATGTAGGAAACTGTTTTTTGTTATTATTTAATTATTTTAGATTTTGTTAAAATGATGTGCTTACTCAGACATCAAACTGAGAGCTGAAGGTGGGCGTGCAGAGTTGTGGCTTTGTAAGTTCCGGTAAACTGCTCTGTGGCTATCCAAGGCTGCGCAGCTTTCATGCTAGAAGGCAACTTTTAAGCAGACGTTAACAGAATGCTTACCTGTCAATGCAGAGGTCACACATGTCCCCTCGCTTTGCTTTCTGTATCGATCCCGTTTCGCAGGCTGCACACTGGTAATAACTACAGAAGAGACACTGAGCATTGAAGCAGGCTGTTCCACTGCTTTCCATCCTTACAACTTTGATGTCAAACCATGTGGTTATCAATAGAGAACACATAATACAGCATTACAGTGCAGCGTAGACACTATGGTGAAGCACTGCGCTGAAAATGTTCATATTGGGGATCCTGGCACACACTTAACCAAATCATACATGGTTTTCTTTTATTGCATTTGCTCCATATGTGATTTCAAACTAGAAATAAACATGTTTTCTTACATTTAACTTATCATTATGAATTAAATGCCGATTGGACAATGTAAAATCTGCAGAATAATGGCACTATCTACATTTAGATTGGTTCCCTAAATGCGTCGCTTTCCAGGTACAATCTCCAGGGAAAATCTCCTCCTCCCCCTGCTTTCATGTCTCCATTACGGACTAAATGAATGAATAAACTCACGCTTTTTCTCCTAATGTTTTCGACCCCGACGCAGACCCCTGCTGTAGTAGGAAAATTATGACTGTTTCACTGTAACTCCTCAGTGAACATGGCTCTTATTTCCCAAGTGGTGGTGATTGTTTCTTTGCGGAAATTTGAAAACGCTTAGAAATGCAAGAGAGGGAAAAAAAGCTAAAAAAAAGTTCTACATCGCCACTTTGAACATTTGTCACGTGTTATTTTCTCCTTTCACTCTTCTCACTTGATAAAACAGTTTGATTGAACCAACTATCAACAAGATTCTGTCCTTCCTGTTTGTCCTTTCCTCTCTTCAGAAAAATGATGGTCAGTTTACTGTGATCCAGCTGGTTGGTATGCTGCGTGGCATCGCGTCCGGCATGAGGTACACACACAAGCCCACACAAACACACGGTGCATTAACGAACACGTTACGAAGCAGCACAGGTTTAATCCTCTCCTTCCTGTTTATAATTACAGATACCTGTCGGACATGGGCTACGTCCACAGGGATCTTGCAGCTCGTAACATCCTGGTCAACAGCAACCTCGTGTGTAAAGTGTCTGATTTCGGCCTGTCCCGAGTCTTGGAAGATGACCCGGAGGCTGCATACACTACGAGGGTGAGACTCTCCGTGACTGATTGATTCATATTTACATTGTCAAATAATCTGTAAATAGAAAATGTTGGTGACAGAGTTCCAGAGCTTTGTCGGGTCTGACAGTCCAGGTTCCAAAGGTACTGTAAACTGTAGCATGAGAAGCAACTCAGATAATCAAGCAGCCGATGTCAGTTATTTGCTGGTAAACGAACTGATTAATGATTTAATTGTAACAGCACCAGTGTGACAGAGAAATATGAAGCATAAACTAGGGCGATCACTGTTTTTGAGGATATTTATATTTGATCCGGCGTGCATCTCCTCTGTGTGTGCCGCATTTGTGGAATATCAAATTTTGGATTAAGTAGAAAACTCACAAGAGTCTTGTTTAAACTGAACACACAAACACACACACACACACACACACAGAAGACAGCAGCGAGTTTTAAATTGAGCTGTGTGTCCCAGGCTGAGTGGCGTCCTGTCAGCCAGAGACGGGCTGCTTCCTGCAGGAGGAGGGCCAATTAGTACTCAGCTCAGTCTCTGCAACACTCAATTAGCACTGAGTCTTGCTGCCTTAGCACCAAATATCCTGTCACTCACCTCTCACTGCCAGGCTACATCTCTTCTTGCTCTCTCTCCCTCATTTTGGCTCGCCTGTCTCTCTCCCCCTCACACAGCAGCGAGAATACGGTAACGTAATTCACACCCTTCAAACAATCAGACCCTGAGATATCCCGCTGCTGTGTTCATCAATACTGCATCAAGCTAATTTCACTACTCATCAGCCGAAAACACATTTTCGTCTGGAGCTCAGCAGTCATCCTGTGAACTTTTCTGTCTTTGCAATGAAAGCGCGATAATGAAGATGAGGGAAAACAAGTAGAGGAATCTCGGAGCCCCCCGACAGTTAGGACAGGGGGTTTGTAAAAGAAAGTGAAACTTGGTGTCATGAATGTGTTCCTAAATTGGTATTCATTAGTGAAATTGTGGGTTTGGACCACATGCGGCAGAAGTGTCTTGAAAATCAGGTCTGTTCTTGGTTTTCCATCTTTGTGGTGCACAAAACTTTTGAATGACTGCAGCTGGATTCATGCACTGTGGGAGCCTGCGTTCCACTGCGTCTCCGGCGATGGAAACTGCGCACCGACTTGTGGAAAGTTCAAGTTACATCTTCTAAGCTTAGTTTAAATCCACTGTGGTGTTTTTCTCTGTCTGGTCAATGTTCCTGTCACAGGGCGGGAAGATTCCCATTCGCTGGACTGCTCCAGAGGCGATCGCATACAGGAAGTTCACCTCAGCGAGCGACGTGTGGAGTTACGGGATTGTCATGTGGGAGGTGATGTCATATGGAGAGAGGCCATACTGGGAGATGTCAAATCAAGATGTAAGTTTGATGTGACATTGTCGTGAACACATTTCCTGCATGAATTTGTCTAGGCGCCCCACAGTTCAACCACCGAGTAGATTTATTCTTTATGACCGGCCATGGAAGAGCAAGGACATTTGAGGAAACAGGTCAGTCTAATAGGAGCTCTGGAGCTTTCAGTCGTATCACATGATCCTCATCAGCAGAGGAAGTTTGCCTTGTTGTCTGGTATTTCCTAACCAATTAAGACAGGATTATGCTTGTTAAATCTGAAATCTGAAAAATACAACAAAGCAACAGCTATATGCTATGTACTGTTCTATGGCAGCTACCAGTAATTTCTTGGAGTTTGGTTGCCTGGCAACCACTGCCAGTGATAAAATAGTAGGGCATGTAAAACAGCAAATTGTTGTTTTTACACTTTAACACAGGGTTTAAACACACAAGACATAACACATTAATTAGTGACTTGTAGAGGTAATTGTAGGCAGACTTGTTTCGACAGACCCGAGCTAGCTGTTTCTCCACTGTTTCCCGTGTTGGTGCTTCACTGCCTTCATTATCCGGCTGTTTGTCTGTAGCGTTGTAATTAACAGACACATATTAGGGTTTCTCGCTAAAATCTTTGGAACAGCAGTTGCTGTTCTGAAATGAATGAATATTAAACCTCGGTCAGGGCAGTCGACTTTAGACCCAACGTGGGAAAGGACGATATGTTCACACAGGTCATGATAGGTCCGATTATAGCTGTGGTCACATTTGTTTTCTGTTTTATAAGCATTAATGCCGTGAACTCACACACATATTTTCCAAGTCTATCATTTCATGCAAAGTATTAAGTTCCGTCAGAGGCAAATGGTAGTGCCAGGCCGACTGAAAGACGGCAATGGAGACATCGAGAGGAAAACAGACATGAGACGTCAGGTGGCTGGATGTGGGTTGAAACAGGGAGGTCTGTGCGGGATCCTGTTATTAAAAAATCTATTACTGGAAAGTGTGGAGAATGGGAATGAATGGCTTTAATGGAAACACGGAGAGAGACATCGTGCGGCGTGGAGAAAGGTGTGTGTGTCAGCAAAACAGTGAAACAGGTGAACACTCGAGGAGGAGCAGAGCTAAGCAGAAAAAGGTGGCAGGAAAACTAGCAGACTGTACACTCACGTAGGCTGTGTGCCACGTAGATCACCCATCAGTGCTACGGTTTTAACATCACTCGTGAGCTAAATGCAGCAATATGTTGCCTGATCACCACATCATTCATCTAGGACTTTTATATTTAATTTATTCGGTTATTTATTTGAAACATTTGTCCACATGGAAACTAAATGAGCTAGTGTTAGCGGGTTAGCTCTGCTCAGCAAGCATCCAGGTGACCTGCATGTCTCAGTTCAACAGAGAGGAGACCAGCTGAAGTGAGTTAGAGGAGCGGGCAGCGCCTACATTATAATAAGGAGAAGTGCAATCTTGTTGCATGGCGATGAGCGAGGATGGAGCATTTGATTCAGACACCACCACACACACACACACACACACACCCGCGCTCATTTCCCACCCACAAACACACACACACACACACACACAGGAAACATATGCACGCACAGCCCTCCAGTGACCTCTTCATCCCCCTGCTTCAGACCCCTCCCTCCTCCTTTTGGTTATCAGGCTGTCTGTCTCAGAGAAGTCTAGAGAGTGGGAAGAGAGGAGAGGAGGATGAGAGGAGAGGAGAAGACGTTTGATGTTTAATTGAAAGCGTTATGCTGGATTTTCTCTGATCTGCGCAAGGAAGTGCAGGCTCTCACACTCTCGTTCTCTAAGCTCCTCTCCTTCTTTCCCATTTCTGCCTCTTTGCCTCCTCGCTTCTTCCTCTCGTCCTCTCCTTTGTCTCTCAAAAATACAGTCTCTGTCTGCTATTCTTTGTTGCCTCGCGTCCGCCTTCTCTTTCTCTTTCTCCCACCTCGGTCTCTCATTTTCCCCCCTCTGATCTTTCCTCCCTGCCAGTCAGCTGTGTGTAGTTCCTCTCCCTCCTCAGCACGCAGCAATGATTTGATGCCGCGCTTCTCTCTCGCTCTTCTGTGCGTGCGTACGTGCGCTTACATGCATGCGTGTGTGTTGGAGTGCTATCACGTCTGCCTTTTGTGGGAATTTGACACAAGTAAAGGCTGTCATGAACTCAACAAATCAATTCCCCCCAGTGTCTTGCACTGGCAGAATTAGGATGAGAACCCCAGACTGCTCTCCACTGCAGGGTCTAAGGGAGAGAGCCAGATTTATTTATTATTCATCATTATTCAACACCACAAAAAAATGCTGCGATACAGTGCTGCATCTTCTTACTTGTGGAAATGATTAACTGGGCTGTGCAGCGTGTCAAATAAATAACGCTGATTCTCGCAGGGGGGTGTTTTCACTTGCTGACTTCATGGATTGTAGGGTCGGGTGGAGAGCAGAGGCCGTATTACAGACACTTCCTAACTTGCAGATCCTATCTTAAACCATGGTAATTAGGGTTAGGACCTGATTGAGGGGAAAAAAGCCTTCACACATGAGCAGTTCCTCTGTCCATGTTGCTGTCCTAACTTAACACAGGACAGTGTGTATTACTCTGGCATCATAAATTCCAACAATCTTATATAAGCTCTCCTAACTTTAGGTTTTCCAGCAGGTAGCATTAGCTAACTAGCTGAAACATTATGGCTTCTCTACTTGGACTGTGTCCATAGTGTTTTATGTGTTTCAGTGTCTTTTTCAGTATGTTTCAATGGCAAATAAAACAACAGTTACAAAGTTGTTCAGCTCGGCAAGATGAGAAAAGTCGTGACAGTGACTTGGTAACGCATGAAAGTTTAAAAACCATGTTTTAAGTCAGATAGGATTCTCAAAATCAGATGCAGTTTGCTTCTGTAACACCTCGTTGAAATCTTACTGTCTGCCTGTCTTAGTTTAAAACACGACTCAGGATGTTATTAGGGAGAGCTTAGATTGGAAGTAACTTTTACTAAAGTTAGTTGTGGTAAGATATCACATGTTCAGGTGTAAGTCACATTAGTCCACTCCATACCCTGGAAATGATTCAATGTTTTCCTCAGCCTTCATCCATGAAGCAGATTTCCTCATAGTGTCTGTCACGCTCCCTCTAATGTTTATTCCTTTTTGTCGTCGTCAACTTGCTTAAAGGTCACAAAGGTCACAAAGGTCACAAAGGTTCTTGTGGTTCTGTCGTCATCGTATTACCTCATACTCTGTCTTAAAACAGACACAGCAGATTGGTTGAGCTTTCTCTCTGTGTGGATGAATTTGTGGCACAGAATCTTGTGAAGAAATCATAAAACAGATCATTTAATTATCAACATTAACAAAGATTCAGATAAATTACTCTTCAGAGAGTCAGCTGATGAGCAGTCTTCCAGTGTAGCTACTTTATTTTGATTCATGTTCAAATCTGTATTTTCATTGCTGCAAGACACTGTTTCCACTTGTAGACAAAGTTGTGAAGTTCAAGCAGACTAAAAGTCGTCTTTTCAGAGAGGGCAAATACGACTTGTTGGAGTCCACAACTGGCTTTTTATAAACACTAACCTTTCTCTCTGTCTGTCTCCTTCCGCCTGTCTGCCTGCAGGTAATAAAGGCAGTAGAGGAGAGCTATAGGTTGCCGGGTCCTATGGACTGCCCCGAGGCTCTGTACCACCTAATGATGGACTGTTGGCAGCGAGAACGCAGCAACCGCCCCAAGTTTGATGAGATTGTCTGTCTGCTAGACAAACTCATTCGGAATCCCAGTTCATTAAAAAAACTGGTCAACTCCTCACACAGGTATGATTTCCTGGTTTAAAAAAAAAAAACAACAAAACACCACCTTTGTTTGGAATTTGACACTGCTTGGGTACATGAGGCTATGTTAACATGTTTATACAGCGTGAAACTCAAAAATCATCATTAAAAACCGATTTAAATTGTGACGCCCAGCACAAAAATATATTCAGTTTATGGACTCCATGATTAGTAAGATAGGAATATCTTCATTTGGACATTTTTGTTATAAAATGCATTTAATACTTTATTTCTCGCTCTCAGTTTCTTTTTTTTTCTAGTAAAAACTACTCGATGTCATTTTGCATTTATGTTTTGTTTTTGTTTTGTTTTTTTCTAGAATGCATTGTATTTTAATTGAACTATTTATTGTTAAGTGAATTAAACCCAGCACTGAACGCTAATAGAGTCATCACCATTCCGATGAAATGTAAATGGAGTCTTTATTGAAGTCTTGTGTAGCTGCATAATTAAATCAGGATGGACATAGTCGGTAACTGCTGCATGCTGGCAAGGAAGAGGAGAGGATTAAATGAAAGTAGCTTGATTTTCTTAAAAATCCGCATTAGTGTGAATTGTATTCAGTGGGGTATCTGTTGATTATCCTAACATTTGAACATTCAATTAGTATTTCCCCTGTATGTATATGCATTGCATTAGTGTATAATGGCATGAAACGCCTAGAAGAGCTCTGAAGCAGACATTTAGTCAGGCACCCTCATTACCGTATTTTCTCTGCAGAGATAATGAAATAATGTGAGATCTTTTGTCCTCCTTTCTCTTTTCCACATCCACACTCGCACTCACACACAGGAACACACTCATAAATAAATCAATGCCATATCTAACAGCCCATGCAATAACATATGACAGTTAACCAGATTAAAGGGACACCAGCAGGGCCGGTCTTTGTTCCACATGACGCTCCTGTTCTAGCTCCAGCGTGGAGAATATCGTTAGGTAGCATGAACATTTCTGTTTGATAGCATGGAGAGCTCTATTTGTTCGCTTGAAGAGTGATCTGAATGACAAAGAGTTCTGAGTGGACGGCACTTTCAGCTCGGCGTGATGGTGCATAAGTAGCATCATGAAGCCTCGCTGGTAATGGTCAGGACTTTTGAGCTCACCTCTGGGCTTCAAATGTAGTTCTCCTCTATATTTATGATAACGACGTGAACCAGGGCTGGTGCCCGATCTACTTCTACCTCATCTAACAGATATTGTCTGAAATAAAATATACTAGATCTTCTGTTTTCTCACTTTCTTGATGTGTGTACCAGGGTTTCCAACCTGTTAGTGGAGCACGCCAGTGTAGAAGGGAGCTGCAGCACTCGGAGCCAGACCGTAGGGGAGTGGCTCGACTCCATCAAGATGGGTCGCTATACTGAGCTCTTCATGGAAGGAGGTTACTCTTCGCTGGAGACAGTGGCTCAGATGACATCAGAGTGAGTCCACTCATGCACTGACAGGCATGCATGAATACTGGAACATCCAACAGTGCAGACATTCTTTCTGCAGTAACACCAGTGCAAAGTGCAGCGTAAAGTTGTTTGCAGAGTTTGCAGCAATACAAGATTCTATTTTTTACAAACCTCACCGTCATCTTTTGTTTGTCCATTGAGGACAGTTTCCTCAGTAAAATTTTGAGTGCACTGGCCCTTTTTACAGTTCAAAATGTTGTAAAATGACGATTCAGAATCAATCAAACAAACAATCTAATGTGCCAGTGCAGTTTTAATGATATTCCCTGCAGCGTGTATTAAAACGAACTCATTTTTCATTATTACCTTTTTTTTTCTTTCTTCAGAGAAGCGATGAGCATTGTCACAAAATGCTGTGAAGGTCAAAGCAAAATGAGAATGCAGGATTTGTTACAAGGTTGCAAGCCTGTGAAAAAGTTCTAAAACGCCAGTGCCCTTTATAGAACTGAGAGCTTCTAACGATAGAGATGGCGACAGAATCAGCGGGATAGCGTAACCCAGGGACTATCCAGAAATGACCACATCAGTGCTATAACAATATATTTTATTATTATTCTAAATGGTACTAAATTGTTGGCAATAAAAGATCATATTGTCCAATATCTCTTTACTTCCTATATCATGTTACAATAAAAATAACATCAACATTTTTTTCTTTAACTTTACAATTAAAACATGTCATTTTTGTTATCAGCATCATATCTTTCTTAATTTGTTAGCATGCTACTTAATACCACGGAATAAATAAGGGCCTGTTCTCTGTGTGCTGTTTTTCAGGGATTTGCGAAGAGTAGGAGTGAACCTGGCTGGACATCAGAAAAAAATCATCACAAGTATTCAGGAGATGAGGGTCCATATGAACAACTCCAACTCAACTGTAAACATCTGATGCATATGTACAGGCACATGCACACACAGACACACACACACACACGCATATAAACATACACACACGATATATGGACCTAGTATGTGATGAAAAGACTCAGAGTTTACTGTTGGACCTAGAGCGGCTTAGCACTTTCTATGGACAAGGAACTTAGTGTTTATGGATCCAAATTGGAGGATCTGCATTTTTGTGGTTCTTGTGTGTGGAGTTTCTCTTGGTTGTGGTGCCACTGAGGACATTTGACGCTGCAGCACTAAAACCAAACTGAACCGTACTGAGTGGTGCTCCATGAAGGGATGATAACGGTGAGCTAAAGTGAACTGGATTCAAGTGAAGACTTTTCATTCTACTTCTTATTATTTGTGTGAATCTTGGGGATTTGATATCTCTGTGCACTGTTTGGATCCTCTCAGATCAAAATAGAAACACTGACCGCAGATCTGGCTCTGAGAGCAACCAGCACTTTTTGGCTGTATCACAAACATGGGAGTTTCATGCAGCAGGCTCAAACTGAACTTTTTCAAGCCTGTCTCAGGTGATCTGAACCCAGCGGATCTGAAAATCACTGACTTTTTTCTCTGGCAGTTTTCTCTGGAATTACAGTTGCATCACCATTAATTGATTTGAACACCATTATCAGGCAGGATAAGCATGTATAAGTGGACCAATAGCAAAGTCTTTATTAGCTTCTAGTCTTTGCTTTACTATGATGAAGTTCTGTGGATTTAGTTGCTGGATTTAGTTGTTGACCTTTTGACAGGTCTTCATACAACACGGCTGCAGCTGTAATCCAGCTGTTCAGATCACGGTAGGTCCAGACTCATATCCAACATCATATACATCATTATCTTCCAAAGCAGTTCAGGACAGGAGTACATGACCATGTTCATTGTCCCAGGAGGCTGAAAGTTGAATTTCAACCAAGTCAGTGAGAAGAAAACCCTTCTGGGTCTGGCTTTGTTCAGGTCTTTTGAGTCCTGTTGAAGCTACAAATGATGTGTAAGTGATGATATACAAGGCTTTACAGTACTCTATCTATTCTTCTGGTTGAATGTATAGCACTACACAGAACACAACACTCTGTTCCAGCATCAGTCTGTCATGTTTGATATGTAAATGATGTCAAACAAGGATAGAATGTGGCAATAGAACCATTCTGGCCCTTAACACTAACTTCTGAATGAAAGTGTACACTTCCGTCATCTTTGCTCTAAAAATCTGTAGGAATCTCCACTGAGATTTCGATATACTCCTATCCTCCTGAACCATGGAGATTGTAATTGAAAGTTTCATCAAATGCTGGATAGACATTTTTTTTCGGAACTGTCATTCACGTTTCAACGTCACACATTCAAACCACAGCTTCACCTGGAACTATTGCCTGATATTTTACTGAAACCATTGAAGACCCAAATGGATCTTTCGCCAGATTCCGATGAACACCCCACGCAGGTTCTACATTGGACGTTCAATGAGAACAATCACTCATGCACAAAGGGACTTCCAGTAGGGTTGAACTGCAACATTTAATCCAATGGAAGGTTCTTCTTGGAAAGTGCAGTCAAACCTGATGGAACAGTTGTTCATGGAACATGGAACTGCCACTCAGACTCTCGTGGAATGAATCACCCAGATTCTCGTGGGACTGTTTACTGACATTCTAATGGAACCTTTGGTCAGATTCTAATGGAATCTCAAGTTGGATCCCAATGCAGCCTTCACTCAAAGAGTGCACTCAGATTTTCATGGAGCCTTCACTTAAAACCCACGACCTTCAGGTACCGCCGAACACCCTCAGCAATCTGTTCAGTTCGCCAGTCTCTCTCCACCACACGTCTACCACACCACAGTTAACCTCACTACAGGACTGCTGACTGCTGAAAACAAGGAGGCAATATTGATCAACTTGATAATCATTTATTTATTTATACCTGTCTGAAAAATGAGCAAAATGATGTAGACAGTTTGTGTTTCATCTTAATCCTCTCTCCTGGACTACTGAGCAGCTCTGCCTACATGTCTTTCATGTATATAATGTATTATATATTTAAAGCAGGGAGCATTGTTCTTCTGTCTGCCATCATGTGGACAAGTTGGTATTGATCAAGCATCTCAGAGTAGTACACATTAGTAAATAGTGACAAATATTCTAAATCAGCATTCCTGCTACTTAGACCTGGGCCACTGTCTGGTGGGGGCAACCAGCACATCTGTCCCCCCCGTATAAGAGCGCCCTAAAGGGTATGCAGAACTATCGAATAGTCATGTTTATGTTGTTGGTGATTGTGTTTCATTTCGAGTTTTGATGCAAGAAGACCTAGAAACATTTACAGCGGCCCTCAGCGAGACAGCAATTAATGCTCTGTTGTCTCAAAAAGATGGAGAGGTGTGCACAGGGATTGATATATGAACCTCTGGTATGGTTGAAAGGTATACAATGATGTCAATGATCAAGCCCTTGCTTTACTTCTCTTTGGTATGGGATGTTATACATTGCTACTCAGTGCATTATTGTTAAAACTTGACCCTTTTTCACCATCGTGTTCACATAAGCAGGAACTGAGCTCTGACAGTATATATATATATATATCCTCTTTGCAGATGACATGTTAATATTTTTCTTGGCTATACACAGTGTACTGCTAGTGCTGTGGCTTAAGAGTGGCAATGGAATGAGATTGTAGAGCTAGTTTTTTAAGAGGTGGGATCACTTGACTGTATGAAAAGCATAGAAAAGCACATAAGACGAATGTAAGGTTTTAAAGGGGTATTTCACTTTTTTTAGAAGACGTTTCGTTTTCAAACGCTCCGACCTCCCTCTGAGTTCAAGAGGAGTCAAAGTGAAAGGCCTCATCAGTGGTAGAAAACCACTTCGCATGTGGCTTTTAAGCTTTCCCACCTGCTGTCAAGATCAAGATCATACATCTTTACTGGTTTCATAAAAGATTGTGAGTGGGCAGAGGTCACAAGTGTTATTCTATACGCTTATGTGTTTTTAAAAGCCGAAAAGTTCTACAAGAGTGAAAGTTAGCTTGGGAGAAAAACATCTGCATAGTCTCTTTAGTCTTAGTTTATCACATTGGGAAGTTTAGCTCCAGCTTGTATGTAAATGTACAGTGTTGTAGTTTGAATGGTGGGGAACAGTAGCCATTTAGCTACAAGACATATGTGGTTCTGTACTTTTTTTTTTGAAGCCACTGTGTACTTTTTCATTCAGGCAGGTCCTATTCTTGTAATCTGGAAAATGCATCCAACTCTTTGGCTGTAAAACATACAGACTACAGCGGCTATGCAGATCTTTTATGTAGCGGGGAAAAGCATCAATAATATGGTGCACCTTTTTCTATTAGACAATGTAAGGCATGTACAGTGAAAGTAATTGTGCTGGGTGCTTTTAATTTACCACCCAGCATGTTTCGATTAAAGCTTCCTCAGTCATAGAAATCCCGTAGGTGTTTGATGAAGTTTCACACTGTTTTGATCCTGCCCAAATTCATGGTATTGGCATCTTGCAACCACCCTTTTTAACTTGATTTTCAACGTAGACCCAATGCCTGGGGCATGAACAATTGGTGAATGGTACACCCTTATAAGTGCCTCTCATCTTTCAAGCACCGTTATTTCCTCCCCTGCCAAAATGCTATGCCCCAATTGTGCCCCAACTTTCTATGTTAATACCTTTGCCAACAATATCTACAGGCAATAAGAAGAATGTCAGACAATGTGTATGTTGGAACTAATTTAATTTGCACTTTATGAGAAATCTGTTGCCCTTTTTGTTTGACTAAAAATGTCTATACATTTTAGTGTCAAAGGTTTTTTTAAATAATTTACCAGATAATTACTCTAAATACTGTTTTCCCGTATACTAATTATATCACTTCATATTCTCAATGCTTCCTATGGTTTATTATTTGACAGTGAAGCACAAAGCATTGGTAATATTTTTAAAAGCAAATCAAAGCTATATACGTATATATGGAAAAGTAAAGCAACATTGATGTAAAGCACCATTTTCTCGTGTATGGCACAACAATACACCTTCAGAACGTAAGCACAGGGTTTGACAAATCTTGTAGGACAGTGAGTGGACGATATGGTTTTGTACAAAGGTCAATAGCACTAGCCTTTGATGTCAACAAACGTCAGCTCTCAGACATATTGTCTGAGTGTTTGTGGCATTTTAGTATTACCACTGCTAAAAAAAACAGGTATTGATTTGTTGTCATTGCAACAATACAGTTGAGCTGATAGGTGTCTGCGAAAAATATCTTCCATTAATTCAAATGATTTATTCTCAGCACATTTGCAATGGCATGATTTTTAGCCTGGCAGTCTCTTAGAAAAGCAGTTCTTATTTAGCAGGAAGAAGCAGAGCACAGCAAACCAGCAGACTAGATTTATTGATGTGTTGTCACTCTGCGGTGACTGTCAGCTGGGACTCCATCACACAGGCTAAGTTTTATGCAGGGGACAATTCTTTAGTGTCAAATTAAGTTACATGATATGTCTGATGGAACATCTGAATCAAAAACTTTATTGTTTGAAACTGACTTCCACAAAAGGGTAATGTATTTTTTTTTTCCCCAAACATGTATACACATTTCCAAAACAAGTTGTATTTATAAAGACACTGGACTAAGTTGGAATTGGCTCTGCAATGAAAGGGTAAAGCGTTGGACGGGAGGTTTGACTTCTAGCAAATGTACAAAAGCAATATCTGATATATTAACAGCAAAAAAAGTCATGTTTGCATACACAAATGCGTGGGGATATAACAACCATAGAAGGTTGCACTGACATCTTAATGGTTAAAAGACTCTTTTTAATGATGAAAGACATAGTTTTGGTGTCTTTGAAACCCTCAGACATAAAGCAGAGAAGTGGGCGGGGTCATGTGTAGGCCAGGGTCCTAATATTTTCCTTACACAACATTACCACTTTTGACAAGCTGTTTGAGCATTTCCAATACTTTGACGGCATGTTTTTCCTTTCAGTCAGCTCAGATAAAAGCAAATTAAAGTCAAAGGCACAAGATTGCGTATGAGTTTTGTTTCTGTTTGTTTGAAATAAGCTTGAGTGGATTTCACGTCTCTAGCTGATGCCTTTATCGTGACAACTGCCAATGCGGTCTGAGGGCATTGTCGTTTTGTGTTGAGTAACACTGAGATTTTTGCAAAAAGTAAACTTTTCCAAAGCAGATTTGCATTGGGAAAAAAACTTCCTTTACCAATGGCCCCGCCCACGTCATAACTGCACAAGTCAACTTCTCAGGAAGTGGAAAATAGGTACATTTATTAGGCCATGACACATCTGGTATAAGGGTAAAATGTGCAGCTTTCACTCAAAGTGTCAACATTACAGAAGCAGGTGTGCAGTCACTAGGTTCTCCCCAGGTCAAAGACAATGATCATGTTATCAGCAAGTCACACATAAGGTTTTAAACAACTGAATAACTGTTTTGTGATTCTTTGAAAGCACAGTAAAAATACTTAGCTATTGATGTGCTATTGGTTTGTCTTTGAGACTGTCATGTATTATGTTTGTGTTGATGTTTTTGTAGTGTGTAATCAAATTCTATATTTTTGCAATAAAATACTTTAAAATGTCTTGAGGCAGCTGTTTTTGGTTTAATTGCGTTACAGCCGAAGCCAGCGCTTTACCCGACACGTCCATGTGAAACAGGAGCGCGACGTCATCAGTGGAAAGTCGGCCATTTTTGAAGAATGCCAACTGTCTTTTTACTCTGCCTTTGTACAGTCAACCAAGTAGTTTCAACACGTTCAGCTGCGGTTTGAACGATAAAGACTGTTGTATGGAACCTGTATGAACTGCAAGCTTAAACGATCGTGCTGTGGGGTCCTGTGTGTGCGGGACAAAGTAAAGTTACAGCACTTTCTAACGTAAAAATAGGTGGATAGATATTCTAGGTAGTAAAATTAGCTAAGTAGGCATTCAACTGATTGTTGCTTTACTGTATGCGTACACCACCAGCACTACCGCTGCATCTCATATATAGCCATTTTTAGCTATGCTAGCAGATGGTTTTAGGGTTTGGGTTTGGATGAATATATTAACAACCGATAGGCGTCAAAATATGTATATTCTCTCATGATCTTCAGAGTTCGAACCCTGCTAACTCCACCAGCAGGTCAAGTTATGCAGGAACATATCTCAACATCTGTATGTCTTCTTGAACAATTTGATAGCCTAAGAATTTGCATAGCATAAAGTTTCCTATCTGAAAGTTGGACTACAAATAAATATTTCAATTAGTGATGAAAAGTATTGCGGCTGCAGCTGTGTGCGTCATACGTTCTTACTGTTACTGCGGTTCATCTTCACTGATTAATAGACCAAAACTACCGGCTGTGAAGTTTATTGTAATGTAGTTTGTTCAGATTTGTGATCTGTTTTTCCGTAGGTATTTGTGTCCCCTGCTGGTTTCTAGGTAATGAGCTACTGTATTTTAGCCAAACAATGTAATTGCCAACAGATATTTCCCAGCAATGTAATTAGACATGGTTTATTGGTTGAGATCCCAATTGTCTGGGTAACAAAGGAGCCAGTTAGCAGTTTTTTCCTTTGTCTAGATCAAGAGGAGAAGAAGGAAGGGAATTGATGGAGACTGGTGGGTAAATGAAGCAAAGGGACGGCGTTTGATCTAGAAGGCAAATCAAATACTGCTCAAGTAAAGAAAGTCACCCTGAATAACATGGTCTCCATCTATGTGCTGAGCTATTCGGTGATGGTTCTCGTCGGTGGTGCATCATGGCTGACAGCAGACTCCAGCAGAATACAGTTCATCACTGGGTTATGGTGATAATGAGCTGCGAGCTTCTGTAAAATGCATGATGTTTTTAAAACCTCCTGATGCAAGCCCTGGCAATGGTGCGTCTGTCAGATGCATGTGCTGCTGATGTCAGCAGCTCGTGTTATTGTGTGATCCCTCCCTCACAAAGGAGCCAAATATGTGAGCGCCGTGCTAAAAATTAGCTTATAGGACTAATATATCTGATTTTATTTACAAATTCATATACAGAGTGTGGTGAACGGTCATTATGGAGGATTTGTTCTATAAATCCTTGTGGCAGGTTTGGTGGTGGTGGAATGATTTGCTTGATCTCTTTTGAAGTATATTAAAGAAAATCACTAATACACAGCTCTTCTCATGATTTTTGCAATAACCTTGATTCAAGTGTGAAGGTGATGCTCAGTTGTTTCAGCGTTACAGTAGTTTATATGTAAATATCACCACCGAATGGGTGGGTGTGTGTGTGAGTGTGTGCGTGTGTGTTTTTGAGTGTGTTATGACGTCAAATCAAACCTGGCTGATCTCTGGGGGAATCCACTGGCTGCGTGGCTCAAGGTGATCACTACACTCATACACACATAAAGTGTATGAAGGTGAAATTAGCCATCACACCATCAGCGTGGCTATTACCAAAACCTCTGTATCAGCGGCTTGAAGAAAAGAGCTGCAGGCTCTGTGTGTGTGTGTGTGTGTGTGTGTGTGTGTGTGTGTGTGTGTGTGTGTGTGTGTGTGTGTGTGTGTGTGCGTACGTGCGTGTGTGAAAGCGTGCATGCTGGGATTGCACTGGGGCCATATTCCCACTGGTGCTGACTGGTATTGTTCTTGGATGGATGGACGGGTTCCTCGCTTTGGGCTAGCCCGGCTGTCTCTCTGTATACATGCATGTCTTCACGTACCTGCCCGCCTGCTCGTCTGCCTCTCTCCGTTTTGACCGCCTCCGTCTGCCTGACTGCTACATGCTTGTACATCTCCATATCTGCATGACACTCAATTTGTGACTATTAGGTTCTCCCTGTCTGGCTTTCTGTTTGCCTTTACATATCTGTCCCCGGCTGCCGCTCTTAACTGTCTGGTTGTCTATTAGACGTCACTGTGTCAGTCTAAAGGCAGGTATCCCAGGGCACGATGGAGTAATTTTCTATTGACGAGGTGTCGGTGGTCGAGGCGTCCCGAGGGTCATTTGAAAATCATTGCGGAGATGCCTCTTTAATCATTATGAATGACCTTCAGCAGAACCTTCGCTGTCAGTTTAGGCGCGATTGTGGACGTGTCAGAATGTCTGCGGGTGTAGGAATTGCATCTCCCCAGCATGCGCGCGTACACCTTTACCTGTTTTTTTTACGTTTGAGTTTATGTGGGCTGTTTATGACATTTCATGCAATTTGTTTGTCCAAGGAAAAAGGTTATCATAAGAGTCTGCATGGACTACTTTGCAGTCCAAAAGCTGGCGCCGGTGCAGATTTTATAGTGGGCTGGGTGTTTTAAGATGGCAGTGCTATTTTGAAGTGGACTTGACCTTGCCTTTTAAAAAATGCAGAAACTTGCAGAGGAATGATTAGCCTTGTGGGGGTCAGCTCACACTTTTTATTGGTTTTTCCAGGAAGGAATCATTCTCCAAGCTGAACAAGCAGTTGCTTGTGTTTGCATCTGCTGGTGCGAGCATGAATTCCTATTGCGTAGGTTACTGCAAAAATGGCCCGTTAGAGCAATTACCTTGAATTAAAATCACAATTATAATACATATCAGGCAAAGTTTGATTATTTTCTCTTACTCTTAAATCATCTTGTGACTAACTTTAGAAAACAAAACCCTCCAAATATTGACAGATTTATTTGTTTTACATAATTGTATCTTCAGAAATGAAATCCCAGCAGTGTTTGGACACTGTTTACATAGCACGCTCACTGAAGCATATAATCAGTTGGATGAGAAAATGCAACAAGCGTCTCCTTGTGATACTGAGTCCAAAGTCCACTGTCCATCGGCTTTTAAGCATTAAAATGAGTTCTACCGTGAGCCTGCTTGAGAACATGATGATGTTATTGCCATGAATCCTGATTTCCATTTGTAAAATTGAATAATCAATACATATTTCCCTCATACGTCCAGGTCATGGCCTCATAACTGTATTTCCATTTTTTAAAGTCACTTCTCATGCAGATGCGAGCTCAAGGTGCACATGGCCAGATAAAGCCGTCCGCCTCCATGTAGCAGCCACCGTCAACACCCATTAAACTGTTACAGGGGGTCTGACCCAGACCAAATAAGCTGCTGGTAAATAGCCTTATCCATTCTGCTACTGATCCGAGAGGCCTGCCATGAGAGGGCTGTGTGATGTCAAGTGGCTGGCAAGGACACACATTTAGACACACGCTCACACAGGAAACCTTGACAGCGGTAGCAGTCTGGCAGGTCTTTGTGTAGCGCTGGAGATAACTCAACACGCACACACATTGGCGCACGCTCGCTCTCTCTCTCTCGCTTGCTCACTCGCCCACAGTATCTGTCTCCTTCATACAACCAGCAGCCAGAGGGACGCATTTGTCACTTGCCCAGATGTTTTTCCAAGGTCCTTTATTCCAAGCAGTCAATCATATGAGCAGAAATGTCCCTAATGTGAAGTCCCTTTGGTGCCACGGCTTCGTGTGTGTCTGCGTGTGTGGGTGGGTGGGTGTCTGAGTTTGTGTAAGTGCAGCCATGCGTGTGTGTGTGTGTGTGTGGAAGGTCAGTCAAGGTGAGATGAAAGTGCAGTTAACCTGAGAATAGGGAGGTAATGTATTTATACCAACTACAATACCCCAACTACATACACACACACACACACACATACAGTTGCTATTTCTCTGGTCTAATGAGGTCTGTCACTCTGGCGCACACACACACACACAGATTGTAACTGCCTTGGCTGGGCACACACTCTTTGTTCCTGTTTCTCCATAAAAAAATAAATCAAGCATCTCTGTCCGACGCGGTTTTGTTCACGAGTCTCTTAAATGCTGACGGCTGTAAATGCAAAGACATTATCTGTCATGATTACTGATAATGTGTCCGATCTGTAAAATAAAATTGTAAACTCCATTCATCTTATCATCAGACCAGCGTTTGAAAATGCTGCATATGTCATTAGTTTTCTGTTTCATCACCCAGACCGTAAATGTTGTCAACCAAAAACCCACCTTACCCACTTTTCTTTAAAACAGGGTTTTTAAAACCTTTTCTAGTCCTTGACCTCATTTTGTTTAGTCCCAATATGTAGAACAAAAGTGACTCCAAAAGAATATATAAAATGGACAGAAATATATTGAAAGGATGATCTATATTTGTAACCCTAAACAATCGAAGAAATTGCTTTTCCATGTGCAGATGTTTGGTATGCAAATAACACACGTTTAGCTGGTGGTTCCTGCAAATCCAAAAACAAAAGGTGAGAGCTTAAATGCTCCATGAAAAGTCCAAGAGCCGGAGCCATGCAGCCATGACATGACCGTTAGTGAGCATGAAAGGATCGTGTAAGAGAAGAGAAAATAAAAAGCGCAGGAGTAGGAGGGATAAGAGTAAAAAAGGATTTGAAGGGTTTCACGTCAAACCTTGTATGGCGTGCACTCACTGCCACATTTGGAGGTTGTTAGCCTCCTCAACCTTGCTCCACAATGAAGAGGTGCTGCCTGCCCACTGAGCTGTCTGGTCTCATAATTATTTTGACATTACCCACTGAGAGCTGGAAGTGAATTATCCTCCACAGCGTCTGCTTGCCATACATTCTCCATAATCAGCCTCGCCATGCATGGGTAAATGTGTGCATGCACTGTGTGTGTGTGTGTGTGTGTTTGTGTGTGTGTGTGTGTGTGTCTGGAACAGTGGAAAGCATGTTACAAATGGACCAAGTGCATGATTCATTTCAATTCTTGGTGAAATGAGGCTAGTTTCTTGCTACAGCAGTTCTTCTGAAATGCAGTTCTTTGCAGATGAAACAGTGATGTTAGTGCAGGGATGTTGGCGTTGTATTAGACACAGGAGCATCTGTTTCATCTGTAAAGTTTCACGCAAAGACCCATGATATTGTCTGATGACCTTTTGATATCCCTGACTGTCCTTGCACAATGTATTTACATGGTTAGGCACCTTAAGCACAGTCATTCAAAGCAGCAGCAACCCTCTGAAAGCAGGGTCAGATGTTTGAACAAGTCAATTCTTTTTTAAAAGTTAGAGAAAAAGGGGTTTTTTTTCTAAGTAAAGTGGGGTTTTTTACACTTAAAGTACTCTGTCTATGGATATTTGTTATTTGAAGATTGAAAGCTGTATAAATATGTTAAGTTAATTAATTCAGTTTATGTTAGCTTACATCAGATCAGTTAAACGCTGATGCTGGAGCATAATTAGGTTAATTTCCATACATTAGAATCTAATCAGTTCAGCGTAGCTTAGCCAAATTCAAATTGAATCAGCAAATAACAAAGACCCAGAGAGTGTTGGTGCAGAAGATGATTAGGGTCACATCTTAAAGATCCAAATCCAGTCTAACTCACAACAGAGCACAAAAATGGGACCATTCAGTGCTTTTTATGTGAAAATGCAATTTCCCGGTAATATTATGAAAACCAGGACCACCACTTTCTGTAGTACATGATATGAAATTTATGGTTTTCCTCAGATATGTATAAACTGGAGTTAATAGCTGAGACAATGCCTTGGTGTCTTTGAGAAATGTCCCATTTGTCTTAATATTTACTGTGCTCTGCATAGGCACACTAATGACTGCAATGCATCACCTGGATATTGTATTTCAATAAAAGTGTGTGTGTGTGTATGGGTGGATATGTGTATTATTGGAGTCTGTATAACAGTGCCCCCTCTCACTCAGCCTGTATGTCTGTTGCGCATTTGCCCTAATCTCGCTCACTGTCACACGTGCGTAATGCATCATATGTGTGTGTAATGAAGTGGCTCTCACTTTAGCGCCGTCTCGCTGGAATTCCTTGCAATGAATTTGAATTGTGAGGTGCATTCAGCGGCCAATGCACATTAATTGGCGGTGCACAGAGTAGTGCGGTACATGACGTGTGGAATACGAAACAGTGAATGTATCGAGGAGGGTGAGCGTGCACAGCGTGTGACCTTAACACCTGTCTGACCTTGTCTCTCATCACACACTCCAACAAAGCGTTATTGACTTTTTTTAAAGGATCAGTTCCTTCAGATCACAAAAATGCTTTTCCCTCGCGGTGTCTCCATGGAGAGGCTTTCAGCGTTAAGTGTGCCGTTTTTCCAGATCTCAGCAGGTACTGTTGCATGGACTATATTTCTTCAGTGGCATTGAAATCATGCTGATTAGAGATTAAAACTGTTTACTTGGGTGACGAATAAGAAATGCAGAGCAGATGTGGGTTTACTTCCACAAAGCATTTACTCAGAATATAACTTTTTTTGGAAATGTGCAATGCTGTTCCACCTGCGTGAAGCATTTAATCTGCTGGAAACATGAGAGTAATCGATTAAGCACAACGTTCTCGTCAATTGTGCCCACATCTTGTTGCTAAGACAGCAATTATTCGAGGAAAACTTCAACTTTTAATGTCTTTTAACATCTATTGGGTAAAAAACGATCATGGCACCGACACACAAACCAAGTATAAAAGATATAGAATGGTTATTGCAGTTTTATTGTAGTTTTATGCTTCTTATTCTTTTGTATCTATGCCAATCTGATACATAACATTCATACAGAGAAGGCAGTCAGTAGTGTAGTCATGTTACACATGGGCCTATAAGGCACAGTTGCCTCACAAAGCGACAGTTTTCTGAATGGAATTTGGTTTGCTCTGTTCTACTACTGTTCAGCTTTTATACGTGCCCTACTAGCATCAGCTTCATACCAAGTTGTGT
Source organism: Datnioides undecimradiatus (assembly GCA_008933995.1). Classification (NCBI taxonomy): domain Eukaryota; kingdom Metazoa; phylum Chordata; class Actinopteri; order Lobotiformes; family Datnioididae; genus Datnioides; species Datnioides undecimradiatus. The sequence continues at coordinate 306,090 of WARS01000007.1, read as the reverse complement.
GAACCTGTCTCACATAGATTTTATAACAACATGAGTGGGGAAGTGTTAAGTTATGATGTTTTTTTGGTTGATACGCTGGTTTAAGAAAACAGTCCTGGTGGCCATATGTGAACATTCATACGGTCGCTCACTCTGACCTTTGCTTCAGCAGCAGTGCTCACCACAGTGTGTAATAAGTTATTATTAAGTCATGTTTCTAAAATGACTATTGATTTTGTCCCACAGCGAGAGCGGGCTGCCATGGGCGCCAACAAAATGCGCAGAGCGAGGTTTCTATAAGGACGGTCCCAGCAGGCAATCAGTTATCATCCAGAGCTGATGATGAATCACTTCGCTGTACTTTGATCACCTTGTGCTTTTCCCTTAGTGATATCCCCCTTGAGGTGTTTTCTTCTTATTTTGCTCTCTCCCTGGCAGGAAAATCAATGAATGTTTGAATTACTTTGAATGGATGATTTGTCTGAATGGATAAGGACTGAATGAATGATGTATAAGGTTAAGATGAGACTACTCCAGAGAACACAATTCAATGTCTGTCTGCTGTAAGATCTGTCAGAAATAGAGGAAAGAGAAACTCCTGGAAGCTTGACCTCGTTTGACTGGCTCCATCTCATGTTGCTGCATTTGACTGCAGTCCAAATTTGAATATGGTTATTAAATACAGGCATGTATATGCGTGTTCATGAAGCGTGTGTGTGTGTGCGTGAACCCGTTTAGCTCAGTGTCAGACCGCCAGAAAGTATATGTCGTAATACATTCAAGTCCCTTAATGCCTGGGAATGAAACAGAATCCGAAAGAGGACACACACACATGCCTGAGCCCGCACGCGCACACACACACACACACACACACACACACAGAGTGCTGTATGTCTCTGATAGCTTCTATTATCTAGGTCTCCCTCCTGGCTGCACATCAAACATGGATGAGCTCCAACCATAAAAGGCTCCATTTTCCTTTGATTTATACAAGGAATAAAAATCGGAAAGGTGAAAAGTCCAAACCATGCATATTTTATCAGCTGGCTGACACCAAAGGCAAGACGGAACAAATTTTCACATAGAGCAAAACTTAAAATAGACCATGATAGGACCAAATACAGGAGCTGCAACACCGAACCCCCTGACCTCACCGGCCAAAAGCCTTGGAACCTGATCCTATGTCAACACGCTTGTCTGCAGTGGCACAAAGACGCTTGACTGCCATCACTTGGTTAAATCTTTGAGTGTGACACTTGCTATTTTATCATCTGTGATGAATACACAAGTCTCAACAGCAATGTAAAAATGATATTTCACACCCGGGTCAGACATTTCTTGACACCGCCGAGGTTTTGAGGGAACAGACACAGCTTTAGGATCAGAAGCCAGTCCTCGGGGGCCCAGTTTGTCTTGTTCCTCGTTAAAAGACAGCGGTGATTACAGATCAGTACCCTGGCAATGAGAGGCTTTATCTATGCGTCCCCGTGGTGTTTCCACTAATAGTTCCGACGGTAGCGAGGGTGGGCAGTGTGTGTGTGTGTCTGAGACCACTGGCCAGCCATTGTTGAATATGTGAAATGATGAGTTGTTTACGGTGGCTGTAGCCTATCACGTTAAATATGACACAAAATCAGAACAAATATCTTTCTATAATGTCCTCCCACAGCAGCTTATGTCAATATGAAACATACAAATATGTTGTTCTTTCAAAAGTGGCTTCCCAATATTTCATAAAATGGCCACAAAAATGTATTTTTTAAAATATTGTCAATTCAAAACCTCCATTACATCTGAGGCTGTTTCAAGTATTATTATAATTTCTTAGAAATAATAAGCCTGTTAAATCAAATAAAAACTTTTAAATATTGAGAATAAAGTACGTAATATTCCTCATCCCAATTATATTAATTAAGAATTTTTTTCCTAATTTTGGCACATATGAAGCAAGTCCTTTATTAATTCTGGTGAGCAACATTACCGCCTAGTCAGCAACACCACAACAATAATGTTAACAATACCAAATGAAGGTGAATACATGAAAATATGTCCCATGGTTTTGTTTTATGACCTTCATAATCAAGAATTTTGTTACAAACTATTGGGCTGCTTTCATGATCAATGACCTCAAAGTAAAACACAGGTTCTGAATCAATACGCCTGACAGTCTAGCTACATTGCCTGAGACAGCTACAGATACAGTTTGATATATATAGCCAACTAGCTAGCTCGCCAGCTGTCATAGATGAAATTACATGGATTCTAAATGAGACTACACAAGGTAACCTAGCTTGGTCTTTATTCATAATGCACGTTGCACTATGTATTCTTGAATCTCTTGAAAGATTTGCCACTGTTCATGATCATTCTGCCAGTTAACCTCAGCCGATGTTGGCTGCAGTTCTCCACAGAAACACTAGATGGCGATAAACATTTGAACTCTTGTTAAAATGAGCTTTAATCCCATTTTTATACATTTGCTTAATTAATTTTCTGTATTCTATGCCTTGAATAACAAGCTCCATGCCATAAATTAGTAAACACATTTTATTGTTTCATGCTTTGAGGACACCACTCACATACCACACCACCTTTGCAGACACATCCACCTTTCCTTTTGTTAGCTGATCCCCAATCCTATCCACCTATTCTCCTCCCCCATTACAACCATCCATCTCTACTGTACATCCATCTGCGCTCCCTCCATCCCTCCCTCCACCGCTCTGTTCACAAATCGCTCCATGCATAGCCTCACTCCCATCCCCACTTTCCCTCCTTCGCCTCATCCTTCCTTCCTGTGCCCCTCTTGTTCCCACTCCCCGTTTTCTCCCCTTCCCCTTTTCTCCATCCATCCATCCTGTCTGAATAATGCAGTGGCCACGCAGCTGCACTGCCATTGTCCCTGCCTCAATGTTAATGTTGTGTCCTTGTCACAATTATTGGGTCACTAGCATCCATCACCGCTAATCATTGTCATACAGATACGCGGACAAACAAAACACATTACGGAGAACAAAGGCGCACACATGTAGAGAACAAAGGCGCGCATGGAGCAGAGAAACACGCTGCGGCTTATGACGCTCCGGTTAAATTAACTGACGCACTTTGAGAAGGAAAACACGGCAGGACCTTTATTTTTGGCACTGAAACAGATGCCACATGCAAAACATACAGTGGATCTGCGATCTGTTAGAAAATGTTCATCTCAGGTCAGTGTTACGCTGGAACAGTGAGCTGCTGTTCAACATTCAAGCGACTTTAGTAAAGGCTCAGTTCACCCAAATCAACCAAAAGGCATATTTTGTTTACAAGTGGTGTCAGTTTTGCTTTTATGTTTACTGTTCAGCCACTGAATCATCTGTTGCCAGTAGGATTGGAGAGACTGGAAATTGACCTGTTTGTTAGTTTTAAATGCTCCATATTCCAATATTTCCAACATTATTTCTAAAAAAACTGAAATCGGGTCTTTTGATGGAACTGACCCTTTAATTTGCAGAGTTTTTTCTCTTAAATGCAGCTGCTACTTGAGGATGAGCTCTAAATAGCCAGCGGTTCCAAAATCATCCCTTACAGTGAATTTAGCTTTTGATTCAATGTTTCAGGAATTACTTCAGCAGTAAGGAGTTTGTGAGTTGTGTTTGCTCTCACTGAGACTCACCGACGTTGGCTCGGAACCACAAATTGCAAAATCAAAAAAGATTTGACATTTGTCTTTGTTGTACGATCCTGTCAGCGACTGTGTTGTTGTTCAGATGTTGTCTGAGTTTCATTTGTGCTGAAAGCCTTGTAAAAGTCTTTTCATTTCACTTTGTGTTCCCGCCTTTCAGTTTTGATCACCTCTGCGGTTCGGCTCCGCTTCAGATCCACGGATCAAGCGAATGGGGAATGCTTGTGATGGAGGACGGGTCTTTTGCAGGATTATTTGTTTGATTTTCTTCAAACAAACACTTATCAATGAAGGACTCAGCGTATGGATTTGGGCCGCTACACTGAAGAATTTGTGGGTGCGCCGCTGAAGGATGGGGGCTAATGTGGATTAGGTTAAACAAACCCATTAAAACATGAAAGGTTGTTGATAGCTGATGTGGGAGTATCAGACATCTCCTCTTAGAGACCAGGGGCTTTAGAGTAATGGGCCTGTGGATGTGTGTGTGTGTGTGTGTGTGTGTGTGTGTGTGTGTGTGTGTGTGTGCACCACAAATGAATCAATAGTGATGAGAGCAGGCTGGTTTCTATTACCTATTTAATTATCCCCCATCAAACAAACATGATAGCACCTTGAGATCACTTAGATCACGGGTCGTTCACACACACCGTAAGACGCACACACACCATCGCACAGGGAGAGAGGGAGAGAGAGGGAGTAGGCAAAAAGAAAAAGGACACTTTTACTTTTACTATCACAGGGAATAAGAGAGAATCAAGGTCACCAAAGCAGAGGCGAAAACACGAGTGTGTTCACAAAAGAGCAACGATAGCAGCTTCTGTAATTAAGCCTGTTCTCTGACCTTTAAGTTGACAACAAGAAGTTAAAAACAGCAACAGCTGAGGCAAATTAGGTTAGATAGCATCATTTGAGTTCACCCATTTAATTCAGTGCTTATAATGACCAGCTTTAACATCACTGGTTAAGGAGCTGCAAGCACGTGCTGACCTCTTGCCGCCGAGCGCCGGCTGAAGCGCAAAGACAAGACCGAGCAGCACAGCCGGTCGTTTCCGCCGTCTGACGGGCATAAATGATGAAGACTTTCTGGCTGAAATGATAATATCTGTGCTGGTGATGACTTGTCAACAGCAAAACCAAAACAAGCTGCTTGGATGCTGCAGCTGGGAAAGAGCAACATGGCCGCTGTCAGTGACAGACAGCTGTGACAAGCGTGTGTGTGTGTGTGCGTGTGTGTGTGTGTGTGTGTGTGTGTGTCTGCTGGTGTCTGATTAGGGTGGTTCTCCTGTTCCCTCTCTTTGGCATGATTACATAATGGGGGATCGGCAGTGAAATCTGTGAGTGTTGTGTGTGTGTGTGTGTGTGTGTGTGTGTGTGTGTGTGTGTGTACAGTATGCGCATGCAGCTGAGAGCAAGTTTGTGCATCGTGTGACTCAGTGCGTATGTGTGACCCAGAAACGTCGAGCAGTCTCTCATGGCTTCATTAGAGCATAAACTGAAAGTTCAGGATTTATAACCTTCAAATTACTATCCCACTCATTCCCTGTGTGTGTGTGTGTGTGTGTGTGTGTGTGTGTGTGTGTGTGTGTGTGTGGTTTTGCTCACTGTTTCTTATTTTTCTAATACATTGTCATCACAAGCTTATCACTGTTTTGTCTCCTTCACTTTCTCCATTAACTTTTTCCTTTTTGGCATTTTCCCTTATATGTCTCTATTTCCACGTGGCTGAAGAAGCTTAATATATTTTTTTTCCTTACTTTTAATTCGTTTCAAAAGTTTGCAGTTTTTTGTTTGTTTGTTTTTTTATAACATCCTTACCCAGAAACAACAAGGTTCCACTGGATGCTTCAAAGATTAAAGCAGCAGTTTTAATGACTCTAACTGTGGTGTGAAATATGGCTGTAAGTGTTGTTAATGTCCGCCTGTTGCTTGCTCTAAGTGCGCCACACAAACAGAAGAAGTACAATTGCTGGAACTGACAATATGATTAACTTGCTGCTTTTATGGAGTGTGATAACAAATGTTGATGTTTGGGAAGTGGACATTGTTGCATCCTGGTGTGCATTGACATATTGCTGCGATGCATGAAAGAAAATCCTCCAAACAAAACTGCAAAATGTGTTTTTTGAAATGTTGTTCTGCTCTCATGCTGCTGTGGTTAAAGAGGAAATGCACTACTTTTTATGTCGGTGTCCAATCAGTGCTGAAGGTAGACGTAGTCAACTGAAGCGTCCACACCATGTGATACATAGACCAGGAAAACTCTTAGTTTCTTAGTTTCTGGTTTGTCAGGGCATGTGCTGCCACTCAAAGTCAACAACTCGTCCTCTTTGCTGGTAAACCTGCTCGTTTCCAACAGCAAACATGGCACCCCCAAAAACACAAGTGAGTGAAGAAGATGTTCTGGATGAGGATACGTTTTAATTCGTTTTGGCTGATATTGAGCCGTCAGAGTGTACGACTGAGGCAGTGCAGCAGAGAGAGGCTGTGGCTGTGTTGGTGTGCCGAAGTCTGTCATGGACCATCCAGAACCTGAGAGCAGAAACCTGAAGATAAACTGGAAAAGACGCCCGAGACCAAGAGGACAGGTGACCACTGAGTGAGTATTCTTGGATTTTCATGTGCTGGTCAACAAATGAATAGCTGTAGTCTTGACTGCTGATCTTAGGGTTGCTGGGGAGGTCTAGTCCTCTCTAACTTTTGAAAAAAATATGAAGTTGTCAATGTCAATAAATTATTTGGGAATAAATTATGCAATTGAAAATATATCTTTAATAGATGCCAACTCCACCTTTTTAAATAATTTATAGATGAGCATGTTTTGAAGGTTCTGTTTGTGTGACCCCTACATGTCATGCTCTGGCCTGAAGTGTTGCAGAGCAGATGTACCTCACTCTCTTGCCATCAAAACAACAAGACAAGCAGTCAGTCAAGCAAAAGTGCCAGTGCCAAACTAAAAAAACAAAACTAGTGTGACAGTGTCTGTAAGTGTCTGCCCATTGAAACTAACTAGTTTGCAATGTTCTTTGCTTCCTCAGGGACTCAGGGAGTGTAAAAGAAGACATCTTCAGGCTTCAGGTCATCTGCACTGAGGATGAAAATGATCAAGTACGCGCGAGTCACGTCTGTGACAAACACCTCATCACAGGTTAGTTGGTGATGTTACAGAGTAAATGGCACTTGCACTGACTCTGCCTGTATGCTGAGGTGAGTCAGAGTCTTAGTGACGGTGTAGCTGAAGTTTTTTATTTGTGGAAACATATGGTGTTACATAAAATACCTGCTTTTAGAATGGAGTTTGGTGGACCAGTCTGTCCACTTGAGAGACTGCATGGAGCAGGGTGTTTGAAATGTTAATAACTCACAGTAGTTGAACTGACATAACTTGTCATAATGAACCTTGTAGAAAGCATTTCAAGTAACATAAGGAGTCAAAATAGAGACTGTGGTTGCAGCTCTGCATTGCCACTGCAAGGTTAATGAGTTTGCATGACACTGGACAGGGTTAAAGTGACTACTTGCTTCAGGTTAGGGGACCTGTGTTGTTATGGTGCAATACTTGATTGAGGACTACTTGATTAACATTAGGAACCAGCCTCAGTCATGGTTTTCTTGTCGGTCGAACACAGGAAGGGAGCGGTGGTTTCACCTGTTAAAGACTTACTGCTATTCCACCCCAACTTCCTGCCTCTATGAAGTCAGTGGCACTAAAACACCTACTTCCTCCTTAAGTCTTGACAGACATGGGCCATAATTCCTACAGCTGCTCAAGGCCTTTGTCACGTTTGGGAATTTTATAAAAGGGCTGATGCTGGCGTTTCGTCATATGCCCGCAGTGTTTGGTTCCCTTAATGTCACAGTCGCTACGGAGAAGAAGATAATTATGGCAGCAAACTCTGAATGCTCCCTTGCTGTAATCAGAAACAGAAAACAGTCTGCACCACAGCTGCTGAAGTTCCCCAAAAGTGATGCAGAGGATAGGTTTGGAAGCAATTCATATACTGCTAGGGTGCACGCAGAGGTCAAAACCAACATCTTCACAGTCATCACCATCATCCAAAATCACCCTAAACAGTGAAAGTGAATAAATTTTTAAAAAATCCATTAAATGTTAGATCGAAATTTGTGATGTTGTTGTGTTTTTAACGCATGTGCTCCCTTTTGGGGAGCTTCATGCTTTTCTAAGCTTTGGAGGTGCACCAGTACCAGTCAGCGAACACGGTCTCTCCTGGAACTTCCACAGGACATGGCTGAAATAACACCTCCTCGTTTGCAACTCTCTAGCAGAGCTAAGGAAGGCAGTACAGGAGAGTTATCACTTCCAGGACCACTGCAGCATTTCACTACCTCTCTCTCAGTCGCCCTTCACTTTTTTTTCTCTCCTTTGCCGTGTCCCGCCTCATCACCTCTCTTTCTCTCGTCCTACTCCTCTGCCGTTCTCTCATCTTTCTCCCCCACTCCCTCCCATCCTGCTGCATCCTCTCACCCTCCTGTCTCTACCTCTCTTCCCCTCCTCCCCACATGTCTGTCTGTTCGAAACTGGAGCAACGTCTTAATCGAGGCTCGGAGACGTGACGGGAATGTCTAAGCAACCCTGGCTCTGCAGTACAGACACACACACACACACACACACACACTCTGCTTGGCAGCCAATTAACAGCCTGCAATCCTGAGCCAAAGGAATAACTGCATGTTGATGAGCTGGCGGCTGTGCGTGCGTGTGTGTCTATGTGTGTGTTTATGATGAGCTGGTGGCTGTCAGAACCACTTACACAGATAGAAGGATATCTCTTTTATGTGTTCAGGGGAAAGCGGGGGATTACGGCGCATTAAAAAGCATCTTTGTGAGGGACAAACTAAGACAGGAACAAGGAAGTGTGACTATATGTGCCTAAGACTGTGTGTGTGTGTGTGTGTGTGTGTGTGTTTGATGCTGTCCCGGTGGCTTCTATTTATATGTGTGTGTTTGTGCGTACAAGCAGCATTAGGAGAACAATGCGGATGTTTTACACAGAGCTGAGTCTTCCTTTCTCCTCCTCCTCCTCATCCTTCCTCTATTTTCCTTACCTTTCCTCCTCCTCCTCCTCCTCCTCCTCCTCACTTCAGTCTTGCCTTCACTTTGGGGAGTTCATCCAAAGGTGAACACCTAAAAAAAAAAACATCTCTCTCTCCCCTCAAAAATCTCATATATTCTCTTTATGTGTCAAAAATATTGACACCAGCCTTGACACAATATCCCCCGAGCAGCAAAGAGCTGTGTTTGCCAGTCCAGGTTTCATCATCCGTCCTTGTTTTTCCCTCTTTTTTTTTTGAGAGAATATGTTGAAAAGAAGACTGTGGGTTTAAATCCTGCCTTCTGTGTGTTGTTGTTGTTGCCCTACTTCTTTGCACCGTCCTCCATATCAATCCCGTCTGTGCGCTCTGCAGATAAATAAATAAATAAAACTTGCAGGGGAAAAGGTGTGAACTGCTATTAAGAAGTAAGAATATTCAGCTTCGTCTCATTTGCAGCCCATATTGGGGGAACGATATTACACAGCCTAGCTCTTCTGTACAGTGCTACTGGTTGCTTGTTCATTGAAATCTGCCTTAAAACGTGAAACAATTGATAATTTGGTCTTTCTTAACTTGGTTTTACATGCATATATCCAGATTTGGTCTTTTACATGTGACCTGGACAGCACACTGTAGTAAGTACATGATAGATTATTGGGGCATTACAGCACTGATAAGTTTGTGTTCAGTCTGGAGCTAAACTGAGGTCAGGATTTGTCTTAAAAAGACAGAGGCAATTCATTATTTGTTACGGTTTGAGTCAGAACCGTTGTATTATCATGGGAAGCAATGTACAGTTTGGCTGTTGTGAGTGTTAGTCAATGAATTTTAAAATTAAATAAGGATGACAACTAGTGGCTTACTGCTGAGACTGCAGGAAAGTTGCAGAGGATTGGAGGAAAAGTTAGTTTGCAAGGATTTGTGGAAGGAACTGCTGCCATCTAGTGGGAAGATATGTAAATGACAGGGTAAGGATCAGAAGAACTCGTGTGCAGGATATTGAAACTTACACAGTCTCATGCTGAGATAACAGTAAGTAACACTTTATGTAAGAAACTCAAAAGACTATGCAGGCACTGCAGAAGCTGAATCTCACTGAGTGCAGTTTTGTCTTGCCGATGGCTGGACAAATATTCAAAACACTTTTATTCTTGTCAGCAGATCTATGACAGACAGATCTATGACAGGCAGATCTATGACAGACAGAGGAGAAAACATGTTTGTATTAGAAATATTATTCATGTCTTTTCCTGTTTCCTACATTCTTTGAACCCCCTATTAGTTGGTTTAGCTGGTGAAGGAAATACAATGAGAAACTTTATTATCTTCTAAAACTGACATTTAAAATATTGAAAGTGTGTATTTTTTCACCTCTAGTGTGAAATCACAAAAAATATACACACATACTCTGAAACACACTCTGAAATGTAAAAACATAGAGAACTGTGCTGATTGTGACAACACGTAAGTAGACAGGACTAAGGACAGTGTCAAATTGTTAAGTGAATTAAGTTCAACGTACTGAACTGAGCTAAACGGCGTGTTCTAAACTCTCACTATTTAAACGCCAAACACTAATACATGCCCCTTTATGACTGTATATTATTTATTCTTACATATAAGACGTAAAAATGACTTTTTAAGTCATATAATGTGCATTTCAATAACCACGGTATCAGACTTTCCATGTCATCCATGAGCTTCTTGTGGAAGAAAATTAATATAAATAAAAATGCCAGGAAAACACGACTTCAGTTTAAAACGTATTTATTCATCACATTCAGTTCAACACACAAAAAGCACATTCAATGATCATTTAACAATTATACAAGACACATATTTATTGTGTGTTGTTGCAGCATGTGGATGAGTCTGTGTCTTCAGGTTTGTCCTGTGAGCTGTTGTGTGTCTCTGTGCTGCTGCTGCCGCCTTCTGTGTGTGAACACACACTCTGCTGGCTTTTCTCCTCCGGGCTCCTCTGGATCATCAGCTGTCTCTCAGCCTCCTCCACACGTGGAGCTTTGGCCGCCTGGATGTGGAGCTTCCCGCCTGGAGCCAGGTGACAGGTGACGGTTTCAGGGTTCACTCCTTTGGGCAGATCAAACTCCCGTCTGAACTCCTGGCGGCTGTAAGAGCAGCAGCCGTCCTGGTCCTCCTGCTTCTTCTCTGTCTTCCCGCTGACTCTCAGCTTCCTGCCCACCTGCCTGACAGACAGCTCCTCTGGAGAAAAGCCCTGAGTGTCCAGGGTCAGGCCAAAGTGCCCTCCCTCCTTCTCCAGCTGGCAGGAGAGCGGCTGTACGGCCACGCTGCTTCGGAAAGGCTCCGTCTCCTCCAGGATCCTGTGCTGAAGTTTGTCCATCAGCTCCAGACTGCTGCGGAGCTCCTGTAGGTTCCTCTGCAGCAGATGCTGCTGGTAGAGCAGAGGTCTGACCTCTGGCCACAGACTGCGTACAGGCAGGTGGACGTCCGTGAATGGACTGAGGGCAGACTGGAATCCATGAGAGCACAGCATCTTCAGTGTGTGTTGAGTGTTGAGTCCTCTTGTTGTGTGTCAGTGTCTCTTCTCTTGTGTGTAGCTTGTGTAGCTTCCTGTCTCAGCAGTGGGGCAGTCCCAGCTTTTATATTCTAACTGGTGGAGCTCCAGAGTCTTCAGGAACTTTCCTGTCGTTACCACAACTCTCCACTGGGTGGAGCTGGTGCTCCGGGGTGAAGACGTCACTGGAAGGTTCCTGTGTTTTCAGGATCTCTACTGCATTTACAGAAGTTAAACACTAGATGTCGCTCACATTCATTTCAATACAGTGTCCACTAGTATCCACAAACACCAAAATCCAATGATGGTATTCTCTTCCCTCTCGTGGGTTCTTACTTTGAAAGATCAGAGTGTTGTTTTTATTTGTTCAGTTTGTCAAAGAAAAACACACTACTCAGGACTAGGTAGTATTTAAAAGTGTTCAAAGCAGCTTTTGACATTCAGTTTTATTCAATTTATCTATAATTGCATCAAAATATAGTCTACATTGCTTCCTTGTTTCCATTTCCTTATTATGGCTCTGGTGCTCAGTAATCTCCCTCCTGTGGTCCTGAGATGGATTTATCTTGTTCTGCAACCGCATTACTCTGAAACCACTGTCTGCCTATTAGTACTTAAATCAATAAATGAGACCAGACTGAAAAGTCTGGAGTCAGGAGAAGACAAAACAAGCACAGGGTTTTTGTAAGCATATTTCCCCTTTGTAATTAAAGAATTTCTGTTTAATTTGCAGTTTCAAAGTAGCTTTGTGTGGACACTGACATTCAGTGTCTTGTCTGTCTTGTCTCTTTGCTGGTGTTTTTCTCCAACAGCTTTCACTCTCCCCGGAGATGATTCATCTCCTGGGGTCTCATTTCTCATCTCCTCCTCTTGATCTTCCAGTGGGGTACGTGAAGACAGATCTTGTTTCCTTTGTTTCAATGGAACTTTGTTACATATACCTACTAATTTTCTAACATTTCTTTGACACGCACACATTTCTGCATCAGTCTTTTTGCATCCAGAGCTAGCCGATTCCAAACAAAATGTTCCTCTAAATATCGCACAGTTCTCTTTTGTATCCTGCAGAAAATAGCCAGATAACAAAACCGTTTTGCATAGATGGAAATTCACATCATTTATGTTCGTTTAACCACCCACATGCAAACCAGCGTGCTTTACTAGACTCAAGTGGAGTGTCAAACGCTCTGTTCGATATCTTTTTTTAATGCCACACACACATCCACAGAAGCACTCACGCACACACATCTACGGTTTTCATTCATGTCCTGTTGCATGAAGCAGCCACCTGGCTGACCGGACACAATTTACAAAAGGTCAGACTGTAAAGACTCATTGTAAATATTTACTGAAATGTGATCACTGTGCTGTGCAAGACCGGTGCCTTATGAGCTGCATAATGTTTTGCCTTTTATGGACTCCAGGTCTGCCTCTAAGAGAAGATACTTTGCACAGAGGGTTTTTTATTTTATTTTATGTATCTGAATCTTATTGCAACCACCATAGAATTTGATTTATTACTGTAAACTAAATCAATAATGATCTCCAGTGAAAATATGCGTTTTGAAACAAACATTTATTTACCCTTAAACATCATACAATATTGATATCCTTGCACAAACAGCATTCCCGGTTATCAATCATATTTTATCTTTCATGACCTAAAATCCAAAACAGATGAAAAGATCTGGAGATTTTTTTTTCTTTAGTGGAACAACAATCTGTAATATCGAAGCCACCTTTTTAAATCGCCAACATGTTTTGCAATAAATAGTGGATTAACTTTTATTGTTTCAAACTCAGACAACAGAATCGTTGTGGACACTGCACTCTCCCAGGCTAAGTGAGAACCACTGTCAAAGTCAAGCAGTGCTACATGTTATTGTTATTAATTCAGGTTATGAAAGACTGCATAAAAAGTATTAATTTCACCAGGATGATGCATTTTTAATATTGGGCACAGTGGATGAAGAGACATTTAAATCTGCTGACTTCAACATTAGATCTTCACCAATAAGCTATTGTATTTTCTTTAGCAGGTAGTAAAATAAAACATTTTAGTTGAAAGGGTAGAAGTACATACCTGTATTGATTTTAAAAAGTTCCATGTATGTGTCCCTTACTGTGCGATGCAATCATAATAAAAAGTACCCTTTGAGGTAGATCAGTCTCCTCAGTGTTAAGGAACTCATCAGAGGAAAGGTATGGTTCATTGCATGTGACCATCATAGGGTACCGCCTGCTTGACGTGAAGACGCAGTCACAAAGACGCACATGTTCTTCCAAATGAGTGCGGTGGTGTTCAGTGAATCCCATTTGGCAGGCAAATGAGCCTCAGCACTGGCCCGGCAAATTCTGGAGCTGCTTCCACAAAGTCAGCATCTCTTTGGGACTCCGTCTGTGAACGAGCAGGACAGATTTGTAAGCGCAGGGATTGCCCCTCTCTGTCTCTGGGAGATCGAATGTTAAAAAACCTGGGTGGTGGCTTGGAGAGAGCCCGAGTCTGTGCAGGCACATGCCCAGATACACATCGTCTATTGGGAAGAGGCGCACCCTCTCAGACACCTCTTTCAAGCGTAATGCAAGTGAGCCAGAATACACCACCCCTCCTCCACCAGCGTACGGTGGGTACCTGCCTTTGTAGAAATGCTCTGGTATGTAGTATTTAGTGGACGGCTCTCGGTTTGGCATGGCGTTAGTGATTACATCCCCCACAAACAAATCCAAATCCACGTCAGTTTCATTTGAGTAGGCTCTCCACAGGCTGTGATCCTCCCACTGTTTGTGCAGGTAATCCAGGAGGGCATCCGTTCGAACAAAGACATCATCATCGCCCTTGAACACAAAGAGGACAGTGGGACAATACTGCTGGAGCCAGTGCCAGAACAGTAGGTCCTTTAGGGTCAAATTAAAGAAAGTATCTCTGAAGTCCCACTGCAGGATATCCCCATATTTCTGGTTCTCAAGATCTAGGAGGTTTTTAAGGTCTGGGTGAGGACCTGTGCTTGAGTCCTGTCTTCCAAGCAGAAACACTGTGCGCACTAATCTGACTTTCTTACTGGATCCCCCTCTCACCAGACCACTGCGGCCCCATGTTTCACGGATGGCCTGCCTGTTTTCAAAGTTCCCCACTTGAGATTTGATGGCCATGATGAGCATTGGAGAATCCAGACCAAGGCTATCATTGTTCCTTCTACACATATCAGGCTGATTAATAAGGAGAGGATACTCCCTGCAGTGCATTGACCAGATAAATGCTTTTATTTGTTCCGACAGGCTGTTTAAATCGTGCATACGAGGGACTGAACACTTGCGTGACATGCAGTCAGAGAGGCATTCATCCTCAATATCTGATAAAAGCTTAGCTTTTGGCTTCCTCGGTATCCCAGTTGTGTTTCCTCGCAGTATAGGATTGTGCTGACGGTCCCAAGCATGCTGCAACTGGTTCCACACTGCGCTGTCCTCCAGACGAAGGTTCCAGAAAGGGCTAAGGGGGTAAGAGGCCATAGTGGAGGAGTTAGCAGAAATCCCTGTGGCAATATAGTGGATGGTTATTTTTGGAGGAGTGTAGGAGATGGTGACAAATATGGACACCAGGATATAAATCAGAAGGTGGCCGGTCATCATGCAAGGCAGCAGGCACATGCATAGCAGTCTTCCGTTGCATTTGCAGCATCTGCCCATTGCCTGGAGTGTACAAATCAGACACACACCTGCACACAAAAAAAACACAAATTAATTTATTAATATTACTTTTAATAATCATACATACAAGACTGGGTCTTTCTGAACTTAGACCACTGCAGCGGCATTGCTCTACCTCAGAGAGCCAACACTGCAGGCAACCCTCTGGGGTTTCTGTCTCCTTGGTGATGCTCCAGTGAGGGTTATTATCTGTTCTTGTCTACACACTCAGAGCATCATCCTGTACCTACCTGCCAGTAGGCACACAGCCCCTGTAGACACAGTGTGGAACATGTAATATGCAACAAAGCACCCAACACCATCTTTCCTAAACTCTAACAAGTTGGGTAAACACTGCCACAATATTTTTTGTTTCATAGGGTATGTGACAGAGACTTTCATGTGTCCTGTAAGCCTATTGTTTTATTTTTCTTTACTTTTCATTTATTCATTTTAGTAGTAGTAAGTATCATGATATCATTAAAACCATATTAACTGTTATAGTTAAACCAAGACTCCCTGGACTCCAATATACTGCTACTTAAACCTCTAGGCTTATAATTTACTATAATCTGCTGAGAGTCAATCTTACAACTGTTTGCAAAACCTTTTCTAACTCAAGTGCATGAAAAACAGAGCATTTAAACTACTCACAGGTGTATTCGATGGTTAAGTTGACTGAGAGAAAAAGCACAGTGACTTGCAGTCTCCACTTTCAGTTTTAGTGTTTTCATCCGGCTTGGTTAGAGGCTGGTTATAACGTGGCGGGTCCGTAGCGCATCATATCGTCCATAACGATGAAGGGTAAAGAGAAGCATCCTTCGAATCTCAAACAGGTTGTCTCACAAGGCAGCAGCAGCCGCAGCTGAGCAACAGGTCCCAGGTGAGTGTGCGCACAGAGCATGCGCCTCCTTGGCTCCTTGGCTCCTTAACGCCGCAGTGGGTGATGAGGAAAATAGTCACAAGTGTGACGTAGGATACTACCTGTGCTGACACAGACTGATAGGAGCTCTGCAAGCGATTTCATCAGGCAGTGTTTTCCCCACACAGCCACGCTTTGATTTGCATGCAGGAGCTGCAGGTGCATATGTCCATATTTGCATGATGTAGCCAAATGTCCAATGAGAGGACATGAGTCGACCCAACCGCAACTGTCAAGTAATTTATTTTAAAGTGATTGTGGTTCGTTATTTCACTTCTTGTATAAACACGAAAGGGCTCTTAAGCGTATAATGATGAATGGGCAAAGGTGCCATTCGGTGCATTTGTCTGCAGCTTTGAATGAATCAATAAATGAACAAATCTCTGTAGCTGATGAAGAAACGATTGCTCATAAGTTACACATCCTTGGACTAATCTGAACAGACCAAATAAGACATTAAGAGAAGACAGGCCATAGGCTAATATTTATCCTCAATATGATATTTAGTGATACTGGCTGTATTGTACACTTTCTACTTGCTTATTCATAGGCCTGTACCTGCTGTCTTATACGCCATGTAAGCTATATACCCTACATAAATGAATTATATCACACTAATACTGTATTTGTAGGTCTATGATTATAGTTTGTGGTGACCTATCCACAGCAACAGTTTCCTTAATCTTTGCTGTTAGACGGTCTTGATGTTATTTCAAAATGTGCAATATTATACAATTTTGGCACGTTGTGGTGTTAAAAAAAACAATTTTTCAATATTGAAATGGAAATATTTGTATAAAATTGGGGCTAACATGTTTATTTTATTAATCAACGGGAGAATTCTATTCTATTCTATTCTATTGACGATGTACAGTAATATATCTATTTTTAAAGTGACAATCAAGGTACCCACTGATAACCATCACCGACATACCTTCGTACGTATCAATATATGAAGGACACGACCTCAAACCAATAGAATACACGTCTGGCAACAGGTTATCTGCTGAACCCCAGGATTCAGCCAATGGGAAAAGAGAGGAGGCGGGGCGTGATGGCGTCGCGTTGCAGCGTATGTTTTGCTTGAAGCGATACATGTTTGGTTGAGCTTTGAATGAGGGGGCCATCATCCCGGCGGCTCGGAGGAGGAAAATACAGTTTAAAGTCTCTCCGGGTGCGTTTAAAATGAACAAGCAGGCTTTTGTGACAGGCACCTGAGTGACCGTTCGGCGTCCTTTCGTCTCCCCGTTGAGTAAGTGTGTTTTTAAAACGACGTTTTGAATTGTTAGCGACAGAACATGGAACGGACCTGTTTATTTGTCTGTGACACAAAGTAGCAAGCTTGCTAGCGGATTTTTTCGTACTCTTTTTTGTAGGAGGCGAGGGGGGAGGAGGAGGAGAGAGAGAGAGGGGACTATCAGTCATTTGGAGACAAAAGAAAGCTGAATATTTGCGCTGTAGGTGCAGATAAAAGCAAATGTCACCCAGCGGGGAAACGAACTCGCTCTTTCGGGGGGGCTTGTCAAAGTCTACCGTTACATCCACAGTGGCTGTTTGGTCTCGATTGCAGTTAGTAGCGTTAGCTTATTCTTCAAACAGTGTGTGTGTGTGTGTCTGTGTCTGTCTCTCTCTCTCTCTCTCTCTCTCTCTGTTATGTGTGTGGTTTCGGGGAATAAGTAACCCAAACAGACAGTTTCTCACGAAAAAAACAAAAACAAAAAAAGGACGAGACATTTGCAGACAAAATAACGTTGCTTATTTTGTCCACAAGGCCCTGATAGCCGTGGTCAGCATTTCGGGTAGACGTATACATTGTGGCCACATCAGCACGTTTTGTGCCTTTTTGTTCCTTACATTAAGACTTTGTGTTCAGTTTGAGAGGATCCCACGTACGACAAGGTCTTGTCCCTGGGACTCCCCCTTTACAGCGGTAACCAAAGGCTTTTTGTTGTTGCAGGAGTTTATTTCCCCTCCGTTAGTGCTAGGAAGAACCACTATCTTACATTTAAGCGATCCGTTATTTTTGCGAAATAGCCACTTTTTTAGTGACCCGCAATCAAGGATCAACATACTGTATTTTACTTGCACACTACTCATATTCAGGCATTAACTGTTTCCCTCAAGCGGTTATGTGTATACTGTAAACTGGCCCTAATAGATAGCATGCCCCGCACGTTTAGACAATATCATGCGACTGCAGGTACCGAGATTAAGACTGTAGTTAATTATTTTCAGGATTGGTCTGCCTCCTTCTGAAAGCCATCCATACTCTTGTGCTATTAGTAAGCAGTCCAAGGGTTAAGCCTGTGAAATTAATTCTTAGAAGGAGCTTGGACTTTCAGAGTAGCATGCCGAGGACAGTGATCCCTTCCTCCCTGGCAGCCAAGATGAGAAATCTGCATCACAGAGTGGTTTTTACCTGTATTTAAGTCTCACTGATCAATAATCTGCTGCACTGATCTACACATGACCTCTCTTTTGAGAGAACTGGGTCCATGGGAAAAAGATAAGTATACAGAATTGATTTAATAATTTGAGTATTCTCTGTAGATCCCCTCTGGATTTGCTCTGTCTGTCCATGTGTGTTTCCTCCTTAGGCTGTGGAATGGCAATAAAATAAGTTATAATGTAGGATAAGGTTACATATGCAAGTAAGAGCTTAAGCCAGCGCTCAGAACTAGCTGTTTAGTGTGGGTTGTGGCCACTGTAGTCCACATTTCACCAGACGTTCTCAGCCACCAGTTAATTTTAAAAGAATATCACACCTGTTAGGAATGGTGGCATAATCTACAGAAAGGATCTGTTAAACTGAAAGGGTGCAGTTGGTGTGAATAGGTCAGAATGCTTTATCTGACAAGGCTTTAAGACGCTGCTCCCGAGCAGGGTTTAACACAGTCTGACACTGCTCAGCTTTCGTATGAGGGTTTGAATGCTGGTTTTGATAATACGACAGGATTACTTTCGGATTAGCAAAGGATAAGTACATATATATATATATATATAGACATAGAATCGTCACCTCAGACATAATTTCTTCTCTTGTCAGTAAAAAAAGGAAAAGTAAGACAAAGATTCTCGGTTGTCTTCAATAAGCAGATGAACAGTTGAATAAATAAAGAACATGAGTCGTATATTGTGATGCAGGATCATCCACATATTTACCTTTTTAGAGTAATTATGCAAATGTACAGGGCCTGGAACATTAATGAAGGTTCAAGGTGATTTCTGCAGAGCCACAGATGACTTGAAGTCCCTGACCTGTGTGACCCAACAAGCCCACGTATACCAGACTTATGGAGAAATGCTGATATATGACGATATGATATATGTGTTAACCTGTTTCCAACAGTAAAAACAAGTGACTGGTAAAAACAAGGTTAAATCTGCCCACTGACACCATCACTGAAATTTGATTAATTCAGCACTATTATTTGTGACCTTAAACAGATTGCATTATCAGACTTAAATTGAGATGATTAGAATCATAGTCAATAAAGTGTCTCACTACATTCCTGCTTTAATTTGTCTGTCTATTTTTTTTTTTTTTGTTAAGATGTAAGCAGCGGTTATCCAGTGTCAGTCACGTGACCAATACATCATGCAACATCTATTTTTTATTTAAGATAAAGAAATAAAAAGTGTTAGGGTATATATAATTATATAATTATATGTATATATAATTTCAAGTGTAATCAGGAGAAGGCAAACCTGCCGACACAAGAAGTTAATACTGTTATTATAATCAACAAGCGCTGAACAGTACTGCACAAGTGCATGGCAAAGTGTGCGGCAGCAGTAGCGTATAATCATCAGAGGTCAACCAACAGAGGAACGAGTGCTGAATACGAAACAGAATCAGTTCATGTGCGCTGGGCGTGTTGTGCGATGACTGCCTCTCTGGCTGATACATGCAGTTCTGTACATGGTGGGAGAGAGAGCAGCAGGGGTTTATGGTAGATATGATAGTTATAGCTCTGGGCAGAAAAACTGTTTGTGAATCAGGGTGTGTGGGCATAATTGAAGTCATCCTTTCAGAAGAAAACATTATGTAATGAGTTGTTCATCAAAGTTTTTCTTGTGAACTGTCTTTCTCTTTGTATTCACAAGGCTCTCTTTTTTCCGTCTTGTTTCTTAGGTTTCTTTGGATGTACTCTCCTCAGCTCTATGTGCCGTGTGCTTTTCCATCGGATATTTCATCGAGACTGAAGACTCCTCACGACTAATGCCGTAGCTTTGACTAGGCATTAATTAAAGAAATACACACGCGTAGTCTGTGTGTATAAAATCACCAGTAGGAATTCAGGCAACAACCGTACCACCCTCCTTCCCCTCTCCCTGTTTCTCTTTACGTCAGATCACGAAGGGTGTCAAAACACACTTAGGACACGCCACCACACGCATACATACACAGGCCACCATGTCGTCCATCCTTCCCTTCACTCCCCCAGTAGTGAAACGCCTCCTGGGTTGGAAGAAAACCCCAGCAGGGAGCGGAGGAGCAGGTGGAGGAATTGGAGGAGTAGGGGAGCAGAACGGAGGAGGACAGGAGGAGAAATGGTGTGAAAAGGCTGTCAAGAGCTTGGTAAAGAAGCTGAAGAAGACTGGGCAGCTGGATGAGCTGGAGAAAGCCATCAGCACGCAGAACAGCAACACAAAGTGTGTCACTATACCCAGGTGAGACAAAGGAAATGCACACACCCTGTATTTCTATGTCTTGCAAATGTTTACGCACAAACACGCATGCACGCACTGTGGGGAAATCTCATTGACATAATACGTTCTGTAGCCCATGGGTGCCGAAACCTTTTCCTTTGGAAGGCCAAAACTGAAACTTGATAGTGAGCCTCTGACTGAAGCAAAATTTATTGTATGTATGTTATTCTATTGTCTTAAGATGCAAAATGATCCAGGATTCTCTTAATTGTTTGACATCCTGACTAATGACGTTACCCACCAAGTGTGATAGAAAAATAAGGAATAAGTTTGGATTTCACAAATTTAAAGATCAAATTTATCTCACACAGAATTTAACAGCATAAATTGTGTGTTTTGTTTTGTTTTTTTTTTTATCATTTTTGATTTTGTTTTTGGAGGAAACATCAGGTGGGTAAGACTTGTGTGACCCTGCACTAGCCCCTTACCCTAATCTTAACCATAACTACTAAACTTCTAACCCTACTGTAACCTGAACCCTAAAATTAAGTATTAATTTTCAAAAAGATCTCTGGACTGATTGAGACCTACATTTTGAACCCAGCAGTTGCAACAAGTCCCCAGGGTTATACATGGCTACACAGATAAACTCACATACACACTCACACAAAGAACATGGTCATTATCACAGGGAATAGCAAAACCATGTTTGGCAAGATATTAAGGTACACACAGGCGTACCCACTCATACACATGGTCCTGGACAGTGTCCACACACAAAGTTGGTAAGTTTATCGTACTCGGGTACAGCAGGCAGATGTAATCTTGAACATTTTAGAATGTTGGATTTTGTTTGATAAAGGTCTCAGTATTTATCAGAATGAATTAATTTACAGACTGATTCAGCACTAATGTAAACATACATCTGCAGACCCTATGCCCTGGTGTACCACAATACCGCCAATACAGAAATAAAGAGCAGCATAACGAGGTGTGTCAACACACATGAAAGCAAGACAGAGGGTAGCACGCACCCACAGGCTTGCACAAAGAAACGTTTCTGTTGTGCAATGACAGCTCCACTTCCCTATTCTGCTGTTCCATAGGTTAGCAAGGCAGCAGAAGTGAAACCTGATTGGAGGAAACAGATGTCAACACATGATATCAACCAAACTTGCATTTATGTGAATTCGCGCTGTGTGTAGTGTCACTGCCAGATTTGCTGTGAGTTTTGCCACAGTCTTATTGAAAGCTGCTAGTGTGACAGGCTCTGATCGCACCCAGGCTGCAGTTTTCATTGCTTTGGTGCCACTCAGATAGAGCTCATTGGGAGTTTTTTAAAAGACATGACAGAATGATTTCAGATCTTATCATAGACCCCAACACTTGGTGATATCATTTTTAAATATATGTAAATAGTTGACATTCACCAGCATTCACCTGCATCCTTCAAATAAAGTTTGTTTAGTTGCCATTGTTTGTGTAAAACACATTCTTTCAGTATAATAACCATCTACCAAAATGCAGAATGGAACTGCTGTTGTGTTTAACTGATGGCACACATTTGAGTACCTCCTGACATGAGTGTGTTTGGATCGACACTTGACATTGGCTGCTCCACTTAATGAAGAACTTGCTTGACTCAGTTCTAAAGAAATGCTGAAATTTGATCTCTGTTGGGGAATAAAATCTGCACACCTGACTTTATAAACAACATACTTTAGAAGGGAAACAAAGAAACACAAAAATCTCAATATCAGAAAAATCACCAATGACATTGTCATGAGAGAAAAAAGGTCCATGCTGTCCAACTGTTCCTCTGATCCTTTTCGTCCAGGCCCCAATGATTCCAGCTCCTGAATAGAGTGTGATGTTTGAAAACAAGTGAAAGACTTTTCCCTTTGACTAAAGGTCTGGTCAAGGTGCTTTATATTTTTTTTTTTTTGAAGGAGAAAATGAATCGACAGACTTGGAAGTGAAGTCTGAAGTTTGTTTAAGTGTGTTGTCTTCCTGAAAGAACCCTTTGTGCACCCAGACTAACTAATACAGTAGATACTTAGCCTGCACGGTTACAGGTCACGTATCTTTGTATAGATATCTCTGGTGTCACATGACTAGGTCCACAAGCCAAGTCACAGGACCAGGTGAAACCTTATCATGACAAAGGTGGCAAAGTCAGCCCTATGAGAAGCATGTGACTAATGTCAATCAACTGTCTGAGGATCAGCAGAAAGGGGATATAACTAGGCTGCTCTGCCTATTTTATGAGCTTCCCTTCTCAAATTTTCTGTGTGATCTGCCCTCTCTCTCCGTTCTCTCTCCTAGTTCATTTTAAATTATAAACTCAATAACAGAATTTGTCCCTGCAGAGAAATTGTCTTTTGCTGTTACAGTTCACAGCCATGTCCCTCTGTATGAGCCACCTGATTCTGATGGTGATTTAGTGTCCTGCTCAAAAACACATTCAACAGTGCAGTTTGTTTTTAAAATGGTACCTTCAGCCTGGGTCACTAAAGTATGCTATTCCTGATCACCACACTGTTTCCTCAGCTTAATCGACTGATAGGACCAAACACCAGAATCAAGACTCCATTTGTACCGTGCTTTACAATGGGACCTAGGTAAAACAGGTATGCGTTTGCTCGACAGCACTCGGATGGTGTATTTGCATTTGCAGCATTGATTTGACCTCCGGGTGAAAGGCTGAAGAGGTGGCAAGAAAAACAAACATGGCTGGGTTAGCAGAGGTGGTGCTAATGTACCATGATTGTTTACTTTTCCTTTCTCATGGAAGGGCTCATCTTGTGCGACTCTGGTAATATCAGATGGTGCTGTTCCAGGTGGGTGGCTAGTTTCTCAGCAGTGCTCTCTGTACTGATTTCTGGCTAATGTCACATATATCTGCTCAGCTTGCAGCCTTAATACTCAGTGTGAACATTTTCCCCATGCATCGACGTGTATGTCTTAATGTGGTGGTAGTTGTAGAATTGAATCAGCGTTGGCATTAATGCTGGATCAGGTCAGTGCGCATCTGTGGTGCAACTCTTTGGTGTAGAAGGTACTTTGAGTGAAGGTTGCAGAGTATGAAGCTGGGCAGTGCTACACTAACATCAAAACTGAAATTAGTATAACAGAGTGAGAGATCCAAGGTGAGTCTGAGGCATACATATGTGGAAACGTACTGTGTACTGAGCAGTAAATCTGGTTGCACGTTTGAGGAAACAATAGGAGGTTAAAGAAGTATTAATAAAAGAACTTAAAAAAAAAAAAAATAAACCTTTGCAAGTAGAACCATGTGAAGCTAAAGCGTCTGGTGTCAAGCCTCTGTTTCTTCACTCACTCTGAGGAATGTAGGCTAGATAGTAGCTTCTGAAGTGGTGCTGATAAGGTGATGGTGGTTCTTGTCAGAGATTTACTTCAATATTGTTGCTGCACTTCAATCTCTGAAGAAGAGTTTTAGGTTTTCCATTATCATATGATTGTAGGCTTGGACCGGACGACTACTTTCAACTCTGTAATGAGTCATATTGTTAGGGTAACCCCGCCGGTCCGGATGTACTACTAGATAGCATGTGTGGCCTTTGATGTGTAGCTCACTTCACTTTGAACACAGTGCAGTAAGGTTGATAAAAGTCTAAGATGGATTGCTCTGGCTTTTTTCTTCCTTTTTTTGGGTGGTGCAGGATGTCAAAGAAGAGTCTGAGATAGAATGTTTAAGGCTTTGTAGATTGCTGTTTGAGTGGAGGTAAAAAAGTGGATAAAGCAACTCAGCTATCAGAAGTATTGAAAACTTGTTAAATAGTGATGGAAATATGGATTACCTCCAGAGAGAGAGAGAGAGAGAGAGAGAGAGATAATACTTTCATGGTCTTTAAGAACAGTATGTGTTGACTCTGGGTCAAAAGGGTCTCATAACGTTTAGCAAATAATCCAGCTGAGCTTAAACCTGGACCTTCTCTGCATGTTTAGCTTTGTAGCTTACATCCAGTGAGACTTTTGGGCAGTGGATGGAGATCCTGAGTTGAACTCAGAAATAGTTTTTTGACAGACCGACACTAGAGCGATTGTACCAGTGACCTTTTTAAGTGAGACAAGAACAAGTCAAGACCTTAGCTGCGTCTGGAGATGGTCTACATGGGTCCTGCACCAGAAGTCTTTGAATAGGCTGATTAGTGTCGAGATAGCAGGTCCTGTACAGACAGGTCTGGCAATTATTCTGCTCTGATCAGACAGCAGAATCTCCTCTCCTTCTCTTTCAAGTTAGCAACTGCTGGGATGTGTGCTTCCGTCAGTCGCATGCACACTTTCGTATACACATTTATGTTGTAGCTCGTTTTTCTGTTGTCATGTCTCGACACGTGTTGTGTATTTTACTGAATTTCTTTATTTCCTCATTCACATGCCATTGTTGTGTAAATGCATATATTTCCTGTTTGCTTCACATCACACTTCTCATGTCTCAGAAACAATATGCAGAAATGTGAATCATGCACATGTGGTGTTCAGATATTATGTGCAATCAGGCCTTGCAGGAGAGTGTTCAACCCTTTATTTAAAGCCTTAAAAACAAGTGAAATGATCAGACAGGTGTTTCCTCTTCACATTTGTCTGATGTGAGCAGGAAAAAGGAGTCAGAAGATAAATTCATTTGGCATCACCTCTCATCAGAACATCTAAACAGGCAGCAACAATTCAGTCCCTGCATCGCCTGTTTGCACGCCATAACTGCAGTCTGTCCAGTTTGGATTAGTCACACGATCTCATGTCATCCAGTTAGTGTCTCTTATTGTAAAGCATGTGGGCAGATCATTGTATTTCCTGCCCCTGTGTCAATAAGAGATTAACTGTACATGTTTGTAAATCATTCTACTAATTTGGAGTGAAATGCCTCATGTTTACCATCTGTTTGCTTTTATTTTTTATCCTTTTTGCACTTGTCCTGTGTGTTTTGTGTGTGTACTTGTGTGTGTGCATGTCTTTTGTGTGTGTGCGTGTGTGTAAATGTGTGTGTTTGTAGTAATTGCTCAGATCTATGGGGTCTAGGCTCAGGCCACACGATAGAGCAATGGGACTCTACAGGCATGTATGGATACCCTGACCACAGCAGGTGAATATACTCACGCACTCAAACACACTGAGTCACTGTCTGTTATCTACTGTATCACTATGCACTGGTTTATTAAGATTATTGGAAGACTTTGACACTGTCTGTAATGTAATCTGCTCTCATAATACTTACCTTATCACTTACACACACTACTGTAATGATGTTCTATATAATGTAGGCAAGAGGGAAATAAATGAGCTATATTTCAATGAAAATGTGACATAACGTGGGGTTACTGTAGACAGAATCTGTTATGTACTTAAAGCCGTATTCCTCAAAATATATGGGTTCATGGTGATATCTGCTGCTTTGTTTGTCATAATGAGTTTCTCTCCAAAACAACGTTGGTCAGTTATCGGCTCGATTCATGAAGTAGAAAGACTTATGTGGTGTTTTGTTCTCGCAAGGTACTGGTTTCAGAGTGGCAGTCTGAGAAATCTGACTGTGTTGTGACTCTCTCCAGCTGTGCTAATGAGTCTCCTTAAAATCAGGTTTAGCCATAAAATATAACCAACCTCCTGAATAGCGCTGGCTGGCGATCCGGCTGCCTTTCACCTTTACTCCTGTTCATCTTTATTTAGATGTCGCCTTAGTACCAAACCACAAAGTGAAGAAAGATCTTAGCATCCCTCCCGGTTTATTGTCTTTTGTCAGGACACCACTGAGCTATGACCTGTCCTCTCACCCCAACCCTCTCAGGTCACTGGATGGGCGTCTCCAGGTGTCCCATCGTAAGGGCCTGCCCCACGTGATCTACTGCCGCCTGTGGAGATGGCCCGACCTCCACAGCCACCATGAGCTGAGGGCCATTGACGCCTGCCAGTATGCCTTCAACCTCAAAAAGGATGAAGTGTGTGTCAATCCCTACCATTACCAGAGAGTGGAGACGCCTGGTAATGATCCGTGTGTGTCTGTGTGTGTGTGTGTGTGTGTGTGTGTGTGTGTGTGTGTGTGTGTGTGGGTTCTGTTTCTGTGACAGAGTTCTTACTGAGTATTGCTGGCTGTGTTCCTCAAGGTGCCCTCTAATAAGTCTTTATTCACCACTGTCATGGCCACTGAAATAGTTTTACTTGTTTTAAATGTTTATTTGTCTGTGTATATGAGGCAGGAGCACTTAATGTTTGTATAATTATATGGTTTTGATTTGTATAGCAAATGAAATTTGCCTTTTGTCTCCAGTGCTGCCTCCAGTGTTGGTGCCGCGGCATACAGAGATCCTGACAGAGCTTCCGCCTCTAGACGACTTTACGAACTCCATTCCTGAGAACACCAACTTCCCTGCTGGCATAGACCCTCCTAATAACTATATACCAGGTCTGTAAGCTAGATGTTTTTTTTGTCTTTTCACACACAATGACACAATGGCAGCAGCTCATCGTTTGAGGTGTTTTTAAATTCATGCTTGTGTTTTTTTTCCTAATAGAAACTCCTCCGCCTGGCTACATCAGTGAAGATGGAGAGACCAGTGATCAACAGATGAATCAAAGTATGGAAACAGGTAGACTAGTTGAGTTTGTGCTAGTTTACATACAGCTGTGTATCTCACAGGCTGGAGAAAGACTCAGGGTCAGAAGAGGAGTTCATACTGTTCCATCACTGCAGCAGTGAACATATACATATTGAATATAGCACAGTTTACTCAGTCTATACATGAAATGTACAACAAGATGTTATGCGAGGTGTCTTTTCCCCCCTCCCAGGCTCACCAGCAGAAATGTCACCAAGCACCCTGTCACCTGTCAGCCATGGCCTGGGTGAGACCGCTTTATTGGTTACTTTTTAGCAGTTTTCTTCATTGTTATTGCAAGTTGATATATAGATTTGGCATGTACAAATGGAGATTTTTAAATGTTATCCAGAAATAAATAGAAAGCAGGAGATTTTTAAAGGTGAACCTCCTTGATTTCTTTTCAGACCTCCAACCGGTTACCTACAGTGAACCAGCTTTCTGGTGTTCGATAGCCTACTATGAGCTAAACCAGCGGGTCGGAGAAACGTTCCACGCCTCGCAGCCATCTCTGACGGTCGATGGCTTCACTGACCCCTCCAACTCGGAACGCTTCTGTCTAGGGCTGCTCAGCAATGTTAACAGGAACGCAACTGTTGAAATGACAAGGAGACATATAGGTACAAGCACGCACGGTTTAAGCATAGTTAGTTGCATCCTGAACAAAGAAATAAAAGTCCATGTTTTCTTCAGGGCAACATTGATGATTACTGCCTTATAATTTATGTCTTCCTCTTTTTGTTTTCGTCCCTTTTTATCTTCACACCTCAAACTCAACAGGTCGCGGCGTGAGGTTGTATTACATCGGAGGGGAGGTGTTCGCCGAGTGCCTCAGCGACAGTGCCATTTTTGTCCAGAGTCCCAACTGCAACCAACGTTACGGCTGGCACCCTGCCACAGTCTGCAAAATACCACCAGGTTTATACACATGTGTATAGTGTTTTTACCTTTTTCCTATTAAGCCAGATGGATGCTACGCCACTGACAAAAAGCCTCCTTTCTGGCTTCTAGCTGATAAGAGTAAGAGTGTAAATTTACAGTGTTGACATTTATTGCGAGAAAATGGAATTGAGCTCCTTCTCAAACTTTTATCTTGTGGCTTGGGTCCATGAAAGGAGCAGGAATCAGTACTACCAAACGAAACTCCGCAAGATTTCTGATAAAAATAGTCCAGACTGAAGAGAGGAACTTTTCTCTTTCTTCTTCACCTGATACGGATAGAATGAAGCTCAAGGAAGAGCACTAATGCCCTCCACAATGTGACAGTTTCTCTCCGACTCCCACCCACACGCACTGACTCATCTGTACCCATGTAACTTTGAACATTTCATTCCTGGCCAAATGAGCAGTGCGAACAGTATCATTACTGAGGCAGGGAATCGTACAGGAAGGAAACGAGGATGTTGTAGACACTCAGGGGTCGGACTTGTCAGCTCTGAGGAGAATAATCACCAGCGAACAATACACCCACACCTCACAATGCCCTTCTTGGCACTTTTAAGTTGGATTCACACAAATGGTGAAGCAGAATAACCACTTTTTAACTGACGCCGTTGTTTTGATTCTCTTTTTTTTAAGGCTGTAATCTGAAGATCTTTAACAACCAGGAGTTTGCTGCCCTGCTGGCCCAGTCAGTCAATCAGGGGTTTGAGGCAGTCTACCAGCTAACCAGGATGTGCACCATCAGAATGAGCTTCGTCAAGGGCTGGGGAGCAGAATACAGGTATGTTCCACCCTCAGACACATCACTCTCCCTTTAACAATCATCTGCGGTGAGTGGAGGGCTGCAGGTGTCTGTTCAAACCAGCGAGTGCCACAGTGAAACTCATTTGTGTATCCTTGCGAAAGGAGTGCTTTAACCTTGGGGACATAAAGACTACTTGCAGACTGCTGTTGCTTGTGGCTGGTTTTGTTTGTGGCAAAATTGATATGAGGAGGACAGCTCTGTTGACAGGGCCTTGTATTTGAGAGAGCAGCGTTATATAACTTTTAAAAACTTCACCATAATATTTAAGCCTGGTCTGGCTGAGGTCATGTTGGACTGAGTAGACCCTGGCAAAGCCTCCAACTGGTCTCCAACTGCTGCTTAGTGTATACAGCCATTGTACCATCTGCCCTGGACACTGACTCACAGGCTGATGTCATATTCCCTCAGCCTAATGGACCAAACTTAAGTAAAGCGCCAAATATCGTAGCTGCAGCTTTGAGAAAGAGGCACAACAGCTTAAAACAAAAGACGTGTACAGATAAATATACATGTGTGTTACCTGCAGATTCTGAATCACCTCATCCTCTGCGCAGATGATACTTGACATGATAAAACCTGACAGCATTTCATTGAGATGCGCCCCCCCCCCCCACACACACACACACACTTTGTAATTTAGGGTGCACTTGATGTAAACAGGTGTATCAGTGATAACATGTTTGTGTGTGCTCTCATCTGCACCCCATGTGCTTTTTCTCTTTTATTTATATTCCTCCTTTTGTTGTAAAATGCCAGAGATTACAGGGCATTTGTCTCTATCTCTGTCTCTGTGGCCCTCCAACCATCCATCCAGCAAACATCTGTTCTGCTCCTGGCTCTGCTTTGTGTTGTACCTTCCCAGGAGCCAGACAGAAGCGTTTGTGGGGGTATTTTGGCTTGTCCTCACTGGTCGGGGTTAAGCCGCTGTGGAGCCTGTCTGGTTGACAGTCAGTGGCTCTGGTGTCTGTGGAGCCTGACGGGGCCACTGAGTAGTCAGCTGTGTGTGATCACCTGGTCAGACCTTGGCAAAGCAATCTCCCATTCACTGTTCATTTGTTGTAAATATCTTTAAGAAGAGTGCTCCTCCACTACTCACACTACTGCTGCTGCTACTACTACTGCCTCCTGTCCCATTAGGCTAATTATACTGATTATAATGGATATTTATTTATATTTAGCAAGTCACATGAGAATTAATCACAGTTGCATCTTTGCACAACTTTAACATTTAATAATTGGGATAAATGTGAGGAGGAATGCTTCTTGGCTGACCATATCACTCACTACTCATTATCTATAAATGCTGCTCAGGTTGTGAATTATAATCAGGTTTGACCCACAACACGTCACATGACCTAACACCTTGAGCCTCCGCTGGTCCAATGCCCTTATTCTGTATTTTATCCCAACAGACGTCAGACAGTAACCAGCACTCCCTGTTGGATTGAGCTGCATCTCAACGGCCCCCTCCAGTGGTTGGATAAAGTGCTGACCCAGATGGGTTCACCATCAGTGCGCTGCTCCAGCATGTCCTAAGCAGGGTTCTGCTGCTGCCTACGCAAACTCAGAATGACATTTCACAGCATTCGACCAGTTTGTCCTAAGGGAGACCACCGTGCAGTCTTAAACTGATATACTAACAACATTATAAAAACCCAACAAAAACAAAGAAAAAAGGATTACACAGTGGACCTGGAGGATGGGGGAAATGACATCACTGATGGACAAAAGTGGAATGTTAATGGTGATGTCAGAGTGGGCCTGATCACCTCAGACTCTGTTGGATTAACGTTGACATTCCAGTAATCATGGACCTAAAAATAATTGAAATCACCCTGCAATATCAAAACAACAACAGAGTGATGTCGTACTGGACCAGACTGCATCCATGTTTTTGGTATTCTGACTGAGAACGGCTGTTTCGGGGATTGAGCACGCGACCCTCTTGTTAACAGGACAGTCACTCCAACCACTAGTCCACCTTGACGCTTCACTACCTACGTACCCACCACAGCACAACTTTGATTCAGCGTCAAGATTTCCGTTTACACATGGTTGACCAACAGCAGTACTGCCACTCCAGGCTCATGTTCAACCAAAGTCAGCTTCACGCCTGGACACGACTTTTTTTTCTTGGTTTGGTGACCAAACTTCCCTTTTTTTAAAAGATTTATTTTAGCTGAAATTTTCACTTTTCCTGCTTTTCCTTATCTGTCACGCATTGTTGAGATCACAGACCTGACTACGCTGGACCGACAGTCTTCAGCTCTTCAGGGGTGACCACTGGGAGATCAAGCGGATCTCTCTTATTAATATCACATACTCCGTCTTCACATGTTCACATGCACACACATTTTGTAAAACACAGGCAGACCTTAGCAGTTCATACACCATTTAACTCTCTTGAAACACCTTTTTTGCTTTGACATAAGGAAAAGTCATTTCCCCTTTGTGGTTAAATGTCAGTTGACCCACATTTAACCGTGAGTGTGCCGTGTGGCCGATGTTTGAGTGTGGATCGGAGCTGAAAATGCGTTTTGTTTGTTCCTTTGACGAGTTTTTGTTTTTAAAACTGTGGTCAGTGGCTAACCAGCATAGATAACTGGAATGAGTAAGCTAAAGGAATGTCAGCACAAGAGCGTCACTCCTCTGGAACTTCACCCAATGTATGAACTTGTTTTCACACAGTGATAAGGAGTTAGCCACAGCTAACAGTTTGCCCCCTCTGCTTTTCTTTAGCCCAATAATTTGCTCTGTCTGTTTCCTCCCTGCACGTGCGCGCACGCACGCACACACACACACACACACACACACACACGCACGCTTTCTCTCTGTCTCTTACCTTCTCCTCCTTAAGGTTTTACAGTGATATCTTGTGCATGAAGGAGAGTTGGATGTCGAACTTGATGCAGGATTAGGACTCAGTATAAATGCAGTTCACCCCCCCTCCGCTGTCTTATAGACAAAAAAACAAACACCCATTGCTTGTGTTTCACTGATGCAGACCGTGCCGCAGCCCCTTTGGTATATGCTTGGGCCAATGCATGGTTTTCCTGTTATTGACATGTTATTGATTGGAAGATAACAATAAGAAGTCCTGCGGCGTGGGACTTTGAAGCTTCCATAATGAACTTGCACTGTCCAAATTATGCACCCATTATATTGCTACAACAAAGTTGCCTTTGATGTAAAATACAGCAAGATATGCTTTGAAATGTACAGATAGGAATGTTGAAAAGCCCAAATTAAGTGGTGACAATTACAAAAATATGATAAATGTTAACTATATAGATTATTTCCTTATATTGTCCAAATTGGCTTCGTAAAGAACATCCCCGATTATACTGAGAGTTTCCCCAAATGTCAAAGCCAGCCTGTACCTACGTCAGTATTTTAGTCCAAATCTTTTCAACACAAAGTGTTTAAGCTTTAAGTATTTGACAAGCTAGTTATTCGACACAGCTGTTATTTTCTTTACATCTTCTTTTAGCTACCTTTTTGTATTTCCATGTATTTTTTCTATATGAATATATTTAAAACTGTCAAAGCTTTCTTCCTTTTTATTAGAATTCAATATTTTTTTAGAATATGCCCTCTGTTTGAAATGATCACAGCTTGACGACGATTTATAAAGTATGTAGCATAGGATATAAAGTTTTCACTGAAATAATCACTGTAAACAGTTCTTCACTTTAAATTGTGTGTAATGATTGAGCAGCGCAGTCACCATGAATACCATCCATCAAACCCTAATTTGGCTGCTAAAATTATAGAAGTGGCTGGTGAATCTTGCATCCTGTCATCTGTTAGAGCCGTCGATAAAGGTAATTTCCTGCCTTACTTCAGCTCTGTGGGCGTGAACCAAACTATGAGAGTGCTGTCCCAAAGACTAGATGCATGTATTTTCAGTATGTCCTGTACACTGCAGATCCACTGTGTCAAAAACCTGATGTTGATCAACACCTAATAGCTCCAGTTTACAGGGATTGAATATTGTTGGCACAATGGTAATATTAGAACTCGCCAGTGTCTTCTTCAGGACTGGGTTACAAATCAAGGTAAACAAGTTTATTTTTCAGTGCACATTATCATTTCAAAATAAATAACTAAAAATCAGACTTTTTGGAGATATTAGGATTTAATCCAGCAGCTGGTAATAATACAGTATTATTTTTCAGTATCAAAGCAGTTGTTATTCATTTTAAAATCCCCTGGCTTTGAAACTCAAATTTGTTGAAATCTGTCTTACTTTAGCAACACAAGACATTCCAGTAAGCAGGGTAAAAGCTGCTGCCAGTTACATTCTCATCACTCCTTATGTGTAGTTTTACGCCTTTGATTTCCAGTGAGTGTGTTTACATGCACATGATATCATCTCCAAGTGTATTCCTCACAAATGTTCCCACAAAAAATGGGATATAAATTAAACTAGACGTATAATTTCCTCACTATCTCGGCTCAGTCACATTCCAGATTGCTTGTTTCACTCCAAACTGTGACAAAACCCTGACAGCGGTCTTAACTTGGTGCACTGCCATGGTGGCGTGCATGTAAACACATTCACGTTTTCTGTTTGATTACTGATTAGTGCAACATGTGGAGGAAATGAACATTTAAAGTCTTGTAGAACACCGAATGAAGGTTTAGTTCATCATATAATGGTTAACGCAACAAGTCCTGATGCTAAATCAGTGTTAAGTTTAATGAGCTATCCTGCGGAGAACTTAGTATTCAAAGTTTGCCTTTGATGGACACCTGACACATGAACAAAAGATGGTCCTGCAGTTTTTATGTTATTTTCAGTCATAGACGATTCCTTTATTTTTTTTTTATTATTTTTTTTTAGGGGAATCATTTTCTTCATTCATCGAGCATTTGCCTGGATCAAATGTTTAGAACCACTGAGAGTAACGTCAGCCAAATGCAGTGATGTTCGTCTGTCTCTGTGTATCTATCTGTCCGTCTGTCTGTCCTGTCTCTTTGCAGGTCTCTCTTTTTTATTTCATTGATTAGGGGAAAAGTTAACTGGACTTTGCCGAGGTCAGTACACTTGCTCAAATATAGTATTGTATCATTGCTAACTGACATGTTTGTTCTATGCAGTGACATTAAATAGCTTGGACTGTACACTCCAAAACATCTCACCACGAAGAAATATACACTGTATTTTCTGATGGGTAGACATGTTTCATGCATGTTGCCAGGGTCCAGCAGCAGCCTTTCTATCTACTTTTTAAATTTTTCTTTAAATGAGTGCCACCCAACATCGTATCCCCATAACCAACCAGTCTTTCTCACTTCCTAAGAAGTTTTGGAGATGAGTGGTGAGACCAAATGAGGTTTCATGTAGGCTACATCTACACACTTTGAGGGTCCACAATCCTATTTACAGATGACATATTGTATTTTTTTTTTTTTCTTGTGATGACAATTGTGTATCCCCAAATAAGCCTCTTTCTGATGAAGTCTTAAGAAGGTGGCTTTTTGGAGAAAGTGAAGCTTCTACATGTCACTAGTGATGTTATTGTATAGTCGTACTTTTATTTTACCATACATGCTGTTCCTTTTTCTTGCTATCAACAGAGCATATTCCATTAGACAACAAGCTGTTAGGATTTCTGTCTTCTTCAAACACTCATGATGATCTTCATAGGCTTTGCAACTATTCTACATATACAGACATCTTCTTACAGTGTACACTAATAAAGCTGTTTTAATTCAACTGAAAACTGCGTCTCGTGTGTACGACCTGCAACCGCTTCTGCAGCCAAACCTGGAACATTTGGGAAGCTGGGAAAAGACAGTCTTTTGCAGTTTAAGCTATTACAAGCCACTCGTTTACTGGTCTCCATTCTCTGTTAAACGTGGCATTTTGTTTTGTCGTCACACAAGCCATCAGGGTTTAGGTCAGCACAAGCACCATGCGATGTAAAACCATTCGGTGCAAGACTTTTGCAGGTATGTACCTGGAAGCAGAACTTGTCTTAGAGTAGATGTCATTTAATTTTGACCAACCAATGGCCGGCTGGTAGTGGGCGGGGCTTGCCAGTTAAGCACCCCAGCGGGCACCGGGTGCGGTAGGAGATGTTTTCGCGGGCATTTTTAATTGCCGTTTGGATCAAGCTAGCTTCGGGCCTTTGCTAAAATCTGTATGTGTACTTCTGAAGTGTGAAAAAACTGTCTTTTCAAGGAAGTACCTCACCGTCGTTTCTGTTTTGGGACAAAGTTCAACACCAGAACCTGAAGGAAAACAACAACAACAACAACAACAACAACCAATTTAACTCTAATACACATAAACAAAACGTATGCAAAGTGTTTCATTGTTTTATTTATTTATAAAACTGCTCTGAAGATAGTTGTAATGCTTTCAATTATTATTTAAATGCTTATAACAGCTACACATTGTTATAGATAGTAGACCTAGTTTGTGCCTCATATTTAAGTTTCAATTAAGTTACTTGAGACTGGGCTTCATTTACAGTTCTGTTGTAACAAGCAGGAGGGAATATTTGCAGTATCAGCCTATTTCAGCTTACAGCTGCTCGTTTGGTAAACAGAAACCTATTTTACTCTGAACATCATTGTACCTCATTCTGTTCTTTAGCTGATGGGAAGCACTCACAAGAGGTGCAACCAACCCTGTGCTTACAACCTAATAATCGCAAGAATACCAAACTTAATAAGATATGCTAAATAGTTTAAAGTGTCACATGATGAATGCACCATGTAGGGATTATAACTGGTGCTTATCTTTAGTTTTTAGAGAAATAGTGAGAAATAGTTGCGCGCAACACATGTATCACATCTCTACAGCCGTATGGCCGTATTTAGTATAGTGGTGGTAGATGTAATACACTTGAATAGCCAGTAGAGGGAGGTAGTGGCACATAAATGAAAGACCTTTGAAGGAGAAGCTGTGTGTAGTCTGCAGGATGGAATGTGTGAATTTATTAGTTTAGAAATTTGATTGTTTGAAGAACGTATTAAACTCACACTCAGACAACACACAGTTGATATTATAACACACTTCTTTTAAATGATGCATCGGAGTACTCCTTTTTGTGTTTTCAGTGTAATATCTGCTTTAGCTGTTATCCTGATCAAATTTTGTTGTACCCATCATTTTGTTCTTTGCAGAGATTTACATTGAATTTTGCATGAAGCTCATTCAGTTTGGATTCTGATAAATCTGAGACAGCATAACCTGTATTTTAAAAAGTCTGTTTTTTACAGTTTTCTTGGTCATCGCCAGTGTTGTTACAACATGTTACAATGTCACCCATCACATTTGAATGCAGGTTCAGCAAAGGCAAGCAATGAGAGTATTGTGATCCAGTGTTGCCGAAATCCCACCTGTAAGACTCACAGTAATGTTTTCATTTTCCTACAATACCCACACCCGCACTCACACAGACATCACAACCCTAAAACAGTAATTGATAAATAACAAATAAAATGTTAATTTATCCCTCTGAATTATTTAGATTTGTTTACTGTCAGTGAGTGAAACCTCTAACCCCTCCTTTCTGTGCACTGTGCAGGAGGCTACTTAGGGAAATGACGGCCTTACAGTTAAACATCCCAGAGACATTAAAACACATTAAAACATTTGCAGTTAAAAGGTTTGGAGTTGGAGTGAGCAGTCCTTTAGAGTGAAGAGACTGTGTCTGTCTGCATGTATATGGCTTGTATTTACTATATTTATCAGGGACAAGCACCATAGTTGACTTCATTATGATGTATATGTACCACTAAAATGGCTCATTTTCATTGACATGTCTGTTATCCTGCTCATCTGAGTGGATGTACTCCTGTGTTTACATATTTGGGCATATGCATTTTGTTTGTATGTCCATTGCAGATACCTGGAATCCACTGGTTCTTCCCGTTTGCTTCTGTGTGGTGCACATATTGCTATGTGTGTGCAAAGTGTGTTTTTGCCTGCCAGAGTGAGTACTCCTTCTAAGTGACCCGCTTGCGCTCCATTACCAGAGCATCATTAAGCTGTTGTTGTTGATGTTTGCCCTCCTTCCTTATGGTTTGGCCTTGGATCTCATCCGCTCCCCCGAGCCCTATTACAGCACAGAGCAGTAAGCATTTCCCAAACAAATTAATACCATATCCTGAGTGTACCTAAACTTTCTGGAAGTGTAATATAGACTGGTAATGGTGGCAGTCATTTTTATCTCTTGTGGTTGCAGAACGGATTTCAGTTTCTGTTTATGTTTCTGAATGGTTTATAGACACAAGCACGTTAATTCCTGTGACTGTGGCGTCTGCTTTATGGGCTGGATATCGATCGGACTTGCTGTAACCATGCTGTCTCGTGCAGCGGCTGCAAATGCAAAATGCTTTCCAATAACTATGAGAGTAATTCAGGTTGGTAAATTACACTCAGCAGCTTTCGTATTGCAACAGTGAACATACACCAGTCTGTTAGTCTACAGTGTGTTATGGATTTCATATGATCATGAGGTTGGCTGGTCCAGCAGAATGATGGCAGGTTCAAATTACTTTGCTGGTAAGTGTCTGCTCTTGAAGAAGGGAATTTTTCTGTCAATATGGTATCACATTAAGAGTAGTTTATTAAAGTGTGGTCATGGGCTTTTTTTGTTTGCTGTTTAAGAAATGAGAGCTTAGGGCTTTTTAAATTCGTCATAAATCACACATTTCAGAAACGTGATTGTGTCTGAATTTTTTTAAATTTATTGCTATCTATCTCTCCGTCTTGCCTATGTAGCCAACTATACATCTAAAGTAAAAATCCATGCTGTGACATACAGAGGAAAGTTTTTAAGAATGCATTTAACTTTGCTGTCTGACATCGCTGTGTGGCTCCTGACATACGACCTGAGCGCTGACCTGGGGCTGTCATCTATCATTAACATGACTTTTGTTGCTGACGTTGTTTTTGTGCCGTCTGACGTCCTGGGGTAAGGTTCCTCCCAAGGTTCCTTACATTTCACCTACCTGACCCCCTGATTCTAAACCTTAGACATGGTGTGTGTGTGTGTGTGTGTGTGTGTGTGTGTGTGTGTGTGTGTGCGTGTGTGCATGCCTCTCTGTTTCTTTCCTGGACAAGCCCTCTTTACTTGTTGTCTTGTTGGCTTTGAGTCTTAGAAAGGCACTCTGTGTCTCTGTGTGTGTAAGAGTGTGTGTGTGCCTGGGTGTGTGTTTGGTGGCCATAGGACCTGAAGAGGGGTAATCATGTATAAGTTATGTCAACTAATTAAGACTGGGCCCTAACCTATGGCTGACCCCAGGGAAATAACAATGCACCATCTAAAAGCCTTTGTACTGGTGTACCTGTGGCCTCTTGGCCACACTAGAGTGTTGAATGTCCTGTGTGTGTGTTCTGGCTGGCTAGTAGTGCAGGGCCACCTTGATCTGGTAACTGGAGCACAAGGAGAGAAGAAACGAGAGAGCAAAGAGAAAAGGACAGTGAGAGAGCGAAGGAGAAAAGAGAAGGGGCCAAAGAAAGAAAGTGCTTCTTCAGTGAAAGAAAGTAAGAAAGGCAGAAGCCTAGCCCATGTAATTAGGCCTAAATGAGTTTTCCACTGACTCAGTGGGTTGAGGCAATGCAGCACAGGGACAAAGATAGACTGGAGGTCAGGGAGTCATCAAGTCAGGGAGACGGGGCATTGCTGTAGTCATATGAGGTGGGGGGCATTTAGGGATGCTGGAACTGTAGGTCTCCTCTGGTCGAGGTTTTTTCAGGGGGATGCACGATACAGCTTTTTTTTTTTTTTTTTTTTTTTTTTACTGTTGCTGCTCAGAGCTATGAAAGAAAGACTTTATGTGAATAAAACATCCATCTTAACAGCTTCACTATGCGAAGCCGCACTGGAGAAAATCTCCAATCTAATTCTCTTAATTAAAAGCCCTGCACACCCATCATGCACCAACACTAGTGATTTCACCTGTTGTAACTGACTAGAATTCTTCTTAAGACTGCATGAGCATGTACTATGGCTATAAATTTACAATAGGCAACAACCAGGACAAGAAAAAAAACAACAAAAATGTCAGGACTGTAAACATTAACTGTGGAAGCTGGGGAGCTAACGCTATTCTATACACTGAAATTTGTAGAAAACAGCAGTATTAATGTCCTGCTAAGAAGACCCTCCATAAGATTTCGGACTGTGTGCAGGGATTTACTCCCATCTCAAGCTTGCTGCTGATTTTGGCTGTGGGATTCTGTTGCTGTTCCATTTGATCCAAAACTGTAACATAACCTTCCCAGTTTCCCTGTTTCATGTAGTTCAAGGGCATTTAACATGCAGTTATTGTATAATTATTGGGAGATGTGCCCCTAAAGCTTTATCGCTCACCAAGAGTTCAGACAATGCCCCACTCTTTGGTTCTTTACAGAAACTGCAGTTGCACAGTTCTATGCAGCAGACGTGGTGGATGGATGGGGTCTATTGACAAGGGTCCTGCATTAGTAGCACGTAATACCTCCAATATGACTTGCAGTACACTGGGCAAAAATAGTGCATATGATATGTTTTGTGCTAGATGCCCTCTGTTTTCAGTCTACTGCAGCATTGCATGACTGCAGGCCAACAGAAATGCCTGGCAGATGTAGTTACAAGAATGAGCAGCACCTCAGACAGGTTGAAAAACTTCTTAGATTGTCAGCCAGAAGAATGCCAAGGGGTTGTGGACTTTAACTGAACTGGACTTGGCCTATGTTGAAGATGTTGCTAAGGTGCTTTAGCTACCTAGTTATATTACAGTATAGCAGATCTGTACGCTGTCCGTTATAGTACTGCTACATGACCAGCTGTGGTACAATCTCGCTCTGCAATTACAAGGGACATTAAAAACATTGTATCTGACAAACGCTTTCTGTACATTGCCTTGCAAAAGATCCACAGTTTAACATGTCGTCTTTCTTGGAAAAAGACAAAACACAGGCCCACATTACAGCACTGTGGCAGCAGACACAGTACAGACTCTTCAGGTGAGATTAATTAACCATAATGAGAAAACACATTTACTTGTAGTATTACTTGTACAGTACATGTCGTTTTGACTTTGTAAAGAAGAAAAAAAAAAGCTGAACTCACAAACTGGATCAAATCAAGAAATACAGGAGGCAGAGCCACTGGCTCTTACTGAAGATCCATTTGGTCGAGTGAGCATTAGGCTGCTTTACCTTTACTGTTCAACTGTCTGCTCTCCTCATCTCAAGTACAAGTAGCTGCAGAGAGGCTTCTCTCCATTACTGGAGACATAGTTACAGCTCAGAGAAAAGCTCTGAAACCTGAGCACGTAGAATAACTGTACTGCGAGTTTCTGCCTAAAATCTGACTACATGTAAAGCCTTGGCTGCCAGTACAAGGTCACTTTTATGTTTGTTGAAACAGTTGTATTTGTTTTTGTTATTGATTTATAAAAGAACTGACAGTAAATAGAACAGAATTTTTGCCTTTTAAGATCCTTGTGGGCCTGAAGTTTAAGTGTTTAAAGCTGTTTGATACTTAATGCGGTTCCGTCACTTTTATGTATAAGAGTACACTGACAAATATTAAGAGGTAAATGAAAGCCAAAAATAAATCAAAAGGAAAACCCTGTCCTTAACTTTCATTGTCTGACATAGTCTCATTATCAGTATATTTGAAGCAAGTCTATGTCTGGTGGATAAAAATATCTTAATGCCACATGCAGTGATGCTTTCTTGTTGCACTTTGGATTGGTCATTGACCCGAGGGCTAGTTTTCAGAATGCAGTGGACAAACTGAAAAATACACATTGATCAAGTTAATGACTGTGTGTCTGTTGGTCCCTGCAAATCCTGCTCCTGACACTCATCCTAAAAAAGAACCACACTCTGTGCTTTAGACCTGGAGGTGATACTATTGAAACCATTAAGTAAACTAGTCTATTGTCTACTTATTTACTTGTATACCAATCAATCTCCTGACTGACCTCAAACCTGGAACACTAATGGCCAAAGTCTTTTTTGGCATTGTTCTAGCAATACAAAAACAAAAATACTAAATTTTGTTTGAACTCACTGTAGCCCTAATCTGTTCTGGAAGTGGAGTTCAAACACATTTCTTATTTATATTGGTCACCTGTGAATTCTAAGTGATTCTCAGTAATGATTCAACCAACCACCGGTCATTAGTATCAACCAGCAGGAAACGGTTTGTGGTAGCACTGACATCACCAGGTCGTGACCTGTACTCAGGTTGGGTTCAAAAGGTCACTGGATAACAGCAGTGGTTGTCAGGGAGGTGGAGCCACAGAGAAGATCAATGGACCACTGAGAAGGTTGGACAGTAGTTTGTACTGTATGTTAGCTACTTGTGTACAGAGGTAATGTCAGGCTTCTGAAAGCTACAAATACCTTCATTTGCTAAATCTTTACTAATACACTGTTTGTCATCATAGGTCTTCCAATTTAATCGTACCTGTCAATTGTGCTGTGGTAACAGCAGATATTGTGACTTGTCATAGCAGTGAAAGCACGTGTAACTAATCATAGTAATGATGTCTCAGTAAACCATGCCAGGGAGATGGCAAACACAGCACCAGGGCTTGGAACTGGGACACCTGAATGGAATGCAGCCTTTGTTAATGTTATTAATTACACCTGTGCTTTCCCTACACTGAAGGCTCAAAATGGCTGCTGTGCAAAAGATGTCTAGCGCTGACTTGTGACGTGCAACAGTAAATGTTGATGCTGTGCTGTGCAGCGTTGTCACCAGTGGACTGCAGTCATTTGCTCAAGGCTGAAAGACATGATAATGAAAACATTTAATTTTATTTTTTCAACCTAGTGTTGTTATTGTGCAGAAGGCAATGCCAGCCCACCACTTTGGTCCAGGTGAAAAATGTCACCGTTACTGTAGAGACTACTATAGCACTATACCTGCAAGACTAATGATTCCCATCAGCCCCAGCTGTGCCTAGTCCCAATTAGCTAATGCTAGTATGCTGACATGCTAAACTAACACGAAGACCACCTGAATACCAACTGAACATCAGTGACTTAGCATTTCCATTGTAAGCATGTTAGCATGCTGATGTAAACATTTGGTTCCAGGCACCACGATGTCTTAATAGGGCCTCCCATAACTGCAAGTGTGGCTGTATACTCTTAATTTCAATTTAATTTTAGCATTTAACGAGTAAAAGCTCCTATAAAGTAATCATTTTAATTAATGAAGTGTTCATGTTTCTGCTTTATCTTTGACTTGAATGAACCAGTCTCGATGCTTTTCTGATCAATTAAAGGCAACATTTTTGACAAATTGTTTATATATTTAAGACGTGTTACAGTATCCGTTGTTATCTTGGTGCTGGATTAACATTAACCAGTGAGAAGGTCTGGGTTTTATAAATGCCTCTGTATGTATGTTTGAGTTACAGTAAACTGAGATGCATGGCACATGCAATCCTAAATTTGATCAAGAGTGTGGGGGTATACACTGATGATGCATTTTTCAGCCATTGCAGAACCAATTACACTTGTGCATCAGACATAATCCGTATCAAAAAGGACCTTTTCATCTATTACAAGAATCTTATTCCCTAAGATAAAACAGAGCAGATGAAAATGTGACCAGTTACATTTTTTGTGATTTTTTTTGTCTTTTGGAAATTTATTCTGAAATTGATCATGTGTGTCACTTGTCTGTTCTTGTCATTTGTGCTTTATTCTTTTTTTATTGTTCAGTCTTTAGTATGTATTCACATCTTATCTTCTTACTCCTCTTAGCAATGAGATACTGTTGCGTGCAAATGCACACATACCTATATTCACACCTTTCCTTTCTTATCACACACACCTCCACCCTCCTATTATTCCTCCCCTCCTTCCCCCTAGATGTGCTACATGGCAGGGTGTGTGTGGGGTTATGAAAACAGTTAGGCTTAATAATTGATGTTCTGCATTTCAATCAATTTCACCACAGTGTTAGGCTAATTAAGGTTAGCGCCATCCTCCCAGGGGCTGTGTGTGTGTGTGTGTGTGTGTGTGTGTGTGTGTGAAAGAAAGAAAATGTGTGAGAGAGGAAGTATGTGTGTGTTTTCGTGCTCCTGAGGGCTCCACGCTCCATTTTATATTTCAGAATACATGGGAATTCTCTATTTCAGGAACAAGAGATGAGAGATAGTGTCTCTCTCTCTCTCTCTCTCTCTTTTTCAAGCTTTCTCCCTTACACTCTTTCTGTCTCTCTCTCTCTTTCTCCCCCTTTCTCTCCTGCTCTCTCGCTCTGTTCCTCCCCCCTCTCTCTCCCCAGGCAGGATCCTAAATGCAATTAACACAGCCGCTTTACTGCCTGCTAATTATTAACACACACATGCAGGCACGCATGCACCTCACACACACCCATACAGTACACACACACAGAGCTGAAATGATTATTTTATGCTGGACTAATTTAAAGTTCATTGACGATTGTTTTAATTAATTAAATAAGAAAAGTACACACTTTAAAAAAACGTCAGGCTGCCAGGCGGGCACTGCAGGCGTTTGCATATGAAGGTAATAATTATCCCTCTGTGTGTGTGTGTGTGTGTAAATGTGTGTGTGGTAGCTCACCTACAACATTGTTTCTGTGTGTGTGTGTATCTATGTCTGTGTGCATAGTTCAGCCAGCCATACAACCTTAAGGTGTGTGTAAGTGTGTGTGTCTGTGTGTGTTAATGAGTCTTTAAACCCTCTCTGCCAGTATTTAACATTAAGAGGAATAACTAAAGAGACCAATTAAGAAGCAGAGACTGCTTTATGTGCACCAGATTTGTTTCTATCATTAAATAGTTACGGGTGGCCATGTTTCCCCAGAGGAGGATGGACCTCACCTACTGTAGATCAGTTTTATTTGTTTCTGTCAGTGTTGGATTTGGTTAATGCCAAATGCAAATAGTTCCATGCGCATTCTGTTTAGAGCTGCTGGGTCAACCTCTACATGTGACGCACTGGGACCACTAGGTATATGTACTTTCACTGTTCATTTTTGTACCTCATACATTTGAGAGATTATTAAGTTTGTTGTTTCAATTTCTATGTTTCAGACGATTATATTTTCATATTCTGCTTTCTGCTATTTTTTTCCTCCCTGTTTCACAGATTTTAATAAGGCACACTTTGTCCTCTGGGCTGAAGTCAGATAATGTTGTTCAGCAATGCTCTGATTGTCCTTTTTCACTGATATTTTGAAATGTCGCAAAAGGAAAAGAAGATTCAGCTGTCTCAGTTTCAGGGTCTTGGTGTGGCGCACGCTGGCCAGGTATGGCTAACTGGGACACTTAGTGACACTGAGCCATCGTTAACAAAATTAGTTCCACCTGTGCTTTTCCTGCTATGACAACTTAAAATGTCATAACCATCTGTGTCATGAGTAACGTTTTGTCTATATTGTATGTCACTGGTTGCACCCTGTGGTTTTCACAAGATATTTGTGACAGCTAACCCTTGCAATAGTACATTATATAGATGAGCTTCATTAAAGGTGCTTGTTTAGGCTTGGCAAGTCTGACCAAGTCAACTGTAGTCTGGTGAAAATGGCAAGCTCAAACTACCTGCTTGATTTATATCAGCCCATGCATAACATGTGTACATATCCTGAATATCTGTAAACGAAATATATTTGCATGTGAAGTAAAACATATATACTTATATGTACAAAATATGTATGAAATGTTAGAAAATAAAAATTTTAAAGTCTGAACAGTTTCATATTTTGCTATATGTCTGCCCATGAATACATTTATAATGTAGATTTTACATATTATATATAATCATATGTCATATTTTATATAAAACATATATGGTAAAGACTTTGTGCGCTCTAAGGTGAACAGTGATTCTCAAAAAGGATAATTACTTGTGACAGTTG
Organism: Datnioides undecimradiatus; assembly: GCA_008933995.1. Classification (NCBI taxonomy): domain Eukaryota; kingdom Metazoa; phylum Chordata; class Actinopteri; order Lobotiformes; family Datnioididae; genus Datnioides; species Datnioides undecimradiatus. The sequence continues at coordinate 261,379 of WARS01000007.1, read as the reverse complement.
TTGTTGTTTTTAGCATTAGCATTTCTAGCTATATAAACAAACATTAATGTGCATTTTACATAAGATAGAACATTTCTGTAACAGCAAAATTTTCCATTGACTGTATTTTTGTACAAATGGCCGCGGCTACCTTCAGAGTTGAACGTTCTCTCTTTGATTCTTTTCCTTTTTCTAGAGCTCCTTTGATTGCACATCAATGTGGACAACATTAGTAGTAACTACAATCCAAGTGAAATAGACATGGAGAAACACTGAACAAAGAAACATACACAGAGGTAAGAAGATTGAGGTGTGAGATGTGAGATGATTGGATGTTTGCTGTGAAGAATTGATCTAGTGCTGTTCTTGTGTTTGAGTGCACGGAACCCATGTGTGGCCTCAAGTAACCAGACACCAGGTGTGTTTGTTTAATGATGTCGAAGGAATAGGAAACAAGGAGAACCAAACAAAAGAGACGGAAGGACTGTAATCTAACTAAAAGATGAAAGAGAGCGACTCAGCAGTGAAAGACTTCATGTGAACATGTGTGTGCCTGTATGTGGTGGACTCAGGTGTTAAAGTACACTCCCATTACACTTAGAAGTTGTCAGACACAAGGCCGGAGACACAGAGCCACCGTCCTCCCACCTCCTGACCTCCTCTCTTCTGCTCATCTCATTTCATGCTTTCTCATTAGCTCCTCGTCACTCTTTGAGGCCTTGCATCCCCATGTTCCCTTTTGCATCCACTTCATTAATTCACTGTATTCACTTTACATAATTAGAAAAAAAATAATCTGCTAGTCTATGGTTTTGGTCTATTTTTGAACTTTAAAAAGACTTTCTATTTTGATTTGTAATGCTGTCATCCTGTTGTTGTCGTCGTCGTCGTTGTTGTTATCTTGCGTCCTGTATGTTTGTTTTGGCTGGGCACCACATGGTGCAGGACAAATAAATGAATACATCAATTAATTACATAAGAGACAAAAGGTGGATGATTCTAGAACATGTGCCAAAAGGAACCACGGACTAACAACAGTCAAAACAAGTAGGGCATTTATCAAATCAGGAATTTTGTATGTCTCTATGCAAACGCGTCAGTCATCTCCTAATTAAACTGTGTGTGAGCTTCTGATCTTATTGCCAGCAAAGTAATATCAATTTACAAACCAGAACATTAAAGTTTTAGATATATTCAACAATAACATGGGAAGGGATATGTACATAAACCAATATTCTAGACTTGCTTAGCAAAAAAAGGCATGTAAAGTGTGTGTGTGTGTGTACATGAGAACTCTGACTTCTCACTGTGCTAGCATGCGTGCTTTACATCAACACATCATGACACCTGAATTCAGGATTGGTCAGAAGCTTTCTGGGAAATGTAGGAAATATATTTGGTATTGGCTATATTTGACATTTTATTTTAGTTTAGTTTAGCTTTCTGTTGTATATCACTTAATCACTTAATTCAGGAAATAAAGTCTGGACTGGATTTACAAAACATTATATTAGCATTAGTATTAGCAAACAGCAAGTTTCTGTCTTTCTTTTTCACCTTTTTCTCAATCTTTTCTCTGCTTTTTGTGTCAACCTGTCATTTTCTCTTCCATCTGTTTATACAGTTTCCCTCTCATCATATCTATATTTTGCCTTGCCCTTTTTGGAAACAACTGTATTTCCTATTAATTCACCTCTTATTTTCTCATTTCTGGCTGTCACTAAACACAGAGGCGCAGCAGCAGGGCAGTGGGAAGACATAGGGTCTGGGGGTGGGGGTGAGACCTCAGGCCTGAGGGCACACAGCCATATTGTGAGGTTTTTTGTTCGCCTGTGATTCTTCAGCCTGACCACCTTTTGTGTGTGTCTGTGTGTTCGAATGAATGCATGAATATGTGAAAGTGTCACATATGGGGGTGTATTTGTGCACTTGCTTGTACGGATTTGTGTGAATGAATGAGTGTGTGTGTGTGTGTGTGTGTGTAGGTGTGTGTGTGTGTGTAGGTGTGTGTGTGTTAGAATGGAGGCCCCTGGCCAGGCCATACGTTATTGATGCTCCTGCCTCGGGGTACGTCGGGGGAAATGGATGCATGCGTGTGTGTGTGGGAGTGTGGCTGTGTACGTTTGTGTGTGTGCACAGGGGGTCATGTTGTGTCGTCAAACGGCGGCTGGTGAAAGATGGCCAGCGCTGATATGATCAGTCATCTGTTGATCAAGATGTACTGCTGCCGCCTCATCGCAGTTTCTCTTTTTGAATTTCACCGTTAACACACTCTCTCCCTGTTTCTCTCTCTCTCTCTTTGTCTCTTTCTGTCTTTGTCTCCCTCCCCATGTCTCTTTTCATTTGTCTTTGAATTTGCTTGTTTTATTTTCCCCCCATTGTACATGTGGCTGTAATAAAGAGAGAAATAATGTTTTAATAAGAAAATAGTAGAATAATGAATAAGAGAAAACACAATAGAAAGAAGGTAATGAAACACTGTAACAACATGAAAAATACTTGATTCTTTTCCTTACTCACTCTGCTCTCTCTCACCCCAGCTGTTTCTCCTTCTTGCAGTGGCTCCTTCTTGTTTTATTCTCTGTCTGTTCTCAGCATGTCAGATAAATTCCATCTCCATGTATTGTATTCTCCTTTTTCCCCTTTCTTACATCTGAACATCTCTTCTTCTTTGCACAGTGCTTTCTATCTGTGTATGTTTCATGCTCCTACTCTGTTTTTTGATCCCTCTGTCACTCACTGTAACAAAGTCTTGGCATTGTCTCATGTGTCTGATGTAACTTTGCGGTTTGACAGTATTGATGTCCACGTGTGTTTTGTGTCTATGTCTTTATACTCTGTGTTTTTTCCCCCTCTTACGTCGCTCAATATTGTTCTCCTCTGTCGTCTCTCTCTCCTCTCGTAGCCCTGTCTCTTCCACCCCGGTCTTTCTCTTCCTTTCATTAAAGTGTCATATTACATGTACAAGCACACGCAGACAGACATACAGCCAGGAAACAGTAACACACACACACACACACAAACTCACAAACTCACACTCAGTAACTCATGCAGATGTTCAAATGCATATCATCAAACACTGAGACACAGACATACACTACAACGAGAGAGATACACACATGCACATGCACACACATACCCCATATACACACTGCGGCAAGTAGGTAATGTGCTTTAGAAACAGTGGTTAACTGTAAAATACCAGTTTAAAGTGCTCTGCTCTGCGGTGAATAGCTAATGGGCTTCAGAGAGTTTGGTTTTTTAACCTAAGGCGCTGTTGTTTTCTGTGGTTAAAAGATAATGGGGTTTTACTGTGTGGTTAAAATCTGTGTGTGTGTGTGTGTGTGTGTGTGTGTCTTGCATGCTAAGAGCTTAGTGCCACCAGGGATATCATTTTAAATGCAGAAATTAAAAACCTACATGCTTGTACCGGTTGCAAATAAACTTATTTGTAAATTGAATTTGTAAAGCCTTATAGGTAGTCTAATATTGGTTGGTTCTGCTGTATCGGTAGAAATAGTTCAAGTTCTCTGTATCTCTTCTGTTTTCACACACATTTTTTGACACATTATCATAATTTCATTATCACCGACAGATGTTAAGTCACTGTATGGTACTTTTCTTTACATTTGTAAAATGCACTTCATGGTGGGACTTCAATAGTGAGCACACCATGGACACCACTTTATTCATGGTAGAATGATAAACTTGTGCAAGACAAACAGACTACACTACAATAAATTCTTCTTCATTGTTCTCTTGTATTATCTGTGTGTCTTAAATTTTCTTGTCCCAGACTGATGAGTATCAATCTGAAGTGTAAAAACTGAATAGGAATGAATGTTCTTCCATTTTATTACACTGCAGGACATTTTAAGACTAATATATGTATGTGTGTGCGTACACACACATATATGAGGAGTATGTACAGCTGGTATAATGTAAATTAAATGTATGGTTATACCTTAGAGTTACTTATCAATGTGAATGCTCAATTCATATTCACACTTAACATAAGTGTGTGTGAATGTGTGTGTGCATGCATATAATGGCACCTCTATGCATATGTGTTCTTAAATCATTATGTTGGTGTTGTATTCTGTGGGAAACAGATAATGTCTTTACAATATGTGGTTAGAGTCGGGACCAGCACAGTTCAATGTGCACCGCCCCCAACTGATACATAATGTAACAGCACTGACCACACTGATGTATTAGTGGACTAAATGACTGTATTCATGGTGCTCAAGGCAGGGAGGGAGGGAGGGAGGGAGGCACTAAGTTCTGAAAAGTGCTTTAAATGAAGGTGTGGAACAGTGATTGGCTATGATAGGGTGAGTGTGTGCAGATGTCTGCAAGAGTTTATGTATTTCTGTGCATAAACAGTGAGGCCCAAATGTCTAAAAAGATCAGGGAGCGCAGTTTTCAGGGATTCCCAGGTCTTCTTTAAAACAAAGTACTGCAGTGGCAAATCAGACTGCAGGTGTTCTTCATCTGTCAGAAGCTTGCTTATTTTTCAATCAGGTTTCCCCTTGACATTTTTAAAATCACCATGTGTTAGAGTCATATAACACTGAGAGAACTGATATATTATATATTATAGGATTGATCTTGTATTTCTGCTTGTGAATGTTCCAGCATCCTGTTTGTTAAGTTGAAGAGCTCCCAGAGATCGTGTTTGTAATCCGCTCTGATATAAAAAAACTGTCTTAGTACAGCTCTTTGTGTCTTTATTTGAAGACATGAGAGCCACATGGATGTTTCCAAGGATCTGAATGTGTTCTAGTGTGAACAGCAAAACATTTGTCTTTTATGTGTGCTTGTTTACTAAAACCTTCCTATTATTCCTGTTCTTACTCTACTAGTTACTTAAATACACCTTGCAGGCACGTTTTCTTCCATGCTATTTGTGTTGAATTAGTCTTGGATGTATTTGGCGTGGGGAGGACGTGATGGTGAAGTGTACACTGTGCTGAGCGCAGCAGCAAAGAAACGTTACAGAAAATGCTGATGCTGACATTGTTTTTGCAGTTAACTGATCAGATTATGTTCAAAGTTTTCAAGCACGTTCTCCAAGTTAAAGTTGTTGTAAATCATCTTGCTTTGTTGTAAAACCTCAAATCACTTTTTACGCTGTACTATGAAGAAAGAGTCAGTGAGGTACGTTAAGCAAAAAGTCAGGGTTTTCAGTTTCACAAAGCAATGTACAATGTACAGCAGATTAAAAGTGCCGCCCTTTCTCTATTCATCTTGGAAATTGCGTCACCATCTTTGCAAAATCCATCTTTGTAGGAGGCAGAAAGTGTTTTATTGGCCAAAGAGTGTGTTGGCTGTTTCTGGCGATATTCACTACAAGTGTGTCCGAAGAAATATGTTATAAGCAAACCAGTTGAGTTGCATGTTTTTGTGTGTTTGAGTAATTTTACCAAATAAAGCTGTGCGGTAATGGAGGCACAAACTCTATTTGCTGACAAGTCTGTTTTACATTGCTGGTAATGCAGCTCGAAGAAGGCTGATTATACAATTGATTGGTCTGTTTTCCTTTTATTTCAGACAATATTTAGTAAATATGTCATTTTGATCTGACCAAAGCCTAAAATATTCATATTCATAAATCCTGTATAAATCCTTTATAATATGCCCATGTCAAGTCTTTCATAGTGTGTAAATGGTTTTGGTTCAGAAAATAAAAGCTCTATATGCAGCTGAAGAAATAAATGGTAGGCATAAAGATAATAATTTTAATATTGTTAATATTTACAACATTTGCCTTAATTTTAGCAACAGTGTTGCTTTTTGCTGTAATAGTTTTGTATGTTCCTCATAGCTTTTGATTACAACAATCTATTCCTCTTGACTGAAGTAGGCTACATGCAAATGCTCCATTTCCTGCAAGAGGAAATTGATGACCAGTGTCCTACATCATCTTGACTTGTTGAGCCAGCTCACACACAGAGAGTCAGGAGTGTTGTGTTTTTTAGTACGTATGCATATGAGGCTTGAATATGAAATGGTGTGTGTATGTGTGTGTGTTCCTCTGTCTGGTATTCTGACATATCTGTCAGCTTAGTGTCATTCTGTTTGTCCCCTAGACGGGAAACATTATCTACGACTCACTCTCTCCACCCATAATCCCTCCCTTCCTTTCTCCATCTTTGTTTCACCCATCCCCAGTTTTCTAACCTATCCTTCATCCCCTTCTTTAGCCTTCCTTTAATTCTTCAGTGTCTGGACCGAGTTGTAAACAACTGTCATATCTGGCCTTCTTAAATAGCCTTCACAGTTGTGCTCACACACACACACACACACACACACACACACACACACACACACGCACACACGCACTAGCATATCTCATCAATGTTTTAGAGGTAGGGCTGAATATCAGTTATACCCCATACCTAGCCCTCACTTATTTACATCCGGCTGCCCCTGCGCCACTGAAACCTCAACAGCAACATCAATGATTCATCAGCCAATGTTTTAGCAAAATGCATGCCTGTTCTGTCAATACGGAGGAGGAAAGGAGGAGGGAAATGATGGGAGGAGGGAAAATGGGTGAGGAGACATGACAGGGAAGAAGAAAGAAGGACGAGAGAAAGGAAAAAGAACACCAAACGTGAGTTGTTGGGTTGACAAAAGTCGATAATAAGGAGAAGGAGAGGAAGCAAACAAGTAAGAAAGAAGCAGTAAGTGAGGTACAGATTGGTAGAAGGGAGGAGCGAGGATAGAAAGGAGCAAGGCAAAGGTGAGAGATGATAAAGTTTGAAAATGGAATGGGCAGATAAAGGTAAAGAAAAGAAATTTGAATAAAGGAAGGGGAAGAGGACAGTTGGGTGAGGAGGCAAGGGAACAGAAAAGACCTGCAAACAGTGAGGAGATTAAAGTGATGGAAGGGGAGAGAAGAAGGAAGAAGGCAAGGGGAGGGGAAACTGAGAGAAGTGAGAAAGAAGACGAAGGATCGCTCTGAAGGATCGAGGAGAAGGGATCTAAGAAGAAAGGAGAAAGGGATGGAAGGCAGAAAAGCATATACAGAAAGAAAGGAAAACCAGAGGAAGCTAGGAAAGTGAAATGGGGGTGGAAAGGGAGAAGGAGAATATTGGTCAAAAAAGGAAAATACAGCAATGAGAGAAAATGCTGATTTGAGGAGAAAAGACCAAAGAGAATAGACAGGAGAGATGGAGAGGAAAAGGCAGGGAGGAAGGAAGTAAAGGGGGGAAGAGGAGAAAGATGAATGAGGAAGAAAAGATGGAGAAAGACAGAGAGAAGAGAAGCCAGAGATTGAGAGTGAGGAGGAGACGATGGGAGAGTGAGGAGACAACAAAAAGAGAGAAAATAAGCAAACAGGAGATACTGATGCATCCTCCTCCCTTCTCTTCCTCCCACCTTCTCTTCTTTTCCTTTGCTTTTTTTTCTTTTCGCTGTCCAACACTTGATCCCTCTTTTACGGCTGAAACATGGTCTTTTTGATCTTATTTTTGTCAGAAATCAATGACATTCTGCAGACACACACAGACACAGGAGTCCGATATGTCTTTTAATCTTTAGATTTCACTAGAATATGACCCCACATTCCTCCTGGGGCTTTGTAGAAGTTCACAGACATTTATGCATTGATTTTAAAAATGTACCTGTGTGTTGAGATTGCGGCATGTGTGGTTTTGTGGTGTACAGTTACATAAGACACAACGAATCAGAAGCCAAACCGGCAGGAAGGACTTTGCCAGTATACAGTATGCAGGAAAAAACAAAGTGACCATTTACCTTTGGTTATCCTCTAACTAAGTACATTTACTCCAGTACTTGTTTTAGGTACAAATTTAAGCTACGTGTGCTTTGCTAAAGTATTTCCATATTTCTAACCCCAGATCATCATAGGAAAGTGTTGTTTTTTTTAAAACTGGATTTATCCGACGCATTTAAATTAGTTTTTACATTTTTACAAATATGATATACAGTTTACAATATGATGTCGTTCTTTACTAATAAAAAGGTTTTAGTTTGACAGATGCAAGGAATTTAGATAAACAGATAATTAGATAATTTAGATATTGAATCTATATAATGTTCAAAGCACTGGATAACAATAACACTAGCGCTGGCACCAATAACATGTATGGAAATTATGATTTTGGTTTTATTTAGAATATTTTCTGGCAAAGGTAAATATGGATGTGACTGAGTGGTGTGCAAGTGAGTGACACAACCATCAGTTGAAAGCGTAACAGCAAAAGGGACAGAAAGACAAACAGACGGGACAGAACTGGAGGATGGTGGAGGGGTAGTTGGCCTTGACTTTGAGGCAGAGTTGTTTCAGGGTAACAAGGACGAGACACTGCTGCTGTGTGTCTTTCTCCCTCTCTCTTTCTCCGTCCCTCTTTTTCTGTCATTTGGCGCCCAGGGTGAAATTATGATAATAAGAGAAAGGAAAAGCTATTACTGTGGCTGCTCTCTCATTATGTAAATGATATTAAACAGGCCCTCTGTGTGTGCTATGTGTGTGTTCCTGGTGTGTACGCAAGCCTGAGCAGTTGAGCAGCCAGGTGCACATGCAGGCCTACATGTTTGTGTTCGCCATCATGTTTGTGCGCGTATGCATGTTTGCTTGGCTATTTGTGCATGTTCAAATGTCTTTCTCCAAACGTGTGTGAGTGTGCGCGTGTGTCCCGGGGCTATGAGTGCTAATCTCCGCACAGTGATTACAAGGTGTCAAACTACCTCACATTGATTATGACATGTTAATTACACGCCGTGCTTCCACCTGCTCTGCTGACACAACACACACATTAAAAGGTGTGCGGTGTCTGTGAGTTGCATGTGCGTGGAGCTTTTGCGCAAGAGCATGAGTTTGTTGCACATTTGACAGAGAAACTGTGCACATGTCTGAGCTTGGATGTGTTTCCGTGAATTTGAGTGTGCATTTAAATATTGAGACAATATACAACTTGCATTCACTATGATGTTGTAGTAATTATGCCCGTTTGTTGCATCACTGGAAACTGCATTTTATAAAGTTGTTTTTTTCACTATTAATAATTAATTATTATATAATTGTGATTTTTTATTTATTTATTTTTTTTTAGCAACTGTATTTTTATTTTAAATCTATTCAAATCCGTTTGCAACCAGGGTTTACCAGAGTCAACCACGACAATCAAAAAAAGTTCCAAGCTGAGCAAATGTGTGACGTTTGAATGTTACAGCTTTAAAGTAAAAGGAAAAAACAGTGTAATGGCAACCCCTCTGCTGGTTAGTAATTCATCTGTTAAATTGTTATTAAGCAAACAAGACTTCTAATAGATAATACAGCTAGAAAAAAACCCATAGGTAATCATTGCAAACCACTCTGAAATAGTTTTTATTTCATATTTGACAACCGCTATCACATCATTGAGTCAATAATAAAGTGCAGAATTTCAATCATAATCAATAGTTATTGTTTCACCTTGTGTCAACTACAGTAAATTGCCTCTAAGCAAATTACACAGGGAGCTATGCTGAGAAACTAATTACAATATTCTTTATGTGATCATGAAGTTTTCCGACAAATACCGACAATCTGTCTGCTGAACCTCTTTGTTCTTTCTGTCTCTCTTTCTGCCCTCTCTCTTTGTTTTTTATATTTGTGCTTGATTGCATCTGCGCTTTAATATGTTGCTGCTTTTATTTTATATATATGTATGTGTGTGTGTGTGTGTGTGTGTGTGTGTTTGCTTGGTGGTCTGTCCTGCTCTACTCCATTGCTTGTTTATATGCTTCATACCACAGGTCCTCAGGGGTTTATAAATATTGATCGTTACAAAGGATGGATAGATGCTTGATAGCCTGTCCAGGCCCAGGGAATACACACACACACACATACACACACACACACACACACACACACACACACACACACACACACACACACACACACACACACACACACACTGAATTCCCTTTTTTCCATTTAGCTTTAACCTAATACAATCTCTTATGTGTTACCTTGATTTAGGAAACAAAAGGGCATTTTTACATTTTACATGCAGAGCTGATAGAACCTTGCTCAAATAATCATTCAGGACTCAAACCTGTGATCTTCATTTAACAAGACTCTGCAACACTTCGGGCTGCTAGCACTGCACTGTAAGTGATGCAAGAACCTCCTTTGGATACAATGGTAGAACTCTCAAAACTCAAAACCACATAATAATGCTTTTCAACTGTGACCACAGGGCCAATTATTAAATGATCAACTTTCATCAGAATCACATTGTTGTGGTGGCCACTTGTGGCCTCGGGGGTTTAGGCAGCATCCATAATCTGCAGCTTTCCCAGTTTGACAGCGGCCTGGGACTTTTGCTGTATCTCATTCTGCATCCCTTCCTCCAATAAATGCACAACATGCCCCCCAAAAAATCCCAATGCCACAAAGAATCTTCTGCATTAAAGGTTTTTGGCAAGCCGTAATAAAAATGAACAAAAGTCCCTTGATGAATTTTGGTTGGACATTTTTAAAGAGTCTGGAATAATGTTAATATGTAACAGAGATCAAGCTGTTTTGAGCTGAGCTGAGCATTTAAAGAATCATACCTTTTATTTGTCCAATTCCACATGTCCAACTTCAGTTATCCAACATAAAAGATGTAGCTTCTTTCTTTGTCTTTCTGTCTTTCTTTCTCAAAGTTCTTCCTGCAACAACAAAACTGAGCTTCAAAAGAAATGAAACCTTAGTTGGAGCTATTTTTTTTTTTATCAATGGCAGAAAAAGGATAATAATGATATGTTTGTATGAGTGGACCTGTATGAGTACATGATGTCAATTACTTCTATGTGCCTGATTCAGGTTCTTACTTAGTTCCAGCAGAATAAGTAGTGCATGGTTAATGCGGTGTGTGTGTGTGTGTGTGTGTGTGTGTGTGTGTGTGTGTGTGTGTGTGTATATGCCTCACGGTGTTTTGTATTTTGCCCTTGAGTCCTGTGCTCTTTTTGAGCACTTATATATAGTATTTTATGAAACAGAGAGTAGTTGGATGAGCACTGTGGGGCTCTGTTCCAACAATACACGCACATGATCAAATAACTGGTCAGTGAGCCATCAGAGAGGTTCATAAAAATGTTCCTGCAACATCAAAATCATGAATTCATAATATGGAGCCACTTGAAGAACTGAAGAGTATTGTGTGAAATCATGCATTTTAATGACAGATGAGTCTGAGAAAGTGCAGTAGGAGCACTTGAGATGAATCACATTACATTCTTGTGCTGGTTAGAGAATATTGCAGCAAGACTTTGAAGGTGAAACGTTACACTAATGCTCACAGGATCTTTGATTAAAAGCTTGCTTTCTAAATGTCAGCAGGCAACACAGGTCCTTCAGTGAGTGCTTTACTTTTTTTTCAGCCAACATCCAATATTTTTGTAGAATTTTGCTAACTCTTCCCTTTCTTAGCTTTACATATTAAACAGGTCCAAAGTACATGACAGAGGCTTCTGTAGATGTAATTTTATATTCTACATCATTGTTGCGATCTACATGGACAGTGCTGCGCATGTTCAAAGCTTCAGAGAGAGTGGCAGGATGGCCCCTCAGAGCACACAATAGATTGAGATGATTGGATTGTGGCTTGGCTAAAAGTGCAGCAAGACCACTTGAAGAGGCAGAGTGTCTGAACCGGAATAATGAGACAGCAAGATCAGACGCTGTATTACCACGATCCCATCTGCACTGCCAGATACTTCTGAACACTCCATAAACCATCTTTGTTACACACTTTTTTTAAAAGGTCCCCTGTGTGAGGAAGAGAATGAAAGAGGGAAAGAAAAGAGGGAACAATGAGACAGAAAGATTACACAACCTGTATTTCCTGGTACACAACAGATACTACTAGACACTACACACTCAACAGTTCTCCACACATGGTCCCTCACGTGTCAAATTATCTTCCTTGTCCATTCGACCTGAGCCTTCACCTCTTCATCACGAATCTCCTGCAGTGGTTTTACATTGGACTGCAAAATGTGTTAATACTTAGGGTGACTATACTAGTGTATGCATTGGTTCATATGCTGAAGTTCAGCCTTTGTACTATCACTATCAACAATCTTCCCCATATTAGTACACCAAACAAACTCTATAAGGGAGCCATATTGCCCAGATGTGTGTTTACATTTTTCAGCAGGTGCATGTTATCTACAGTCTTGCTTTTTGCTTCATGTATGAATGTGTAATGAAATGGTATGGGTTCAGGATTATCTGTTTGGGACCCCGGGCTAGGGCTAAAGTCTTTATCTGGGTCAAGGTATATGTTAAAAAGCACTACATCTCGTTTTTACTGGATTTGGTTTGGTACAAAACTGCTGCTATAGCAATGATGTTTTAGACAACTGTGTGATCCCAGTCGTATGACATTTTGTGGAAAGTTCCTACCTGACAATAACCAATGCACAAAGCAAGGTCCATAAAGACAGTTTCCCCTGTGTGGTGCTGAAGAGCGTGACAGGCCTTCACCTTTAGGATGAAATGGAACGCCCACAGTGGGCCAGGCCTCATCACCCAGCATCAGCGCCCAAACTCACAGAGCAAATCCCTGCAGCCAGGTTCCAAAATCTAGTGGAAATCCTCCAAAGACGAGCTGAGACTGTTATAGCAGCATACACACTCCCTTTGTTTAGTACTACAACAAGAAATGCTCAACCATTACAGTACATACAGGTGCACTATTTGGCTGTCCACATACATTTCCCAATGTGGTGTACATCTGTGTAATGTGCACATAGGTAAGGCAGTGTTTGTGTGTGTGTTTCTGGGCGTGTGTGCGTGCCCCAGGCTCATCTCTCAGGGTGTGTGTTAGTGTCTAATTCCCAGTGACAGATAACTGGTTGGAGCAGCACTGTGTCAGCTCTGTTTAGCCAGGACAGGCCTCCTGGAAATTAGACTTAACTCATAACCACAGACGCCACTTGTCCTCATGCACACACATGTTCCGAAACTCACACACACACACACACACACACACACACACACACACACACACGCACACACACACACCTATGGGGAGAAAATTCACTACATGAATAGTTGTGGATCAACAGTGAAACACAACCAAATGTTGACATGCTCATTGAAAAGAATACACATGTAGATATTACTATACAAAAAGACATATACAGTTGAGGCACACACAGACCCTCACATTACTAGACAAACACAGACACACGCACAGACTGTTCCAGAAAACAACTTATTCAGTACCTGTCACCTCTGCTTAATAAATAAGAATCTGGTTTTGACTCTGTGTGTGTGTGTGGGTGTGTGTGTGGGTGGGTGGGAGAAGATGTTTAAAGTGTGTGTTCATTTGTGTTTGTGTGAGAGAGAGATAGAGATGGGGGTGAGCGAAGCAGCGTAGCTGTCTAGATTAACCATCTAGTCGGTGTGGTCAGGCCCCTTAATGAAACCCAATAGAGATTCACTCTGCTTTAATGAACAACACACACACCTCACAGCCTCAATTTACACCTGCAATAAGGCCCTGTCACTCACCGTATATCTGCGTGTGTGTGTGCTTGTGTGTGAATGACTGAGATGGGACGAAGAGGGTAGGCTGAGAGTCTTTCTTGTCTTCTACTTTCTTCTTCTCTCTGTTTCTTCCCTTCTCTCTCTCTCTCTCTCTCTCTCTCTGTACATATAATGTATCTCCACTCTTCTCTGTCGGAGGTAGTGAGTGTCTCTGTGTGTGTTCTGTGTGTTTGTATGTGGACCTTGCAGAGTCAATCTGGTAGGTGACACCCCTGATCTGGCTTCTATAACCAGTAAGCAACCCTGGCAATCAGAAGCCTCCAAATTAATTACCACGTGTGTGTGTGTTCGTCATTGAGTTTGTGAAGTTAAACACACACACACACACACACACACATACATGACTGTACCGTATCAAAGTGGGACAACTAAATGGTTCTCTCTCTCTTCTTTTTGTCTTTGTCACTTCTTTCCATTGCCACTCAGTTGTTCCTGTCTTTGATTCATCAGGCCAAACACACATTGGATGACAGGATGATCCTTTTGTCCATTTCAGAATTAATCTTGCCAAAAATGTCATGTTTACTAACATTTTCTGCCCTTTAGTTGCTTTCATTTACTGTGCTCCTGAACTTATCTGCAAAGTCCTGCATGTCATCGAAAATGGTTCATTTTTTTAGCTCTTAATCAGTGTGTGAACACAGTGACAGGCCAAACTGTGTTAAAAAAGGGAATTACACTGGGAGAAAAAAACCATTAAGCAGCCAAATGTTTCTGTCTCTGTTACATCTAGTTCTGCTTTGTTGATGTATGCCAAATTATGGCATACATCAGTCACAAAAATAATAAAATAACAAAAATACTCTTCCATGCCCAACTTTATGACTTAGTAACTGGGCTGAATTAAAATAATCAGCAGAGCATACAGCATCCTTCTGTCATTTTGTTATAGTATGATAGGAAACAAAAATCCTCTTTACCAAGAAAACAATTACTCAAACATTCATCCTAAACCGCTGATCTTGTAGGAGTTCAACTCAGATTTAAACTCTGAGCTCTGGTTATAATGCAAAACATCAAAATCTGAGAACATGTTGATAAGCAAATAACATATTTTCATGGTAATATGCATCTTTGTCTTTTGTAGTACACACTTAGATTTGTGTGTGTTTGTAAATGACACAGATCATTCTGTGATTGAATGGGTTGGCTGTATGCGGCTCCACTGAGTCAAAATAGGGCTTGAGAGGCAAAAAGCCTCTTTGACTTGGTGGTCAGGACCTCACCAGATGTTACTTATTAGATGATCATATTGATGCCAAACAGCAGCGTGATCATGTAGCTGCAGGGAATTCACTACAGTAATGGGGTACATCTAACTCTAATTTGTTTTTTAAAAAATATCGTAATATATTTACAACTCTTAAAAACAGTGTATTAATAGGAATTGGATGAGACAATATTGTGTAGAGGGAGCCTTAAAAGGTAAAGGTGTGTTAGGGAAATCACTTAAATCAGGTTACTTACTATGACTAAGAAGGACATGGGTATTACTCACAAACATGTGCCCCAAGAGCTGAGGAGCTGCGTGCAGCATGCGTCCTTTTGCAACACAATCAGAATTACAAATACCAAAGCTACAACTTTCACATTTATTCAGTACACTACATGATAAACATCTCAGGAGGGAGAAATCGGTAACGCAACCTTTGGTGCATCTAATGTCATTTGTGTGGTTTGAAAAAAAATCTGTGGACACAAGGACGTATTCAGATCTAGCAGGTAGCGAGCGGCGAGCGTTACCTTTGTCGGTAAGCTGAGGTAAAATGACGGTAACAGGTCACAGTGTGTTATCTGAACAGGTATTTGACCTGTCTGACCTGACTTTGTTACGACTAGACTGGCAACATGATCTCAGCCTGACCGGGCCTGGGTGCTCTGACTGACTAATTCAGCAGCCAGACGCACAAGGGTAGACGAGCTGCTTCCTCTGTGCGTGTGTGTTTGTATCTGTATCTGTGTGTCATGTATGGGTCGCAAAGTCAGATGGGCACATGACACTTTAGTTTTTCCACCGTGGTTTGACATGTTCTCATATCGAGTATGTAGGTGAACGCATGACAGACCCACTAAACATAACAGGAGAGACTTTGAGTGGCACTAATGAGTCTGAAATGTGACTACACCGCCACCTCTCCCTCAGTATCACTTTTATACAAACACACACACACACACACACACACACACACACAATACTTCTCCTTGTTCTGCTACAGTACAACTACAGTTCTTGTTCTGTTTGATTACTTACTGAATCCCACTTATGGGAATCTGTAAGTAGCCCAAAACTGTAATGGCAGTAGTGACAGTATAGTATTTAACTTCTGCTACTACAAACTGCTGCTTTACTTTAACTCTACTGTGTTCACTCCTATGACTCTATTCTATTAAGACTCTATAATGACTAAACCATCTATCATTTTTAACTACAGCAATAACCAGTGTGTACAGAGGCCTGCTTGCAATTTTAACTTGATTAGCTACTTCCCCCACTGAAAAATCTTTTTCTTATGAAGAAATTCTGACATTTTTGACCGCTGGTCTTATATTCTCAAACCAAGTGAAGTAATTCCAAACAATAGACTGAAAATGATGTTTTAGCCGTGAGAATTATAGCCTGTAGCCTGGTCAGTTGGCTGGCAGGATTGCTATTCGCCTCAGATTAAACTGCAGGGGGTCAAAGAGTGAGATGCAGTGGTGCCTAGAAGAATTAGTGACAACAACTATGTGATGTTATTTTGGATAATGCAGGGCAGTGGAAGCTAATGTAGTAACAACTCACATTAGTCAGAAATAATCAGGTGATAGAGAGAAACAGCTGTAAGCCAGTTTGTGATTGTTGCCTCAAGATCTGAACCATTATTTTGTTGCTTTGGTTGCACATTTCTCTGATGCTGCATTTTGTTTTCTTTTTCTCTCTTGATCAAATGAATCATCTTAGATCTGATGTCATCTCAGTTTGGCTTCCAACAACTGCAAACAAATACACACAGGCACACGTCTGACTTTCACTTGCTTCTCAGGTACACAGCCAGACAGATGAAACACACACACCAGAAAACACCTGAGCCACCTCAGGTACACGCTATTACCTTCCACTCGGTTACCTTACCTTCACACAGTGTAACCTTTCTTAATAATTACCTCAGCTTACACAGACACATTGAGGGCTCAGATTACTATTATCTGTGCAGTGGTGCATGATGACATCACAGGCTGGTAGTCATCTGTCGATTCAAACCTTTAATGGTCGAATTTCACAAAAAAGGGAAGCAGGATGACACTGAGGAAGAAAGAGATAGGCCCATTAGTGATTTTTGGTAGTAATCATTCAGAACTCTAACAAGCCTTTATGTCCCGTGCTGTGACCGTCACCTGCAGAGTAAAAACAACCAACACAAATGTCAAGGTGTCCCTTTTTAACAACTCTGGCACATTTATTTTGACATACCCACTAGGAAATGCAACTAATGCCATCAAGGTCTAATTATGAGCCAGCTCTGACTGCGCTGGGGACGTCATCCATCATACTCTGTGCTGATACTGTCTCTGCCCATATAAATGCTTGTAATCATGCTCTGTCTCATGTGCCATTTGTCATCCTCTATGGCTGGCTGGGTTTGTACTAATCACTACTATTACAACCCTATCAGTACACCTAAGCAGCCCCTAATGGACTCATGCTGGATTGACTATACTGCTAAAATATGTGAACTTTCTAAAAAGGGCAGATTGATTGAAATATGAAAATAAATGCACACATACATTAATAATCATGAATTCTTAAATGTGATTTTCACCTTGATTTTTGTATTATTGAGTATAACTTTTATGTAAAGTTTAGTCATGTATAGTCATATTTATTAATAAGGAAAGGAATGCTTATATTCCTAGTTTTGTTTAAATCAGTATTGTTTTGTTAATATTAAAAAAAACACACCTTTGTCCCTTAAATATTGTTATTCACATGTTTCTTTTGTACATATTAGGTATCCATCACTCTAATCCAAATTATAGTTTTATCTCTACGTTTGCAGTGCATTTTAGCTGTTCAGCCCGACATTGAATTTTATCATTGCTTGCCTTCAGGCAATCAAAACTGAAATATTTACATTTTTCAGTTCACCAAAAAGGAGTAACAGTGCTTAGTGTCAGCTTGCTTCTTTGGAGAACTGAACTGAAACCATACAAAAGAAAAACTCCACTCTGTTTGACAGAGAGTCAGCACAGAAATGCATTTTCTGCATTACAATGGTTGCTCACCTGTCTCACACAGACTACCTGAATCTTCCCTGAATCAGCCAATACGATTTTCAGCGGGTGTGAGGATGATGGAGGGTGTGAGAGGCCTGTAGGCTGAACTCTGCTTTTAAACTTCCTTTTTATATTCAGTCTCCCTTGCTTCCTTGCACACTTCTTTTATTCATCCACTTTTCTCTCACCTCTTTTTCAAGGTGTCCTCAACCCTCTGCTTCTCACTCAGTCTCCTCTGCCTCCTTCCAGCCAGCCACCTCCTTTATAGTTCCCAGACGCCTCTGGCTGGTCCCTTGGTCTGATGGCTCCCAGCAGGAGGGAGGACTCAGGATGCAGGAGGACTGGGAGCGCACAGAAGCTAAATAATAAGACAGTGTGGTCACAGCACTGCTCTTGATGATATAGTTTATATTCAAATGTTTCAATTACAGAAAAAAGCCAATTACTAGTTTGGAGTGCTTTTTTAACCTCAGCCATTAAAAAAGACGAATCCCACCCATCAATCATAATTATATTTAGTCAAAGCAGTGCTCTCCCCTGGACACTTATTTAAAGTGGTGGGTGTGTTTAAAACCAATTCAAATTGCTTAATCAATTTAATAACAGTAACATAAGCCACCGAGAAGCAAGGGCTGTTGGACAATGATTCAGAGTTCTTAAAATTCAAACAGTAATGTACATTTATGCATACGTTTCTATTAAATGTATATTACACTGCACTGCAGGTAAAACAATGGAAAAATAAAGACGAGGATTCACATATGGGAGAAATATACAATTGGTAATCACACCAAGTAAAAGCAGGACTGTAATAATGACAAACAGAAATTTACTTTAAATTAATTGTTGAATGTTAAGAATAAATAACTTCAATTGTGGAAACATTATGTAGTTTGTTAGAGTGTGGGACCCTGCACTATTTGTTGTTTATGTTGGTGATCTTGGCGTTGTAGCTTTACACTCCTTGTAAATCACTCAGCTTTCACTGGTTGCGAACATCAGCAGCAGTAAATGACTGAAATATAAAATGAACACTGTGTGTTTATCTCATCCCCTCAGTCCCGAGCCTTCACTGCACTGCATTGTAAAGTAATAAAGCAGTGCGCAGTTTTCACAGAGAGCTAGTAATTATGGGAGCGCTGTGATGAGAAGGTTTTCTCTAGATAGACTAGATTGGCCATTCATTACCAGCCCTACACACACACACGCACACACACATACGCACAAACACACACCAGCTGCAGAGAGACAATGGAGAGCAGGCTGATTCAATCTGGGCTTGTACTTACAGACAACAATGAGATAATCAAGTAGAGCATTACACCGCACAGCGCAGGGCTAGGTGTGTGTGTGTGTGTCTGTGTGTGTGTCTGTGTGTGTGTGTCTGTGTGTGTGTGTGTCTGTGTGTCTGTGTGTGTGTCTGTGTGTGTGTGTCTGTGTGTGTGTCTGTGTGTCTGTGTGTGTGTGTCTGTGTGTCTGTGTGTGTGTGTGTCTGTGTGTGTGTCTGTGTGTGTGTCTGTGTGTGTCTGTGTGTCTGTGTGTGTGTGTCTGTGTGTGTGTGTGTCTGTGTGTGTGTGTCTGTGTGTGTGTGTGTGCGTGTCCGCCTCATAGCTGCATATCCCTTTAAGCACAAAGAACACATGGCATGCCATTGTGTTAACTGGTCTCTGTCATTTCTAACGTGCACACAGAACAAACACACAGGCAGAGAAAAAAAGAAGAAAACCTTAGTTTCACTATCTGTGCTCTGTGCAACAAACTCTGCTCTACAACTCTTTAGGGAAAATATCTGGTGACAAGCAAAGAAGTGTTAAGAGACCAAAGGAAGAGGTGCAGGTGGAAAATAGGAAAAGGAGGAAGAAAAGGCCTATAATTTATAGTTGTCAGAATTTACCATAGGAGGGACGCTGTCTCTACTCCTTTTACCCTCCTCTCACACTCACCAGTGCTTGGTGCCTCTCTGCTTCTCAATTGATATGTGCTTGATTCCCAACAACCCCCTCCGGCGCCCGCTGGGGAGCCTTTTTAGATTTTACGCTTGGATATATCTGTTTAACTCCCCGTTTACCCCTCTGACAACATGATGACACACACACACACACACACACACAAAGACACACACATGCGAACACGCGCACACAGACGTGCTAGCTGCCGGCGGAGAATGTGAGGGAGAGGGATGCTACCCCACGGTCCTCTGGGAATTGGATATAATGCAATACAATAAAAGAAAGACAGAGCAGAGAAGGGGAGATTTTGTTATTGTGGCGTAAGACAGCCCTCATCGATGTGTGCGTGTAGCTGGCTGGATGCTGTTAAGTGGATGGAGCGCATACACAGTGGCACTCATTTATCAGTACATATTTGCAGGAGCACAATCTGAAGAAAAGGCCCAAAAAACCCAACCTTCCTTTGAGGATGACATGTGGAAAATAGGGAGAGCGCGGCTAACTTGGAGATAAAACTTGTGTTTTCCTTAAAACACCTCCTCCCTCCTCAAGTATCTCAAATAATGTAGTAATGAACTTGATCTTTTCTTATGATGTGATTCCGTGTAATCTAATCTTTTACACATGCTCATTTATTGTGTGTCCTGAGGTGTGCATGTTTCTGGGGTGGTGTTATGCTAATGGGTCTTTGGATGGTTAACACAATGTCTCTGGGGAGGAGGGGTGTGCAGCTTCACGACCGTGACTGACAGCGAGCAGCATGGCCGATGAATGGATCAAGTTTACGCTTTTTTATACAGCTTTATACAGACACCTTGCCCTGCGCTTTTTTATACACTTCTGAACGCTGTTTTCAAAATTAGTAATGCAAATGTTAATGGCAATGAAGAACAACAAGAAATGAAAAAGACAAAAGGCCAAAAAGCACAAAATCAAGGCTGGCATTAGTTAGATAGTAAAAAATCGATAGTTAATGTGCGTATTTATGGGACCTACAAAGAAAAACGGAATACAAGATGAATCCATAAAACGTAAGAGCCCATTAGAATAAAACTGCAGTTTTAAAAACACCTGTTCACTAATGTGCCTTAAAAAAGAGATTTAAAACATTAAAGTACTTCTGTGAGTCTGAACACTTGGCAACAATTTTGCCTTTGTGTCTTCTTTCGTTAACTCCCCTCTTCCATCTCGGATTTCATTGCTGCATTTGTCACATCCTTCACTACTATTCATGTCTCTTCTGCATGCTTCTTTTCCTCCTACCTTTCCTTCCTTATTCCTTCCCCTTCTTTGACTTTTCTTTTTCTCCCTGACACAGATTGCACGGAAAAGTTTCCAAGCTGTTGTCCTCCTTTTAACCCATTCATTCCTCATCTCTACCCTTTATTGGTTCCTTGTTTCAGTTATTTCTTTCCTTCTATTCTCCCTTCTTACATCACACTTCCTTTTAAGACCCATACAACATCTCTAAATTAGTTTTACAATTCATGCATGAAGTATTTGATTACAGAAATAATGCAAATATCATCTACACTGTTATTCAGTTCAACTAAATGTTACAGGATTTTTAATGCATTATTTCATTTTGGTATTTTACTTAAGCCACACCCTGCTAGAATTCACTTCTGTCTCCCAGAAGCAAACAAATAGATACATAACTAAATAGATGTCAGACCTAATTGATCTATAATGCCGT
Organism: Datnioides undecimradiatus; assembly: GCA_008933995.1. Classification (NCBI taxonomy): domain Eukaryota; kingdom Metazoa; phylum Chordata; class Actinopteri; order Lobotiformes; family Datnioididae; genus Datnioides; species Datnioides undecimradiatus. The sequence continues at coordinate 239,943 of WARS01000007.1, read as the reverse complement.
TTATTCTCCTGAAGCAGGCGTGACCGTCAGAACATATCTATCGATCTCCCTCTTCTCTCTCATCCTCAGCCTCTCTCTCCTCCCCTCCCATCTCCTGAACCCTTGACCACGACCCCTGAAGGTTGGAGGTCAAGGCTCAGGGTCAGCATGGTGACACTGAAGAGTCGCAAGACCCACCCGTCTCTTTCTCTCCGTTTAAGCAGGTGGAAAGAATGTGATTGTGGCGTTAGATTGATTGTTGTTGCATGCCAGAGACCCGCAGTGTCTGTGCGTGTGTGTGTGTGTTGGGATGCGTGTGTTTTTGTGTGTGTGTGTGTGTGTGTGTGTGTGTTGGCAACAACAATGCATTTCAATAGGTCTAATGTGAAAGCTGTCAATACTGCTGATCCAAAGCACAACGCTTCATAGGAGGTTATTGCCCTTTGGCTGGTAGATGGTGGGTGTGTGGGTGTGTGTGTGTATGGAAGGTGTGCATTGCAACTTCTGTGTGTATGGATATGTTATATGCTGCTTTGTGTGTGTGTGTGTGTGTGTGTGTGTGTTAATTGACAGATGTTAGCTCTTACATTGCAGCCAGAGGGAAGTAAAGGAACTGTGCTTTGACTGGTTCAGTCATGATTGTCAGCTGTCTTGCCTTACACATTCTCATATTATTCTTTATTTATTGCTTTGTGGTTTTCTTGCTTTTGTTTTCCAGATTAAATTTTTTAACTAGAGTTGTTTTTTTGTTGTAGTTGAAATGTGTTTTCATAGCGACAGAGGAAAATTGTCCACTTGTGAGAAATATTGATATTTCCAATGGCTCTCTAAAGACGGCTGTGATCGAGGTGAAGCTTCTGGTGCTGTAAATGCAGATGAATTGTAATTCATTGTGTATGAGCGTGTGTGTGAGCATCAGCTTATTTGTTTTTGTCCACAGTTTAGGTTAGATGTGATTTTCAGTAGCGATTTATTTAATGTTTGTGTCATTACTTTGCCCCAGTTGTGTTTTTACCTTGATAAATTGTCCTTGTTGTTGCACGGTAATGCAAGGTTTCATATTCACTGTTTGATTTAAAAAATCAGCTCTTTATATATTACACACGGGATATTACACAATTATTATCAGGCGATGGCACTCTTGTGGTTGTATGTTAGTGTGTATGTGTATTGGCACGCACGTTAACATGGCGGCAATTATTTCCGTAGTATGTGTTTGTGTGTTTTGAAATTAGGCGTTATTGAGCTCCTCTGACTGGAGTGTCCCCGCGGTGCCTCCTCTCACTGCCGGAAGTCAAACAGCACACTACACACACACACACACACACACACGCACCTAAGTCCCTGTGGTGATTATCAGATCCCCTCAGATCCTCTCGAAGCCTCAGACTGAAGTGGAATTCACTTTGCTTTTTATTTACTGGCTATGGAAGGCCTGCGACAGACACATAAAGAGGCCTAACAGACACACTGAGACTCAGACGGGGGCAAAAAATATGAAATTTCATGACCTGTCCTATTCTTGTGTAGTATATTACAAATGCAGTATCTTTCAAATGGGTTAAAGGTTTATAGGTTAAGGTCAAATGATTCTTTCCAAATCAACCTTAGTTATTTCAAGATATTTCATATCAAGTCACTCAATCAGAAATCCCAATCTATGGCAGAGCTGAGCTAAAGCTGCTCTAAAATACGGCAACCCTTAATCCCCTTCACCTCCCAAACTTTAACCACCAGTCTTTAGCGTTTTTTGCACTTTTGTCACTTTCAGAAAACATTTATGCAAATACAGTTGTAAATTGGCTAATAGCAGCCAATGTACTGTCTCATGACTGTGCCCGTCATAGCATGGTTTATTTATGAGCAAATTTCTTTTACTGTGGTTAAACATGATGACTGTCATCATTTCTAAAACAGCAGCTCCTCTGATAAACAGCCTTTATTTGAGCTTCAAAGCCATTACCAAAATACAAGTGAAAGGACACCTTGACAGAAGTTCATCAGTGTGATGTACAATGACACAAAAAGATGAACTGTATGAATACTAAGAAATATAGATGTGCATTTCTGTGCATGAGCCTTTAAACCAGTAATACTGAAACAGTTGGATCTAAATCATAGTGCTTCAAAGAGTGCTTTGTGCGTGCATATATGTACGTTTGTTGACTTGTCCATAGACAAACGCGTGTGTTGTGGAATGAGGCTCTAAGTGATCATATTTGTCCTCTGAATGTTGCTGAATGTAAACTGGGCTTATCTGATTCCCCACAGACAGGCAGGTATGGAGATATTATGGGATTTGTGCAGGTTCAGTCCTCGCTCTGTGTATGTGTGTGTGGATATTGATATGGAGAACAGGATCAGGCTGGGAGCCTCCGAGGCTATTAGCTCATCTGTATTGTATTGAGACGAGGGTATGTACACATCTGCTGATGACACCAGAGAATTGAGCATGGCTTGTGCACGCTTGATATCAGACACACCTTCATTTGTGTGTGCACGTATGCTCGCTTGTCTCACTCCAATATTATTGTAATTTGACAACTATGCTCTTGCAGGCAAATTGCTCAGCTGTGGTAAAACAACTGATAAAAACATATACGCATAATACAGACGGCACACGTGTTTGTTTTGTTTTTTCTCTTTGAGGGGCAAGCTTGAGCTATCAAGGGACTTATTGCTATCAAAATGTAAAACATTTGAATATGTGAATCGTGAAATGAACAGCGAGGTGAAACATGAAGTGGGGAAATATTGTTCAAATCACTCTATCTGTGCCCAAGTCTGATACTGCTCATTTTGTACACCGGCCTCTTTTGTATTCTATCATATCAGTGCATCCTCGCGCCTGTGAGAATTGGCAAGTTAAATAGAGTGGCTTATATGAAACGCATCTTCAAATGCATTTTTCCCAAATACAGTGCCTTGATAAGCCTGTTGTGCCATTGCATTAGCATGAGCTGCAATGCACCAGCTGGCTTTTTGTCTCTCTAGCTGTCTTTTTCGCACTCTCTTTCTGTCCACCGGGTGGGTCTGGGTCAATTGATGAATACAAATGTCACCTAATGTCCCATCAACTAGACAAAAACGTGGTAAAGAGAGAGAGAGAGAAGGTGATGGAATGAAACAAAAAGGATCCCGCTTCTTCTTTTTCTGCCAACGTTAGCAGCTTTTAACCCGCTTTGATTGATACGGCATCAGAAGTTACTCGATTAAACAGCGTTTCACACTGCATAGATTCCTACTTAAAAGTCTCAAGACCTCTAAATTATTTATTGATGTCTGTTCCAATCTACATCTGGCTAAGGAGGACTGTGCTGTGTGTGTGTGTGTGTGTGTGTGGGTGGAAGAAGAAGGGTTTGGGGGGAAGGCTGGTGCTTCCGTAACGCCTAGAGGAACTTGTTTTCCATGTGCACTTGTTCACCTGCCCGTCTTCTCTAATGGGGCTCAGCAGGGAGGGATGAATAGGCCTGAAAGTGGCAACGCAGCAGCGAAATTGCATCGCGGCGGCTCAGCGTGCACGGGCCTCGGCACTCTCAGGTAAAATCCCACTGCTGTCTTTTCTTCTTCAACTCCTGCTCTCACCTACAGAAAAAGAAAAAAAACAGGAAAGCATGCGCAGACACATGTACAGTAATTGACAGACGAACAAACTATCAGGTAAGGAAGAAAGGCAACACACATACACTCACACGTAAAGCACTGAGCCACGTAAGTGAGAAGCTGTTGGGTAATATCGTCGACAAGCAGCTCAGGAATCTTTTTAAAGTTCAGTGGCAAAACAGAGCAGTTTCTCATTGTGTTTCTCTCTTTCCCTGGAGTGGATGGGGAAATATACAAGTCTGATTTAAGACAAAGCTATTTGGGGGCATTTAAGTCTCCCAGTGTCCCAGAGATGAAAGGTTCAATAGTGAAGTATTTGGTGAAGAAGTGGTGGAGTGATTGAAATTTTGTCAAACGTGTGTTATTTCTTTATAGGCCCAAAACACAGTGGACATGGACTGCTAACACAACACTCTTGTACTTTACATTTATGTTAAGTGAGGTAGCAGTAAACAGCAGGCAGAGGTTTTGCACTGGTGTATTTCCTCTGAGTGCACGTCTCAAGCAGATATACATATATTTATTTTTAATTCCAAAATCAGTGTGCTTAATGTTGGAGATGTGATGAGACATTGTAGGCACCTTAGGATGCTAAAAAAAACAACTAGATTTCTTATTAGAAACATTTTATGCATCGTTTGGCATCATTCAGATGGGCTTAGCTGTTCCCTTTAGTTAGAAAGGCTTTACATCTCACCACCCAATCCCACAGCCCAGACATGTGCGGAATACAGGAGATGGTTGTCACGTGCAAGCATCGACAACACCAGCCAGATATATATTTGTTTCCTTTAACGCTGCTGTTGGTCTCTTGGTGGCCTCTCTAATAACTTCTCTGCTCAACTTCTCTTCAACTTTGTACGTCCTGATCTTCTCAATGTGTGTGTGAACACAGTTAGAGCTCCATTATGAAAGACTGTAAAGACATATCAGTGTTCTGCAACATTATGTGTCTGTTTGTTATTTTTCCTCTGGATTTTAGTTTGTTATAGGACCACATTAAAGATAGAACAGACTGACATTTACATTGTTTAGATGTTTAGATGTTACATTGTGAAGATGTGGAGAAAGAAAACCTGTGTTGCTGTACCTGTGCATCGATCCCATGCTTGTAACCATGCACATGCACACATTCATACCTTCACCCAACAGCCTGCGAACTCTGCTGCGAGTGTGACTGTGTACATTTGAGTGAATCATGGCAGGGATTGAAACATCACTGCGACCTTGAGGGCTGAAACATTGGATAGGGGATCCTGCTGTTGGTTGGATGAAGTTAGAGGAAAAGTAGTGAGTTCATTTACTTCGTGTTGTGCAGGGAGCGGGAGGTGAGAGGGGGAGCTTTAGCTCTGGAGGCTGGCCCATGTTTCTCCCTGCACTGTTTATTGAGGGCCTGTCTCAGGGGCCAGGTATTGATTTCTGCCTGGATGAGATGGGATAGCCCTGGAAGACTCAGTGACGGATGGATGAGGAGGAACGCAGGGATAAGTGGACGAGTGCAGCTCTTGTCCCGCTATGGAGCTTGTCTCAATTGTCTACAAATGTTAACTTTGCCTTGACCCCTACTTATTGGTTCCTGTTTAGAATAAATATTGGAAAGGTTTTGTGGATTTGAACATCTTTAATTACAAATTCTAGTCAAAAGTAGGAGAAACATTTTACAATTTTTCTTATCCAGTTATGGTAAAAAAAAAACCAGTGGCTCCAGTAAAAGTAATGTAACTCATTAATTCCATTTTTACATTTAATGGCTAATTATTCATTTGTATAATGTTAGGGCTACCTGCTTTTCATTTTATCAGATGTTGTAAACAGATTTTCCACCGTTTTATTGGGGAAATCTTCATCTAACATCTTTTTACTCTTCTATCCTTTCAAAATCAGTCTGCATTCAGAATGCAATCTCAAAGTGTTCTTACACTTTTAAAATACATTTTAAAAAATATTTTTATTTTTGTCGGTGCAGGTCAGCTAAAGGAATCTGGATGATGAGAAACTTGCTAAAGAGTGAACTGATATTGAGTCTGTTCCATTAACTTGACATGTGTCTAAATCAGACGCAGCAAATGAAACATGGCATTAAAGTGTATTCAAAAGACTGTTGCAGCTAGACAAGCCTTCCTCCCAATACAAATTACCAGTTTACCACACACATGTGACCACTGATTCACATGTGTGTGGTAACGTTTGACATAGCTACTAATGAGGGAAATTTATATGTAAGGATCAAGAGAAAGTGTGAATCTGATTCTTTTCTGCCAACATAACCATCAGCATAAAGGAGCTGTGGGACCAAACTGTAACTGACTGTAACAGCTCTGCAAATCAGCTGTTGCTCTCAAGGAACAGCTGTGAACTCATTTAATAACTCTTGACTAGGTGCCCTTGAGCAAAAACATTTTACTCACTAGAGCTGGAACTGGTTGGTAGCCATCAGGAGGAGAGCTTGTAGACAACTTCCCAAATGTCAAAGTAGAGAAAGGAAGTCACTAAGTAAATACAAAGCTTAACGAATTGATAGACAAGTTCATTTGTCTTTAGGAAGCACTGATGGTTAAATATTTACGGTTTATCTGTTTTGTTGTCTCTTTGCTCCTTATTTCTTACTGACTTCTATCCTCTCCTCCTATGGCTGCACGGCCTGTGAGATCTCAGACTCAACTCGACACAAATTATACTCTTTTTGGGCCCTCTATAACAAACACGCAGTCTTCACTCTATCAAGGTTGTATAGTTGATCGTTCCCTGGTTAAGTGCCCAGTGAAATTCACAAAGCACACACACAAACATACACAAATACACACACGCACACACCTCCCAGGCCCTCCGTCAACTTAACGGCTACCGATCAATGGCAGGAGGTCAGCCTGGTGATAGAGAGCTGCATGTGTGCGTCCATATGTGCGTCTGTGTTCATTTGTGTGTTCTCACGTGTCTATGTGAGTGTTGATTTGTGTGTACGTGTGTGTGTGAGTCCGTCTGATAGAGAGCAGGGCTTAGGACCACCGAGCGATTGAGGAGGGGTGAAAAAAGTGTCCAAGATTCATTTTTTCTCATCTGGTACAGAGGGAGAGGTGGGGAGGCCGGTGCGTTATTTTTCTTGGCTTTAGCCCTCACGGCTCTAAGTGGGTATTGATCAGGTGCCTTAATGCAAACCTGTCAAATTAATTTTGCAGGGAGAGAAGGCTGTGACTGCTGCGAGATTGCTTCAGCATGGGGGGTGAATGGATGGATAGTGGAATGGATGGGAATGGATGAAGGGGGTAAAGGGATGTTAGGGCTGGGGAGCCTATGAATTTTAATCATCATCTAAATAGGAAGCTGGCATTCTTCTTTCTTCATTCCTCTTTTTTGTCTGTGTGCTTACTTCTACATCCCTCTTTCGTTTTCTGCACCCTGTCCTCTGGTACTACCATTGGTTGAAACGCCACACACAACTAAGTGTGTGAAAGAGTTTTTTTGATGCTAAGCCTCCCAGGAAAAGAGAAAGTTGGAGTAAGGTGATGGAAACATCCACTACTGGATTAAAAGCACTCTCTGCTTTTGGCCTCCTGTGATCTATTTACTATGTTTACTTAGTAGTTTACTGGTCACGATTCAGAAAAAGCTGGTCATAATTAGGTCATCAGGCACAGCTTGTTATGATGTAACGCTTCCACATTTTCTTCATCCTAGTTAGTGAATCAAGACAACGGTTTACCTAGACACGTACATGCACACACATAAGTTGTGGCAATATGACAGTGATACAGCATGCTCATTATCAGGCACCTGAAACTGAAGCAGTCAAATGGACCTCAGCCATCATAAACTTTCTGATTTACATTTGTGCCACTTGCATACAAATACCTTATGTTTAAAAAAGGCATGCGTTCCTTCTAACAGATTTATTACGTTGTAATTTCTGCTCTTTTCTATACAGCCACTCTGAAAGACTAATATTTAAAAGCAGAAATGAATTCCAAAAGCTATTGACTCCTTGCTTCAGTTGCATTTTGACTTTGTTTTTCACACACTAACACTCCAGTGGTGTTGTTTTACAAGGCTGCTGCAAGATCTGATCTCTGGACAGCTTCATCGGATCAGGCTAATCTCCGGCCTGCTCCTTTATCCCATTAGTTAGTTAACTGTCGGCCGGCGTCCTTTCACACAGGGAAGTATTAAAAACAGTCATAAGTAACTTTTACGACAAGGGATTTGAGGGTTAGAGGGGTGTTATGAGGAGCCGATGAGCGCATCTGCATGTGATCTACTGTGGTGTGTTCTCCCGCTTCTCTCTTTGTTAGTTTATCTGAGAGCTGTAACTTTTACACAGAAGGCTGTCGCCCTTCTCCATCGACCTTCTCAGCCTTTTAGGTGTGCTTTATGATCCACACAGTACAGAATGAAGGCACAAGCTCAATCTTACACTCACACAGACACACACATATACATGAATGCATCCACGCACAGTCCTGGTGCTCCTATTCATGAATGTACGGACACATCAGGCTGTGTACATGCAAGAGTACAAGAACTGCATACCCTAATGTCTCAGATATACACAACACACATGTATCCATGGCAAGAGTCTGTCGATACAGGCAGCTGTGCAGGGCTCCAGCTCGAACAAATCATTGTAATAACGTTCTTAGTGCAAACAGAGCACTGTGACAGAATTACAGCACTAAGTATCATGTTGATTCAGAATGAGCTTTACAGTGGAGATTTTAGGAATATCTCATATTGTAGATGACATTTTAACTATGTTTTAAATTCATGTTGATGTTTGCGCAGATGAGCAACACTGCAGATCCCTCCCAGGTTTCTCATTGTCCATCTGGTCCACAGTCTAAGTCTTAAGTGTTAGCCTGAATCTTTGCCAATGCTGTTTTATCATTGAGAAAGTTTGAAAGGTTTTTATTTGCTCGTCCTTTTTATGAGTGAACTGACAGATCTTACTCATCAGTCAGTTTTTACATAGTACTGTTTAGCTGCTAGGCTAAAGATGGATTGAGTTGTTTTTTAAAACCGCTCTAGTAAAGATTGGGATTTGACTGAGTGAATGTTGTACTGACATTATTGACTGTTTTCCCTAAATGGATAAATAGTTCCATAGAAAAGCTGGAGAATCATTTTGACATTTTGGAAAACATGCATTCTGCATTCTTTCCCAGAGTTAGATGGGATGATCCATACTATTGTCTTGTCTTTCTAGTATGTGTGAAGCTAGAGCCTGTCATAGCTTGAGCATGAAAACCGGGGTGCACATTTAAGCCTCCTTTGCACACACTTGTCTCGTTCTTTGCATGGTTTTTCCCCTTTAATTCTGTCCCTTTAAACCCCAATGGCCACGTTATTCTTGTAAACATCAGCAGAAGCAGAGCGTATTCAATTCACATCAGTGTACCAAAGTGATTCTTGATTTAAGCTCCCCAAATAGAAAGCTCATTTCTAGATAGATTTCCCATGCACAGCAGTATTTGCATATTCCTAAAAAAAAAAAAACCCTCTCTCTGCTTTTTTCCCTCTCCAGGGCTCACACAAACACTGCCTTCATTTGAATGGTAACTCGAATTGTCTCGCTAGCTAGCTAGCTGCCACAGCACTCGAGATGCAAATGTATTGGGTAGATGTGTGTGTGCGTGTGTGCATGAGTATTTGAGTGAAATGTATTTTGGTGAGCTACAGATTGGCTGGCTCGTCTCAACAGAGGTTCCATTACCTCTCAGTGGCTTTCATCTGCTCATCGAGTGAGAAGTCCTCGCATCTGAAGCGAATGAGACACGGTGCAACATGAACACTGACACACACACATGCACAACTAAAACTACAGATAGATATGGAGCCAAGAAGGTGTCTGACAGGAACTCAAATAGAGTTTTATGACAAAATACAATAGTTTTCAGCCGGCTCGCTGCGCTGGTGAGTGCAGCCTTAAAGCATTTTGCTGTTGGCGTTACAAATCCAAGTTCTTGTCGTGCTGTCCACCTGAGCAGCATTACTGCCACAAACCAAAGCCATTAAGGTGCAGATGTAATTTCACTACCGCAGTTATAAGAAAGCCACAAACTGTAATTTACAAGTTGAAGACTGCATTTTCAATTTTAAGGCCTTTGGCTGATTCTCTTCTGGATTCACTGTCTTGCTCACACACACTGTGGCAGGTCTAAAGAGTGTCAACAGACAAACAAAGAGCAGTTATGTTTTGACCAGTTTGACAGTGGTTCATATAGGAAGAGTCCTGGCATCGTCCTTTTTAGACTCAGAGATTGTAGAGAACAGGGACATAGACACAGTATAACCATGGCACCAAGCCTACATATGTTTGTGATTTATGATATTGGAAAAAATGTTTATTGGTGTGACTTGTGTGAACATAACAATAGGTACCTGAAGAAGAGCTTGTGAAAACTACAACTTCCTCTGAAGCTTCAGCATCGAAGAACTGTCCTAAAGATTCTTCTTGTTGGAAATGAAGGCTTGTGTATGTGTGTGTGCTTGTGCGTCAGACAGACGACGTGTACCAGAAAGGCAGATGCAGACTGTCACCAAGCAGGAAATTCACAGACTGACAGGACTGATTGTGTTTAGTTATGACTGACACACACACATACACACACAGAAGCAAACACTTCCGGAAGTCTTGAAGTTTTGCATATTGTTTTTAAACCAACTCTGCATAAGTTGTTTTTGGAAAAGGAAATGTGTGCAGGATATTTGGGAGGACCATCTGTAGATCTCGCTCCACAGTTAGTTCCGGACAACTGTATATGTTGTGTGGAGCATATGTCTTGAAGAGGGAACAAAGCTTGAAACTTTCTAGGAACTTAATAAAAAAATAAATAAATTAAGAAGCAGAGGCACAGTGCTTAAATCAGACAATGAATCAATAGTGGGAGTCAAAAAGGAGGGGGAAAAGAAAACTAAGAAATATCTGAATTTGGGGATGAAATGAATCACATAAATTCCCAGGAAGAAGCTTTGATGCAATTGAGTTTTGCTTAGAGTCTCTGAACAAGAGAAACGTTTCTTCAAGTTTAACATCAAACACGTGGTGTTTCGTTCGTTTGTACTAAAAGATGGACATACAGCATGGAGAGACAAAAGACACAAGGTGAAGAAGTGGAGCTTAAGGACAAACTGATTGAGGAAAAGAGGGTGAGAATGAATAAGGTGTGTGTGTGTGGGGGGGGGGGGGGGGGGGCTCTGCTGTCAGTCCTCATATCCATCAAAGGTTGCATCCCATTCACAGCAACATGACAGCGACGTAAAGCAATCTGCCTGACCAAAAGCATTTAATTTTGAAACGGCTGCCCAATGAATCCCCATTCAGATGAACAGGGAGCAACACACACACATATGCACACAAATGATTTGGCATGCGCGCACTAAAGTCTGCACATATACACGCACGAATACATGCATATGCCATTTTGCCCCTCCACCCCCATCTATTACCTCAACTTGTCCCACACATACACACGGCCTCCGGGGAAAAGAGGAAATGTCTTTTTTAAGGATTGAATACAGCGGGATGAGCTTCGCCACTTTAACCTTACATATGCAAAATCCAGTGCGGTGTATTCATGTAGAGAGACACAAAACACGCGCCACAATCAAAAATGTCATTTACCTGCCGATGAGCTGGCCTCAACTCTCATCTGCAGAGAACAAAATGCTCCCAGTCCTAGTGGGGTAACATTTCTTCACTATTATAAATAGATAAAATGAAATATATGACATGAAAGGTTTTAAGATGACATTTGATGAGAAATGTGTGATTTTGTGATCATTTTTGTAAAAAGAATTAGAGTATGTCAGGGTTTTAATTTCATGTCTCATCTTCAACACAAAATTAACCTGTAATGATTTTATGTCAGTCTGTGACATTAAAGTGTGGGCTCACACAACACAGTGGAGCACACTGCCTGTTTTGCTTCTGACTTTTGACATTAAGAATTGGAAGTGTGTGTGTGTGTGTGTGTGTGTGTGTGTGTGTGTTCCGTGAGGATATGATGGTAACTGATCATCATACTTGCATGTTAAAATGCACTTCCCCTTTTCTTTCTTCTTATTCTGCTCTAAAAGTCTCACATAACATCAAATACATATCTGTGCCTCATCCAAACCTGAACCACAAAAACTACTACTCAGTCCATCCCAGTCACTCCTCAGAGCACTCTGCTCTCCCTCTTCATCTCTTAAAGAAGGGTATCGAGATTGAAAGTCATTTTGTGTTGTCGATCTGCATTACAAAGTCAGAGAAGCAGAATCTCTGACTGATAAACAAGCTCCGGCTGAGTTTATCTGTCTTTCCTATAAGCCCTGACTCGCTTGTAATCAATCAATCAAGCAATCAGACATTGTCAGTAAGATGTATTATACTATTATACAAAAAAAACCCCATAGATATGCATATATTCATAGTTTATCTAAAACAAGTGCATTTGAAAACATACTGGAAATCAGTGCAAAAACTGGAGAATTGGTGTAATGAACTCAACTTTGCTCTGGGTACGCCTCTGCCTGCAGCATTTTGAACCAGCTGTTGTCTTTGGAGGCATTTTCAGCCTGTATCCATTTTTCTGCATCTACCTGTGACAAGACGCCCTTTTGGAAAATCCAAAAAGGAAAACAGAAGGCAAAAGTATTCTGAAACCTTTACATGCATTTGCTTAATCTTAAAACAGAACACCATCATAGGCCTGTTTGCTCAGGAACTCAAACGCAATATGGACTCTATGGATTCTGAATCGGGGAGAAAGCTCATTATCAGAGGAAATGGCATTTGCATACACAGAGGCAACACACACTTAACGTGCATGAAAACACACAGCCATAGACGCGGCGCACACATAAGCAACACACACAAGACATACAATGCTACATAATTGAATTCGCAGCACACTCTCCTGTTGTACCTTTGAAAATATCACTATTGCCTGAAAACTGTTGTTACCTCTAGCCAGATGATGTTAGCATTGTCTGCAACACAATGCTGCTAAAAGCTCAGGCCACTAGTATGGCTAGCATCAGGTGTGTGTGACTGATATCCAATACTGAGATCAAAAGAAGTATTTCAGTGTGTCTTAATTGAATTGAGAAGCGTCTGCAACGGGATTGAACTTTGAGTGTGTGTGTGTGTGTGTGTGTGTGTGCTGTAATCTATGTATTAGGTGATTGGTTGGTGGGTGGATGGATGAGTTTGAGTGCATCTGAATGTGTGCATGTGTCCACGTGTTAATTGAATTGGGTGTTCTTAAAGGTCTGAGAGGTGTGCGTACCAGATAGTGCTCTTACAGTACACCTGTGGCAGCGAGGGAGAGGTTGATTGTGTGTACAGGGGCTGGAGTGTGTTTGATGTGAAGTATCCACACCTCCCAGGAAACAGCAACACTTGTAGCAGCACATGCTTTATCACAAACATGCACAAATGCACACACAAGGGGAAGGAGAGAGAGTAACACAAACACTCTTGATTATTTCTCCTGAGATAAACAGTCAAAGAGTAAAAACCTGCATAAAAATCTGTACAGAACTCTCTGCTGAAGTTCAGATCAAGATAAATAGATGAGGTTAGGGAAGCAATGAGGAGACAAAAAAAGCAAAAGAAAGTATGAATAAGTGAATTTTCAATTAAGATATCCAACAATCAACTAGTTGTGCTTCTGTAATAGTTCACTGGTTTCTTCAATCAATATTTCCATCTCTGGGTCTGTTGTGCCACATTGATTTTTAGACTTGTACAAATCTATGTATGTGAAATTGTTGACCTGTAGCTTTTAAGGTCAACGTTGAGCTTTAACTAAATCCAGTGTGTGCATCATGAGTGATCTGATCCAGTCCCTTTCAGTCTGGGTCGGTTGGTGTTGACAGATAAGAACCATACAGCGTGTGATCTAAACGATCTATTCATAAATCTTTTTCTACTATATCTCCAGTTTGTCTCTCATGCTGAGAAGCCAAAAAGCAGATTAAATTCATTTTTTTAATTGTCCATTTCTTCTTTAAACGTGTATTTCTGAAAGGAAATCGAGTTGGAGCGCTTTAGAAGATTTGGACTGAGGGGATTTTCTGGCACTTTTCGGGGGTGTTTTAAAAGGGGCTTGAGTCCTCCTAAGTAGGGCTGCTAACTGTACTATCCCACAGTGCAATGTCCCAAATCCAGGGGACTTTGAACACTCACACATGGGGGCAGGGGGAAATGGGGGAAAAAACATGAAATAAGAGGCTATTAACAGAGAGAGAGAGAGAACAGAGGGATGAGAGAGTTACACCGGTGTCGCTCTTCTCTCTGCTTTCTGTCTGTCCCTCAATCCATCTCTCTCTCAATTAGGAAATGAAAACTACGATCGTCTTAAGAGTTCAGGGATTACTCTCTGACCCTGATGTGCATCATAGGGTAATTCACAAGAAAATACCCCACTTTTTGACTTTTACCATAATTAAGAAAATTCAATTCACTTATGACTTTTAAACCATCTTACAGATCTTCAGCTTAGTGCAGTTCTCTACTTTTAGAGAGAAATGCTTTGCTGATTTAACTTGTACAATTGAGACAAAGTCGTAGAGTGCATTGATGTTAAATCTCATGCATTAATGATATAAGGCTTGTCCCTAACCATAGAGGAATCAAACTGCCCCCGTCAGTTTGATTCATGTCTTCTCCAAGCCTTGAATGGAAAATGCAAGTTCTGGGTTTTGTTGAGCAACTTTTGACGGATTGCAAATCTTCACTTTGATAGCTGGTATTTTCCTGTTTCTAAAGTATAAGAAGTGGATATCACTGAAAGTTTATTTTATGGATTTATACGGATGAACATAAGCACAAGGACTATTTCCTTCTGTGTTTCCTCCTTCTCCTGTAGCACATCCTCCAAAAGACAAACGCTCTATTATTTAAAGTGTCAGCTGCACTGAAGACGGGAAATAAACTTTCCTTCTTTTGAATTAATAATTGAAAATAAAATCTGTGCGCGTGCATACGTGTGTTTGTGTCTGTGTGTGTGTGTGTGTGTGTGTGTGTGTTTGTTTGCTTGCAGTATAACAGTAGGAGAGGTCTGGTGCTCCGTATGTTCCATTTGCCCCCCTATGGAGCATAGAACCCCTCCATCACCCATCATCTGCACACCCACCCACCCATAAACACACACACACACACACACACACACACACACACTCAATGCATGCATGTTTGTGCTTCTACACTTGTGAGAACCTTCCCTGAGTACGTCCTCTGCCACCAACCCAAGCCTCAGGAGTGTCTGCTCTTGGTTGGTCCATCACAATGCAGAGGTTTGTCGTGAGCTACTCTGACAATAGCCAGTTATGACATTATTAAGCTTAGTGCTCTTGTAGGATGCAAATATCACAGAAGATGTGGAGGTGAATTATCATTTTCTCTTGCACTGTCCTGTCCCAATGGAAATATGGTTAGTAAATGTCTTTTTGCTTCTTTATTTGTTTGTTTCACCCAGGTTAGTCTACATTATTTGAGGAGATGAGGTATCTGCTTTGTTCTTTTGGCTTTGGCTTGACATGAGCTATAATTCAGTGTTCAGATCTTGGTTAGAGCTTCTATCCTGCACTCCTGTCCTGTTAGTGTGAACTGAAACCTAAAACCAAGTCCACCCTCCTTTAGCTTTTTTTTAAGTTATATCCAGCCAAAATGTATGCATTATCCCAAAAACCCATGTGGTCTCAATCTCAAACTGGCCCTCACGTTGTTCAGCGTTAGCCCCACGCTTCACAACATTTAAATTCCTGAAGGTTGATGGTGAGATAACAAAATATCCAACACTCAACACTGGTTTGTTTAAAACATGGCTGCAATCATTCCCAAACTTACCCACTTATTTATTACTGGAATAATGAAGACACAGACCAAACCCTGAAGCAGTATGAACCTTTAGCTATGTCAAGATCATCTCCTGACCCTAACTAGGCAGATTTAGTGCCTAAATCTAAACAAAGCACGGCAGAGTCTGATCAGACAGATGTGTTAACAATATAAGCAGCAACGGAGGATGAAGGTTGTTTTGCCATTTTTGAAAATTCTTGTACCTTAAGCTTGTTAAGCCTGTTAAGCTTGTTGTGCAGAGAGAAGAAGAAAGGGGTTTGTGTGGATGTATGAATTATACTGATGGAAAAAGTCAAATGAAGAACAAGAAAGAAATACAAACCTGAAAAGGTGTTGTGTGTGTGTGTATGTGTGTTTGTGTGTGTGTATGGATGAGAGGTGGTCAGAAGTGGTTAGAGGAACACTGGCCTCCTCTGCCCTAGAGGGTGAAAGAGCCAGTGATAGCCTTTCTGCTGCTGCTTAGCTGATAACACATAGTACCACCACCTAATGTCCTCTCTCTTCTCTCTCACATGCTCTCCCTCGCCATCTCACTTTACTATCAACACTCGCTCGCTTACTTTCTCTCCCTTCCCTCTACTTATCTGTCTCGCTCTCCATTTATTTCCCTGCGGCCCTCTCTCTGTCTCTCTGCTGCTCTTGTCTGCAGGAATGAATCAGACGTAAGAGGCCAAACAAGATTTTCAACCCATTGCTTTTGATTAAGTGACTTAACACAGAGGTCTGCGGCCCGGCAATATCACTAATGGTCCGAAGAAAGAGAGATAGCGTTTGGGGAAACTGAGAGCAGGAGGGCAGGAGCAAGAGAGAGAAAGAAGAGAGAGAGGGAGAGAGAGAGAAAGTCAGACGTGGGCTAAATCTCCCACAAGTAGTACCATTATCCCCAGCTAAAGGAGAAAGTGATTATGAACTTAAAAGGAGCTTTGCGCTCGTAGCTTTCTCCACAGCAAGTTTAGTTGGAGAATTACGATTAAGCCGGATTTAGATTCACGCGAATGCCTTTTTAAACAGAGGAGACAGAAGGGGAGAAGAGAAGCCCCCTGTATTGCAGGTTGAGCATAGAAAGACGAACAACAGTGGCACTATGCTGTCAGCACACAGCTCACAGGTATCAGTTCAAATAGGACTCATTTGCTTTTATAATCGCGATAGGTGCTGAAAATGCTGCCAGCGTATGCTTTTAATAATATTATAATTATATCAGTGTTTGTGTTTTCATTCTTTTTCTGCAGTTCACATGGACTCAGTGAGGAAGTTATAAACAGATGAGCGTTTCTAAATTCCCTGTTTGGGTTTTACCAGCGATAGTTAATTCTACAAATGTTGCTTTTATGGAAATGCAAAACATATGTTGCTACTTATCTGATTTCCTGCAGGATACCAAAACAATTTGGGATATGATCTCCATGATGACAGGATATACTTAAAATATCCCCCTCAAAAACATGGAAAATACATTTTTCTGATCTTTTGTTTGCTGGAATGTGTTTTTGGATGATTATTTCATAACCAGGAACGTGATTTTGTGATGCCAAATGCAAAACATACATGTTTTTGTTGTGTTAGCTGTTGTGTTAGATTTGCTTGATCTAATGATTTATCAGAGGGGATGTTTTTTTTTCATTACCCGCGAAATTAAGATTAAGGGAATTCAATGGATACAAGAGAAAAATCATCCAAACAATCATCCTAAGATTAAATTACAGCTGATGCCTTTTCAGAATCACAAATGGTGGGAAGAAAACCGCCATGTCTTAAGTTTCACCAGCAAGACATGAAGTGACATATAAAGACCATTAGAGGACTTTGGCTGCTGTGAATCGCACTGCTTAAATGAGGCAACATACTGAAAATGAATTAAGTTGCCTAAATTTCACTGTTATTGCTTTGAGCACCAGTCACAGTTTCCAAGAAAATAAGTATCCTCCTGTCGAGTTGTGTGCACAACTGTGTTCTCAAGGACAATATGTGGGTTCAGGTGCTTGCGCATGAGCTTCCACCTGCACCTATATGTGTTTGTGTGTGTGTGTGTGTGTGTGTGTGTGTCTGTGTGTGTGTGTGTGTTCCTCTCTGCACATTAGCGGTAATTATAGTCAGTAATAACCCTAACGAGGAGAGAGGGACAGGCTGCGTTCAGAGCAGCAATTACAAGTTAATCAGCTACCATGTTGTTGGGAGTAATTAGGCAATGCTGTGAAGAGGATTTAGATCTCAGATATTTACTGCTGCAGTGTGGGAGTAGGTGCAGTTTGTGTGTGTGTGAAACACTGATAGATGGAGTGTGTCTGTGTGTGAGAATCACTGCAGTCTTGAGACTTTTGGAGGAATTTTTAAATAGTCTGTGTTTTGCTTTTTGTCCCTTTCATTTAGTGTGTTTTATAGCTTTTTCGTGCAAGTATAAGGTCTGCAAAGGCATATAGCCCAAAGTCCAAAGTTGCATCACTATGCCACATACATGCCTAATACTGGCTACGGTAACACAAAGATGGAATTTAGTCTTCTTCTACTACTCCCATCATCTGAGGATGAAAAGACCCAGTAGATTAACTTTAGTTTTGATGTTCCCTCAATGACTGGAAAACTGTGTATTTAACTTTAACAAGGGCTGCTAATGGTGCCATCTCATCGATGGATTGATACTGGCTCTCCATGACTCAACTTCAAACATAAACACTTGCCATTTTTTAAAATTAGTTTTCTGTTTATTCTGCAGGTTAGCCTGCTTAGTGTGCAACACTATGTTGTTTGACTATTGTGACTTCTGCCACTGTCTGGGACCCTATGTTGTTTGAGTGACAGTCAAAAGGAACTGTGTAAGCAGTAACATGTGAAGGTGTAACAGGCTGGATTCCAGTAACTATTTCTTCATGTGATTTTCAGTTTGTAAATGTGCAGTCCTCATAGCTTTAGTTGTGATAATAGGAAGCGCATTCTTGTCTGTTTCTGCTTTTGCCAACATGTGCATGTGTGTGTTGCTGTTTTTTGTAAAATAACCTGATTTACCTGATCCCCTGCAATGTAATGATATAGCTAGATGTGAAATAGAAATTGGTCAAGCTCTGGAAATTATGAATCGTGCTGCTTAAATGGGTGTATAAAGGGTGTGGATGTTCATCAGGGACTTCAGTTCATTCACCTACATCTTACACCCCTGCAGTTTATTTGATCAACCACTGCAAAATTTGGTAAATGCCTCAGAGTGCTGAAAGTATTTTAGTTGTAACTAACTTTGCTGGTTAATGTGCTGACTTTGCTTTAAACAAGTGGTGAACAAGTGCAACCAAACTGGCTGGGACAAGGTAATCTTCATTTCCCAACTGCAGAATAAGCCTAAAGTTTACATTTAGAAAGAGAATGAAGTGCAGTTCAAATCAACTGTTTAAATCATTATGTGCCAACAGAGGTGACAGGAGCTGGACAATGTCAGTCCACCTACGTAAACTGGGGCACTACTGTACATGTACTGCTGTGTCAAGCTAATTAGCTATTAACGTGTTTTGGCATTGATCGCGTGTGTGAGGCCTTTAATTGTTTGACTGGGAGGAGGAAGCTGCAATTCAGCTCCCTGCCAAGTGCCATTTAGGCTGAGGTGCTAATAGCAGGGGTCTGACACTGATACACACACTTTAATTGTATGTTGTGTTAATGAGACGCAGAGGAGGCGTGGGGGGGGTGAGACAGAGAGAAAGGTAGAGAAAGAGACAGACAGGGATCAGCCAATGACCTGTGAGATGCTGTGAGACTGTTTTGACAGCTCATTGCCCAGTCCTGTCAACCTTGCTGTGTGTGTGTGTCTGTGTGTTTGTGTGTTTGTGGTCTAGAGATGAATGTATTCTACAACATGTGATTATCTAATGACACACATTGAAATTATGCATCAAATTACCATAGTGAATATGTAAGCTTTCATTCAGTCATTTGTTTATACCAGTTTTAAAACATGTAGTAACCATTTAATGACATATTATGACATGTTTGAAGTGCTAATATGGCAGTACGGACATAACGCTGTTGATGATTCCTGGAGTCAGAAGTCAAGCATGACTACTGCTTACTATTAGTTACTAATCATCAGTTAAATAAGTTTAAATAAGTATTCATGATACCACTGTGTGGTAGTTTTGGGTCAAATTTGACTAATTATGCAATCAGACTTAATAAATGGAAAGAAAGCCATTAGGGTAAAAGTTGTTATTTTGAGGAACTCTTTATTATAATATTAAATAATAATCACTGCACCCTGACAGCTTATCTATTATCATTAAATGTGACCAATAATCTGCTTCACTTTCATACCAGTTTTTAAATTAGTATTGACATATCTGTTTAAAGTGTGGGTGTGTGTCTTTAAGCTTGTATATATTCCTCTGCATGTGTTAAGGAGGAGCTAAATATGCAATGAATCGGTCACATAGTGTGCTATCAAAGAAAAAGAATTGTCAAGAAATTGTGTGTGTTTGTGTGTGTGTGTTTGTGTGTGTGTGTGTGTGTCAAGGTAAATGATAGAGGAGGGTTGGATTGACCTCCTAATTACTGCAGCGGTGATGGGAGTAGAGACAAGAGACCAGAGGTTAATAGCTGGGTTGTCGGACAAGAAGGCTGAGCAGTGGAGAGGGACAAGGGTGGGGGAAGCAGGGGAGAGCAGAAGGCAGGATGACAGGGGATGGAGAGAGGAGAGAGCAAAGAAGAGTGTGATGCTGGCGTAGGAGGCTGAAGGGAGAATGAAAGAAACCAAACAGGAGGGAAAAAAAGACATTTTCATTGTAAAGAAATGTTAACAACACACTTAAAGTTGAGTCAATTAAACATAACTAAAAAATCTTGGAGTGAGCCACAGTAAGCCCTTAAAGGTAGCCTGTCATTGCATTCCAAAACAAACCAGCATAAGCATTATCTGGTCTGGTTCAGTCGATAGTAAATGTTTGGTTTAGTTGAAGCAAACAAAACAACATGATTATGTTATGGGAAATACTGTGGTCAGTAGTAGTAGGAATACAAACAGCACTGTGTGGTCTGAAAGTTGGATTCTTTAATCTTCAGAATGAGCAGACAGATAGATAGATAGATAGATAGATTTGAGTTGGGTTGCAGTTGAAGTTGGTCCACGATCATTTCTGCTGAAGCCCTCTTTGCATTCGCACTCAAGCTACACTAACTGGTTTCATGTAAATGAATGGCAGTGCTGGGTTATTTCATGCAGTTTCTGTCTGATGTTGCACCTGTGATGAAGTTTCATTACGTTCTCTTTACATCTTCATACCCAACAAGAAGCAGAACATTTGGACTAATGTTGTTGATTTGATCATCTTTCCTTTTGTGTTCTTCTATCATGGTTGAGGTGGCTGTGCTGTTTCTGTTTCTTGTTTTGTTTTTTAATCTTGAGTCCACACAAGTTTATTTTGAAAATTGACCTCTCTGCCTTTTCTGCTGTGCCTGACTTCCTGTGCAGCTCAGTCTCCTCTGTGCAGCTTGACACAGCTTCTGTCAAAAATAGGCTTGGTGCATATTTTAAGCTAAGCAGACCAGGGAGCCTCCTCTGGGACTTTTGCAGCACATCTGTTGGCTTCACAAGCATTCTCTAGAATAGCCGTGATCAGCGGTAGTAGCCGAAAAATGTGACTATTTAACAACATCACACCACTTCCTCTTGCTTCTCAAGAGACAAGTCATTATCATCATAGCCACAACAGATCTTTGCTAAAGTCAAAAGCAAAGCCAACAGTTTGAACAAATGACAAGGCTGTCTTGAGTCAAATCCATCCCTCAGTCAGGCTGTAGTTTATCTTGGCATGCATCAGGTGAAAGCAGCGGAGCTACTCTGAAAGAAAAAGAAAATCGGGAGCTTCTAATTTACTTTCCACATGCTTATTTCAAGCAGCTGCATCAAGAACCAAGAACTATTGTTTTATTTATCCTGTCTTTACAAATGATTGCCTCCTGTCTCCAGCATTGTAAACATGCCTCATGTCTTTATATATAAATGAGAGAGAATAAACATTGCTTTATCATGTTTATGACCACTGGACAGCAGCAGTGATAAGTGCTAAACATCTGAGTAATGTTAAGTAATGTTAAGTGAACTATATACAGTTTTGCTCTGTTTTGAGCCTGTGGGTAGATTACAGTAAGTACATTAGTTTTACTCCAAATGTTTCATATATAAACTATGTTACCTGTTGTGCGTTACACCAGTTACGTGCACAACTTAGAATAAGTTAGCGTTAACTTTGGATTCAATGTGTCATGTAAACAGTGTCTCCTGGGTGACAGTGCTTCACTGACCGATCCATCCACCCATTTATCCATCATTAGAATTCATCATTATAAGTACAGTCATAGGAACTCTAGAGGTTGCCACCTAATGATAACATAAGATGTGAATCATAATAAGCTGCTTGCACAGTGCAGTACATATACGGTTGTGTTTTGGGGAATGACCACAGACTGATCAGGGCTTCATGTGTCATTATCAGGGTACGAGTCAGGCGGACACAGTGTAGGAGTCAGGGGTTGGCAGGCTCAGTGGTCGTTTATTACAAGCAGGGTCAAAACCAGGTAATTCAGACTAGTCAGGCGAAGGTACCGAAATCCAACAGGCAAAACACTCAAAATCCAAGAATACAAAAACAGGGTCACACACACAGGGAACACTCAGGGAAGGAATAAATGCTGAAACGCTTACGACTACACGACAAGACCATCTGGCACAGGAGGAATGGGGAGCACAGCTTAAATACATGAGGAAGACAATGAGACACAGGTGAGACACATTAGGGCGGGGAATCCAATCACACAGGCGGGAAACTTGACAGGAAGACAGGGGTAAGACACAGACTTCAAAATAAAACAGGAAGTGACAAGACAAAGACAGAGCTGAACTGAAAAGCCTAACAACAGACACTCGACAACTAACTGATCCTGACAGTCATGACATTAGACTGGAGGGTGTAAAGTTGGCCATAGCTGTGAAACCACCTCTGTGCATTCTCATGCTGCTATTGAGAGTATCTAGGCCATGTTACCAGAGCAAACGTTGTAGTTAACTGTTGGTGAATAAAAAAAAATCACAATTAATTTAGACAAGCCCCCTTCCAAAATAAAAGCAATTTCCCCTCTGTGTGTGTCTGGTACAGTTTGTCTGTTGCCTGGAGCGGTGAGAGGCGATTAGAGCGCTTGAAAAAGGGGGTTATAAGACAGAACCTCATCAGGAATATGGAACGGCTCTCCGAGACAGACAGAGACACACCAAGTGACACCCTTAACCCAATTAAAACAGGAGCAAATGAGAATGCAAAACACTGAATGGGTATTAGCTAGGGACTTATACACAAATAAATGTGCAGTGTTTAGGGTGGGGTGCTGAAAACAGCAGTCAGTCCTAGAGATTAAAATGTTACTGGAGGGTTTGTGACAGTTTTAGGGTATTTCCACAGAGGTATATACACCATGAACTCATCTAACTCATCACACATTCATCGACCCCTCATTTCCTGTATGAAAGCATTTGCATTTGTCACATTACTCCACTCATTCATTCAGATTTTTCCTTTAATTTCTCATCCATCTGCACATCCAATACGACACGAAATGACTCAAGTAAATATAGAAGTATCAGGTCAAGGGCAGCTGAGTCATCTGAATCCAGTTAAGTTTAACTCTGAGTGTCTATGGGCATCATATTGTTTAAATGACTGATAGTCTGTATAGGTCTAATAAGGTCTAATACTCCCAGAACAGATGAAATGAAAGTTAATGTTTCAATGTTTGTGCACGTTACTAGATGCAGTTGTCAATATTTTCAATAATACACTATGTAACATGTTATACTGTGTGTAATATGTAATAATCAATAGAGCTTAATGGCATATTGATATTTATTTAGTTATTTTACCACAGTCCTGGCCATTATTCAGTGTCCTAACTCAGGCACAGAAAGGGCGTTGTGACCATATTTCACAGATTGATTTTCCATATTGTCCAACTTAAAAAAGAAAATCAGCAGTTTATATTTGGTGTATTTCATGACAAACATTTTAACAGATATGCAATACTTTCCAAAGTTTTGGTTCAATAAACAATTACATTAATAACTTGATGCTGCTGCTTGATGCTGTTCTGCTTATCAGCATTGCATTTTTCATTACAAAGCATGTTAAAATAACAATAAATAAGTGTCAATAAGATAAACAGTAAAAAAGACTCTGCCCGATATAATTATAATTGAAAACCAAACAATCCATCCACTACACTGAGAATAAAATTGGTCAAAACTAATTAAATCAACATTTCAAGTAATTTAAAGCACAGCTTTCCCAGTCTATACTCCTTAGGCAGGTTGCTCCAAAATACTTTATCTTTTAAAACAACAACAAAAAAAAATAATTAAGTTTTGCCCTGGGACAACCACTCATAAAAAGATAGCAGTAAACATGGTGGGGAGCCATACAGGAAACGAGGCCTTGCCACTTTTTTCAGGTCTCGGCCTGCAGTCTAAGAGAAGAGTGACGTGAGAGCACTGCAGAGTCTGATTGTAAACATTATGGAAACACTGATGGTGGTGTTCTTGTTTGTAATTAATTGCCCTGATTGATTCCGACTGCAGTTGCTTTTGAGTGGCATTTCATCATGATGTTCTTTAGTTAATACCCCCACTCCTTGCTAATAAGGCAACAATTAAAACAGTCATTTGCATCTAACATTATACCCTCTATTAGCTAGTGAGGGAAAACGTAGCTGAAGGGGGCAGAGGTTGCTGAATACAGACACCAAACAAAATGTCTGTGTGTGTCTGTGTTACTGGTTTTCCTCAAAGCCAGCTGCATACACAGAGTAATCTTGCAGAGAGACATGCACACACACACACACACACACACACACACACACACACACACACACTGTAGTGGACAGTCTTGTGCGCACGTGTAGACTTGCACACGTTTTTCACTTGGTACTGCCCAGCTGATTTATGGGAAATGTGACTGCCAGTTCCATGACCCTGCGACGGTACTCCATGTCCGACCCTTGGTACCTCAGCACACACGGGCGTGCTCCTGCTCATACACACACACAAACACACACACACAAAAGCAGGCCCAGCCATCACTCGTAGGAATATGAGTTGCCACGCCAAAGACGTGGGGGTCCACGGGCTGTCCTTGGGGCTGATTGGCTGAGAGTTGTCAAACGATCACGGCGGCGGCGAGCAGGGGGCCTCTCTCCCCCCTAAAATCAATTTCAATCAACGTGGAGACGCAATATTATCAAATGTCAAGTCCACCGCGGCCCTCGGCCCCGTGCCGCAGCAAAAAATTATTCCTGACAGCCACTTGGCGACTTAATTAAGTGCAAAAAAAGAGAGGAGGAGAGTAGGGGAGGAGGTGGTAGTGAAAAGGAGAGAGGAGGGGGGTGATGGGGAAGGCGGGGGGGATTAAGAGTCAAAATACCTCAATTGGTCAGTTGGTCTTTTTGTTTGGTTGACTGATCATATTGACAAGGCCTCAGAATGATAGCCTCACAGGGGAGCAGTCAGGGAGGGAAGGGAGGGCTGGACAGGGGCCGAGGGAGGAAAGGAGGGGTCAGTGGAGTAAAGGAGGAGCAATAATGGGTGAGAATCATGAAAGGCAGGTGGAGACAGGCAAGACTGGAGGAGGCCAGGATGGGTAATGGATACAAAAAGGAAAAAGTCCACAGTATGAGCATGGAATTATAAGAAGCATGAAAAAAGGAGAGGTAGAGTACAAAGTTAGGGAGGAAGACAAAGGGCTGTGGGTGGAGAGGAGGGGGTGAGAGGAAGAAAGGAAAAAGCAGAGGAAGAAGGAGCAGAAGGTTGAAAGAAGAACACAGGAAGAAAAAG
Organism: Datnioides undecimradiatus; assembly: GCA_008933995.1. NCBI lineage: Eukaryota > Metazoa > Chordata > Actinopteri > Lobotiformes > Datnioididae > Datnioides > Datnioides undecimradiatus. The sequence goes on along the minus strand of WARS01000007.1, from coordinate 214,666 downwards.
AATGGAGAAGTAAGTGGTAGTTTATTGACAAGGAGCTCCCCCTGCGCACACACACACACGCACACACACACACACACACACGCACACACACACACACACACACACACACACACACACACACACCCCTCCTATCCTCTTGCTGGCTCTCTTGATATTGAAATGATTCCTTGGGAAATAAATCACATTTCGATTGGCTGGTAATTGCAGAGGATCGATCAACACGCTCTGCTCGACTCACCCAGGAATTTTCCCCCTTTGTCCACAACACACGTACACACACACCTGCATGCACACACTCAATGGGGACCTTGAACCTCAGGGGAGGACTGATACCTGATTGGGCGAATCAGTAAACATGAGCTGCTGATTGTTCCTATGCAGATTGATAAAAGGGGGGCAGTTGGGGAAAAAAGAAGGAGAGGGTTTTGAGAAAAAAAAGGAAAGGATGAAAATAAAAGGAAAAGAATGTAAAATGATAAGTTGCAGACTCATACACTGGAATAAAGTCCTAACGACATGAAGCAAAAGATCAGCCAAAATATAACTACTCCAATATTTATCGTACCATAACCACCGTGTTATTTCCCACCAGAGCATCTCACCTTTTAAAACGCTGTGTGATTGTGCTCAGCGTGCTGCAAAAACACTTGATTCATGAATGAGTAATTTTGATCAATTCGGCAATCAGTCAGCGGTTAGAGGTCCATCTCCCTCATGTTAAAGTATGATTTATAAATGGCTAGAGGTCGTTATGACGCTACAGGCGCTTTATCAGGCTAAATGAGAATGGCCTTTCTACTCATGTTCTCTGTATGACAGGGACAAGCAGGTTGTCAATACAGAAATGACCCTGCTGGAGGGCTGAAAAGACACACGCACAAATAAACACGGGAACAACAGCGTGCATGTTTGCCACCATTCAGTAACACATGGGGACACGCACACACACTGAAAAGTTGGAAAAAGCAAGAAAAGTTGCACAAACATAATGTAAACATGCAAACTCCATCATTGCTCATGCACAGTGTCTCCAAATACACATCCACTATTACCACAGATGCACATACGCACACATGCACAAGATATATACTCACAGGCTGGCGATGGATGAGTCAATACACACATTGATCACACTCTGATTTACAGAAGCAGCAGGCATTGTAAACAGCGGCATGGATTTTTATGTTTCTATAAAATGCATACACAATTTATTCACCTTTTAGAGGCAAATCAATGCGGTGCTGTGGACGTAGAACAAATTTGTCTCACATACAGCATAAAAACAGACAGGGTTGTTATTCAAGCATACATTAAACCAGGAGAGCTGCCGTTGAATTGCGAAAGATATTTTCAGTGATTCGGATTTATTTAAACAGCTGGAAACAGACTCCACATTGAATATTAATCACAGGTGGAAGTCCTGATTATGTAAATAACCAAATTTTAAAAAAAGAAAACAGAGCACTCACTATTGGAGAGTAAATACAGTGTTTTTATTTGCTGCTCGAAAGAATCTTCAAATTATTTATTCATTAAAAAAAGGCCTAGAAGCTGCGGTTGAATGTGCAACAAACATGCTAAAAATTTAAGATGTAATAATGATAACAGTCTGCAGGGATGAATATTTAACAAACTCTAAAGAGAACACAGTAGCACAGTCTTTGTTCAAAGAGATTATCACCGACACATCACCGTCTGGGTGTTGGAGAGTGTGCGTCAGCCAGTGAAAGTGCTGCAGAGTTTTCATGCAAGCTGATTATAAGTGTTATCCTCTGAATGTTTCTTAGAGGCAAACATCAGTGCCGCAACAGCTTGAAAGCACTGCTTTGAGAACAATTTCAATTCCAGGTCTTGTCTGGGACTCTGATGTAGCTAAAAAAGAGTGTAGTAGCTGGTTATTTATCACTGTGACTGAATGGATGCTCAGTGGTCAGCAACAACACAAGGAGGTTTGAATATGAGCCCATGTCCTTTGTAATAGAGTAAGAGTTTTTGTGTTATTGCCAAATAACATGCAGATGATGAGTTTACAGTGCACTCCGGAAAGGTTCCACATGGGCTTGGGACTCTGGATATCCATTGCAATTGTAGCTAAAGTGTAGCCGTTAAATTTGGAGAAGTACCCTGACACTTGACAGTGCATTCCCAAACTGCGGGCATTAAGTTGTTGTTATTACAGCCTCCACCCTCCGGGCTTCTCTGTAGTTCTAAAATATCTCTTTTGCTCGTATGGGGATATTTTAACTTTAGAACAGTAAAAGTTCAAACCAAACTGGTGAACTTAGGTCAAACAATAAAAAACAAGTTCAAAAGTCCAGCTGCTGTAGTGTTAGTGCAGCCCTGCCTTGAGCAAAGCACTAAACGCTGCATGGTATCAGGTTCAGTTTTAGGTTTGTGTCTATGGAGGTACCTGGCTCTTCTTATCTTTAAACATTTAGTAGGTTTGAAGTTATTTTCCTCTCAGTGTTTTGCATGTTTACCTGGAATGAGAGGGAGCGTAAAAATGAATATTTTTGTGTTTGTGGGCGTTGCTCTCTGTAAGTTCGGAGGCTCGTATCACACACAAACATGCTCACATACGCACATACACCTACACACCTAAGGGTGCTTTGTGTAAATAAGCGTGCCTGCACCCCTGCAGGGAGGGCAGAACACCCATCCATCTACCCCTGCCTAGGGTCATAATACACACATACACACACACTTTCTCCCATTCACACACCCACAAAATCTTTCTCCTTCTTTTTCTGTTTTGTGATTCTTTCTCTCACACACACACACACACACACACACACACACACACACACACACACATCTTCCACCCTGCAGCCATCATTTATGGTTTGTGTTCAGAGAGTGTTTTGGATGTGTAACACTAGAGATGACATGGGAAGACACAGGAAGACAGAACACTGTCCAGAGGTCAGTGTGTGTGTGTGTGTGTGTGTGTGTGTGTGTGTGTGTGGTTTTAATGTATTCGAGCAGCAGAGGTGGCAAACACCTGCGGAGTGTTGTTCATGCTGCTTCTTCTTAATGTCTTTGTCCCTTGTGTGTATATGTATGTATATATAGATACACACACAGACACACTAAATGCAGGGTTCAAGTTTTTTGGACAAAGGAGCTTTTTGTTGGTTTATTTTTTATTTGATGAGAGGAGAATTGAAAAGGATTTTTCTTGTGTAACTCTCTCTCTCTCTCTCTCTCTCTCTCTCTCTCTCTCCCGCTCCCCCTCTCCCCCTCTCCCCCTCTCCAGAGAGGCTGCAGTGCTTTAGCCTCTTCCTGCGAGCAGACCTCTCGTCACCCTCCCTGATGATTTCTAATGTTTAGGGAGGGACTGAAGCGCAGAGAAGATGGAGGTTTGGATGGATGGAAAGATGGTTGGCATGGAGTTAAATGCGTCAAAGAGGTAAGAGGGAGAGTGCTTAGGTAGGAAGGTCTCTTTATTTTATGACATGTTCTGAATAACAAGTTATTTTAGTTTTTTATATAATTAGTTTTTATATGAATGTCTATATCCAGTTTTACGTTAATTAACCTTTTAGTCAGTCAGTCAATCCAATCACGTCAATCTTTTAGAAACCCTAAAGTTTCTTAGGAAAACAAATATACAATAAAATGATGCAACTGTATAATAAACATAGATTCACTGTCTCTTAGTGTAAACATCCTAAAGCTTTATTGAAGAGTCATGGGGGAATATATAAACTGTACATGATAATGTCAGACAGTGTTTTCCAACCATGAAAATACCCCACCCATACACATATCACCATGTGCTCTGAGTAGACCTCTGCAAGCTTTATGTTGTGTGTTCATGTACCAGTTACACCAATAAAGGTGTGAGTTGTCCCACACTAACTGATGCAACTTAACTCCTAGAGGAGTCAGGGAGATTAAGATGGCTAATATGTGTCAGTGGATCATGCTGAGCTGTTGGCCTCCATCAACATCTCCCACACCTCCTGCATCGTTACAGGAGGAGGAGAACAAATGAATCGAAATAGACCTCAACCTCGTTCTTTTCAAATGTCAACAGAGGTTTTGTTAACAGACATCCAAAACACACAACTTGCAGGATAATATGGCCCCGATGGCTACAACAGGTTAAAGGCCATTGTGGGGCAAGCATGGTTTTATATAATATGTGGCCTGGCTGATCACCCTTAATCAAATTTGAATAGATGAAATTATGTATGGATCAATACTTAAAAGTCATAATTACAGTAAACGCCACAAGACACAATAGGAGTGGAGCTTAAAAAATACTTTTCTTTTGTCCTATAAAATATATACAGTATGAAAGCACAAGGAAAGGTGATTCAGGTGTTTCTGTTTGTGCTCTTGTGTAAATAAAGCAAACAGAGCTGAGCAGTGGAACTTCTACTGAAACAAATCACTGATTAATGAAATCTCGATGATTCTCACTTTGTCTTTCTTGGTTTGTTTTTCCTTATTCAATATTTCAGTTGAACTATATTGAAATTAACAGTTAGTTTGCTATACAGACTTTAAAACCCCGTCAGATCAAATCACTATTTTAGTTACATTATATACATTTGATTTGTTCCTCGAATACAATTAGACAAAGGTATGAGTAAACTCTTATAGAGGACACGTTCCGGGGTTAAACCAGACGTGTAAATATAAGTACTGCAGACTGACTGTGTACATTAAACATATGTATGCATGTGCACACCAGCCATAAACAGTATGTACAGTATGTACTGCACATACATAAATACATAAATCAGTGCATTTTAACCACAACATAAAATAAGTATGTTGTGGTTATGGGGCATTAGCAGTTGTATTTACCATCCTGACCATCACTTAACAGCGTGCACTTTCAGTATGTGTGTGTGTGTGTATGTTTGCGGGCGTGTTAAAGCTTTTAGTGGGACAGAGACCGAGCAATTCCTCTTCTCTAACTGTCAGAGAGACCTCATCTCGTCTCTCATTGTTGTTTTGTGGTTCTGGTGTGCGTGCACACACGCACGCACTCACACACACACGCACAAAAACACACACCTCAAGAGTGCAGGTCCCTCCTGGTTTGCCCTCCCCACACACAACACTCCACCTCCGCCCTCACACTCCTTTTATGTTCTTAAATATTGATAAGTAGCTTTGCAACATTAATATCTTAGATGGCTTACAAGAACACTTAAATAAAATCTCACTCTGCCTCCCTCCTCCTCCTCCACCCTGCCTCTCCTCCAGCCTCTCACTTGTTTTTCATTTGTGTAATGTGTTTGTCTGTTTGGGAAGTGGAGGGGGGGACTAGAGGATTATAGAGAATGTGTGTGTACGTTTGTGTGTCTGTCTGTGTATGTTTGTATAATGAGAGTGGGTACTTGGTTTTTGCATTTTACAGACCCTTTAGTGTGTAACATGGTGTGTTTTAAATCATACAGATCTATGTCTAAATCATACACCTAGAAAACACACATCTGGCGTCTTTATTAACCCATACTTTAGAATTTGTAAAAAAAAAAAAAACAGTCTTGATTCCTGCTACAGGCCTGTTAGGAGTTTTACTTATAAGAACAAAAAAGTGTAACATGAAGATCTTTTCAGAAAGCAAAGACGCATTCAGGTGAGATCCACGTGTTCTGGTCATGTTCTGCAAAATTCATTTAAGTCATTGAGAACACAGTTGATATGGAAACACTTTAACTGCATTGTAATTGTCTGCAATCTATTTGTAAATGCTGTATTTAAAGAATCAGGACCCTTTCATCACCAGATTGAAAAATGAAATGAAACATGACAGTCACACTAAACACCACCCTGTTCACGTTTCAGCTGTTTTAGAGAAAAAAATCTGAAAATGAACACACGCGTTGTGTCACCGCCTCTATTTGTCCTCGATTTCATATTCGGGAGTTTGACCGGAAAAAGGAGACAAAAGCGTCTGAGAGGAGATTTGATTGGCTGAATAAACAGAGACGTAAAGAGGGAACGGAGAAGACCGTTCACCTACAACCTGCTGTAAAAAAAACATTAACGTAACCATGCTCATTTCACCTACAGAGGATGACAGTGTTTTGTTAACACTTAACTTATAGAACAGAGTGTTTCTGTTTGTGTGTGTGAGTGTGTGTGTGTGTGTATCTGGTGTGTGTGACTTGACAAGATTTAACCCCGCTGAGGTCCTGAGAGGCTGATAGAGAGTTTTAAAGGGATTAGTACTGGATTAAGGACCAACTGGGAGGGATTAGCCCCCCGACTCTCATAGCTGCTCACATAGCAGATACCAGACACACACACACACACACACACACACACACACACACACACACAGAGTGATGTCTGGACACTGTTTTGTCCTCTTTGGTCGAGTGTCACTTTAATTACCTTCACTTAACTTTAATCTTCAAAGTCAAATCACTTTAATGTGTCTAAAAAAATGCTTGACATCTTAGGTATTAGGTGAGTACACACACACACACACACGCACACACACACACGTAAACACACACACACAGACACACACAGACACACACTCACTCACCCACAGACAAGAAGGCCCTCTTGACCGCGTATTTACCCGAGCGCAGCCTCTTCCTTCAACAAGACAAATATTTGGTCCTGAGCGTTTGCCACTTGTGTGTGTGTATATAGAACTATTGGTGTTTGTGTGTGTGCATGAGTCGCAAGGCGGTTTTTCCGAGGGAAGCCAAATGGAGAAGAGTGATAGGCCGACGCACGGCAAGGTTCATCAAAGTCACGGCGTAGGACGGCACTCATTTTTCATTGGCTGAGGGGTCCTGCGCACCTGCAACCTGCAGCAGCCAGCCCACCTGAGAGGGAAAGGAGGAAGGGAAGAGGAGTGGGGGGTGGGGGGAAGAATACAGGAGAGAAAGATACAGTGACAGAGGAGAGTAAGAAACAAGCACAAGGAAGAAGTTGCTGGAAGAACCCGGGGAGAGGAAGGGAGAGAGAGGGAGACACTGGTGGTTGGGACAGTTTGAACGACAGCGTTCTCCCTTTTACATTTCACACCCGGACGCTCCTCGCAGTGCTGGGGGGGAGCAGGCAGGCTGGAGGTGTGGAGGAGGCGTGTGTGCTGTGTGCTGTTTTGCTCAAGGGAGAAAGATGTGGAGATACATTCTGGAGATGTTATTATTATACGTTTACCTTGTTTTGGGCTCACAAGGGGACTAAAGAAACACACACACAAACAGCAAGCGTGCACACTCACAGAATATATCCACACACACGCACCGTCATGCAGTTGAACCTATGCTGTTTAAAGTTCACTTTTCTAAATCAAAAAAAACCTTCTCCACCTCAGAAATAGGTAAATGTTGCATTTTTATAGAGTCTGGAATTTCTAACAAGGTAGAAAAATAGATGTTGTACAAGCAGACTATTCATAAATATGTCTAGTTTGTATCATGGCTGTGTATTAAATATATTGAAGACATTGTAAGTGTAAGAAATGCACAGTAAGCAGGGGTTCTTAAGCAGAACCAAGTGCTTTAGCATAGTCATATGCACAGAATATATACAATTATGTTTTATTGCAGGGTGTGTTAGAGCAGATGTTTCTTCAAATGCCTTTTTAAAAGTAAGTGAAACACTAACAGTTATTCAGTTTGTTTGTGTGTGTGTGTGTGTGTGTGCGTGTGCGTGTGGTGGGGTGCCGTCACCTGCAGCAGGTTGAGGTCATCATAACTGTGTGATGTCCATCGCGCCTGTCAACACACGTTTGATTGTACACACACCTCGCTGTTGCCTCCGGCGATAGAAACCCAGCGTCTGTCCGCTATACTACACGCTATACTGGACCCATCACTCAGACACTGTCACACAGACACACTTACAAAGAAACACACGTGCAGGTAAAGACACATATAAATAGACACAATGTCAGAAACACATACTCACATCCACATGGTCCAGCAGACACACATATCACTTACACACTCCCTCCTGTCGCTTAGGTTCAAGCACACACACTCTCACTCACTCACAACAGAAGGCTTACACTGGAAATGAAGCTAATCCATCACCTGGAACACAGGCACACATACACAGACACACAAACACACAAACACACACACACACACACACACACGGCAGGCATCGTCACCTTCACAGCTCACCTACTATCATTGTTGCATCCATGCCTGCTGGACACTAGCTGCTGTGATGGATTCATAAATGCACACATGCATGCTCAGGCGCTGTGTATAAGAGCCAAGAAATTGTTTTAGTTTTGTTTGTTTTGTTCACCTATAGTGTCTGACCTCAGCAGAAGCACGCTTCCACAGATATTCAAAATATACAAAGACATGACATGACAAGGTTGGTGAAAATGCTGCTTTTTAACTAGCAGTTGTATTATATCTGAATTGTGTTATATATATATATAGTGTGTGTGTGTGTGTGTGTGTGTGTGTGTGTTTGTGTTTGCATGCATTTATGCATTATTAAATATCATAGTAAAAGCAAACTGACTAAACTGGTTAAAAGAAACATCAAGGTACATCAGATAAAGACATTCCAACCAAAAACACTGATCAGCTACTTCAGATGGAGGCTTTGTGTGATACTTTCTTCTCAGTCCCTTCATTCCCTTGAGAATGAAGAGATGCCCATTGGTATGGTATGGTATGCCCATTCAAAAATCCACTGATGTCTTTAACTGTATGTTAATTTAAATGCATATGCACAATCCAAAAAAGGCATCATTAAGAGGGAAAAAGACACAACATGACGCAGCTTTTACCACAATGAAGGTTTTTATATGCCAGTGCAAAAATCTGCCATGCGTTCAAAGCTCACCGTGGAAGATGGTCGAGTTTATCTTGATACATTCACATTTAGTATGTACAGAATGTACTTTTAAAGAGTTATTGTTCATCATAATGATTCATGGTGTCCATAGTAGCAGTGAAGTCCCTTGTGAAGTGATCATGTAGTTGGTGTTGTATACAGGCTATTTCAGCCCCCTGGCATGCTTCTCCTCTACAGCATGACGGGGGCCTGCTGTCACTTCCAAGCAAAACTTTTACTGTTTGCATGAAAGCTATCTATGATTTTACCAGTGAAAATAGCACCCCAAAATATTAGTGCAGAAAATGAGGGTGAGGATACATTTTACAAAGTTCTGGCAGACTTTGATATTCAGTGTGCACAACAGAGTGGACAACCTACCACAGGTTCAACTACCATTAGGTTTTTATATGGAATCGTCAGTAGTGTGTGTGTTCGTGTGTTAATGCTCTATGAAAATTGACTTGATAAACGGGGCTTGAGGGTGACAATATGACGGCATGTTATATGACCTGTAGAAGTGGTCAAAACACAGGAATTAATTTGCTTGTCAGCATTGTTGAACTTTGATTAGCACCCAGAAACTAGTTTACCAAGTGGGCTCAGTGTCAGAAGCTCGTGCACAGCGAATTCTGGTACATATAGGCACTGCCAGCAAGGCTGCAATGCTAGAGAAGGCTTCTTCAGTCAAGCATCGATTGGACATCCGCATAAAACACATCAACATTTCTCTTAAGTACAGTACTTGTTCTTTTTCATTATTGAAGCACAAGTGTAAGGACTAATGATCAGTGTTTAGCTGTTTCAGAGCCTGCTATTGTGCCTGCCTTGTCACAGTCATCAGTCCCTGGGGCATTTAAATGGAACAGAACTTTTGTTTACGTTATTCATTTCACCTGTACCATTCCCTCCACGATAAGCCAAATATATTCTGTCATAAAAACCTCTTATTCATTCATATGAAAACTCTTTCACAGCTACATCCACAACACAACCCTCAGCTATGACCGATGCGAAACCCAAACCAAAACGGTCCCCTAAAACAACAACGAGAACACAAAATTCCTCAGAGAATCACTGGTGTGCATGTTTTGACAAATGCTCGCCCGCAGCGCTGCAGTCCCGTCCAGCAGCTTGCCGAAGGCTACGGCAGCGTCGTTTCGTTGCTCTCTTGTTACTGGGCTGTAAATTCAGCGGATGGCTCCTGTCTCTGCGTATTGATCCGCTCCGTCACCTTGAACCTCGGTATTGACACATGGGGCGACGCTGAACGGGGAAAAGCGGCAATTTACCGACCCTCAATTATGACATTCATAGATGATGTCACAACAGGGGCATGGGGCTTTTGAGACACATACACACACGCGCTGTTCGTCGAGGGATTGAACCCATTTGTTTGAGCTTTGTGCACCAAAACACACGCTGAAACACACACCAAGCAAAGGCTTTCCATCCTAAACAGCACTTAATGGCACCCTGTGTGCTCGTGTAGCATCTCTATGAGTGTGTGCATGTGTGTGCATCACCTCTGACAGCCAATCTACTGTCTGCTGTCCTCTCACTCCCCAGACAGATGGTTCACTGGACCATGTCATTAGCAGAATACACTTTGCCATTATAATGTCATATTAAATACCACATATTAATAGCATGAGGCCAAACATGCTCTGCTCCCTGCTGAAACCTACAGCTCTACATCTATGGTCCAGTAAGGTTAGGTGCAGCAGTAAAAGCCAGGTAATTACTGCGCAACAGTCAGACACAAACATTTTTGATTTTCCTGTTTAAACCTCAATTTTGTGTCATTTGCGTATAGTAATAACCAAACTGTAGCCTTGAGCTCAATCAGTCAGGTTTGTGACCTGAAACATGTCTGTAGGGAACCCTGAAAATGAAATTCATCCATTTCCTCAACAGTGATCATGTACAGTGGCCATCCTTGAGTAATGACTGTTACTGCTGAGATTCCAGAGTCTAGATAATCTGAGATTATAAAATAGTCTGTAGGTGGATAAGATCATTAAGGTGATTAGGAATGATGAATTTCTTTTTTTTTAATTTACTTTAAGATTGTCAACGGAGCGACGGCTAATCTCCTCCAAAGGTAATACTTTTAGGAAATTTCAGACAATGTGCCATAACATCATTCTTCTGAAAAGTTTGACTTCTAAGCAAATAAAATAGTGTTTAGGTAGAAAAGAGTACAGCAGGTTTTTTTTGGATTTGTTTTTCAAAAAGAGCAAATCACTCTGCTTTTTGGGACATTTGCTTCCTTTAAAATAATTAGGCTCTTCCAGTGACCCAACTTCAGGTCCTGACCTTCACATGAAGTACACTGCTATATTACATTACAAATGGATTTCAAATTGAAGCCATATCAGATGTCACATATCTGATTCAGTAAGTAGTGGCCAGGGGCCGCCCAGCCATCGTTAACACTGTATTCACAATCCATTGATGAGATCATGAAAAAGTGTGTGTGTGTGTGTTTGCCCTCCTAAGACTTTGTACCCTGTAGACTCAGTCTGTACTGACACTCATAAATACACAGAAAGAGAGACACACTCCCCGGGGCCTGAGTGCTCTCAGTGTTGACCATGGAGGATGTGGGTCAGAATAAGAGGGCAAAGAGGGAGAGGCTCTCAGCGGCCCACACAGATGGGCCATAGTCACACACACACACGCACTCAGATGAACACACACTCTGGGAGGTCAGGGTTCACCTGGAAAAGCTCTGGTCACCATCCATCCATCAGTTTTATTACTGAGCCATGTCAAAACAGAGCGTGGACGGTAGAAGTGAGATAGAATCAGATTGCTGAATTGGAAAAAAACAGGAGAAGAGACACTGAAGACACTAAAACATAAAAAAGAAGAAAATCCTAATCACGATGTAAAGTTCTAGTGGAGTAAACACAAATTCTTTCTGCAGTTTGTCACTTTCAGTCTGCAGAAACTCAGATACCCTCCATGTATTTATGCATGTCTGAGTGAGTTCATGCATCATATATACTTTGGAATGAGGTCTCTAGGTGTGTGTCTCTCTGTGTGTGTATATGTCTGTCTCCCCTTATTTCCCGGAGTTTTCCCATGAGAGATTGGCGGCCATTTTGTCCTGTCACTCCCCTGTGCTTTTTTCCCCCCTCTTCGCCTGTCCAATAATGACAGTTTAATTTGCCAGCCAATTACACCTGAGCGGTATTTAAATGAGCCAATCAGGACTTGTGACAGGATGACTAGTCGCTCCAGTTAGCACTCAGATGCAGAGGTCGATTTATTCTCTGACTCACTGTTAGTATGGTTCGGAGGCTTGAGTGTAGCAGTATTTTATTCTACTCGTCTTTTTAGCAGACGTATCATACACATCTCACTCTGATGGTACATCTACGACACAAGAGAATAAATATAAGATATATTGGTGGTTTTCTCAGCAAGTTTGACAGAAAATAAAGTTGGAAAGTGTCAAAGAAGCAAGGCAAAATAAAACAAGATGAATGAAACAAAAGGAAAAGAGGCTGACCAGGGTCAGTCCTAATCCCCCCTTGCCCTGTGTGTAAATAAAGTCTAAGCATCTTATCCTGCTCATTTATGTAATGGGCGACTTTACTGAAACGCCGTGTTCATAAGCTTCTAGAAGCCTTAGCTGTATTAGCACAAGCCTGCTTGCATGCATGTGTCTTAAAGCGTAATTGTGCGATGTGGGTTTTGTATGTTCTCAGTATGCAAGTGACTTTCCACTGTGTGTGTGTGTGTGTGTGTGTGTGTGTATGTGTGTCTGCGCACTCCTTGATTAAACAGCCCCTTTAATCTCTGCTGCTGCTTCCTGCTTCCCCAGGATCCCTTCCAATAAGCGTAACTACCTCCTGACCACACAATAACTGTAACTGTGCTTTTTAATACCGAGCGATGGTAAGTAAAAATAACCTGAGTCTAATATCTTCAGATTAAATACATCTCTTACAGTCTAGCTTGGGCCTGCTGCGTGGCTTTAAGCTCCCCCTCACTCACACACTCACACACACACACGTACTGTTTACACAGGCACACATCCACAGACACCGTCGTCCGTTCACACACACTGGACACATATACTTATAATCACAGTGGCATATACTTAAAAATATTAAATGTGGCTGGAAGGCTTTGCAAATTGCACTCTTAAATATGTGACCTGACCCCGGAGGCCTTTTGGCACCCTGGAAAAATTACTCTGCTTGATGAGAATGTAAAATCATCGAATGATCGAACTGCGCTGTATGCAGTTAAACGCTGAAGAGGAAGCTGTTAGAATAATGATTCAGTGCAGGTTTGAGCAAAAGCAAGACTCTAATGCTGCCAGGGTTATAGTTTTAATTAACACCAGGACCATAAGTTAGGAACTTACTCATTCAGTGTCGTCTGTTATGATGCAGTTGCTTGTTTTTTAATTATCATGTACAGAGATGATCAAGAATACTTTAATTACAATGTGTAAATGAATAAGGATAGAAAGAAAGACAGAAAAAGTGAGGGGAAGGTGAGAAAGCAAATAAAAGTCTATAGAAATGGGTAAACAAAGAAAGGAGACAGGGGAAATCAGATGGCTTATGTTTTATCTGTTTGTTAATTATTTCTCTAGTTAATTTCCTTCTGTATTTAGGTGCTTTGTTAATACTGTTCATCTGAGATTCATACCAATAAAAACGGCGAATGTGAGAAACAGAGTTAAAAGAAAAGCAGTGAGGTACAAGGAAGGAAAGCTGGAAATTAGGGAAACAGGAGAGAGATGGAGGGAAATTAGCTGGGGGATAAGGAGAGAGAGACAGGCAGGGAGAGTTTGGCAGCTGTCCAGTCATCATGCTGAGTAAATGATTTGACTCTCTTGTCAAGTTAAGGGTTAAAGACTATGGCCACAGAGAAAAGCACTGCAGGCACACACACCTTTGTTCTGTCATGACATGTGGACACCTCTGAGTCAGGGGTCATTGCACATAAAAACACACACATTCAAACACACACCTGAAGCAAAGCAGTGCTGGTCTTTTTAAAGAGTGAGTGGATCCCTGCTGTGTGACTGAGAGCATCCTCCATTAACTCCATCACACACATGCACACGTGTACACGTCTGTCTCTTTATGTCACAGACACACACACAAGATAGGAGAGGAAATGAAGGGAGAGACAGGAGACGAAAGGGAACAACAAGAGGATAGGACATAGGAAAGGATATTGGACATGGAAAGTCAAGAAGAACAAGACAGAGAACAGCAACAGAGGGGAAGAGAAGAAATGAAGAGCTGGGATAGATGCAAGGAAAGAAGGACAAAGGAAATGAGGAAGACATGAAAACAATACAAGGCAGTAAGACAGTGGACAAATAAGATGGAAGGAAAGAGGAGAGGAAAGATAGAAGTTAATGGAAAGAAAGCATAAAAGAATGGACATTCAAGAAAAGATGATAAGGAAAAGAAATGAAAGGAGGTGAGATGAAAGGATAGGAGGAGAGAAGAAAGGACAGGACAGGAACAATTTAGGAGGAGAGAAAGAAAAGAGGAAACAGGACTAATGAAAGGAAAGAAAGGAGAGGAGACGCTAGAAGAATACAGGAAAGAAAAAGCAGGAACACAGCAAAACAGACAACAGGTGAACAAGGATATGAACTGACAAGAGAAGAGACAAAAGGAAAAGGCAAGAAAAGAGAATGCATAAGATTAGACAAGGATGAAAGGAGATAAAGTTAGGGAAAGAGAAAAGGAAATGAAAAGAAAGAGAAGAAAGGAAGAGGAGAAAGGGAAGAGAAGGGTTGAAAGCATAACAAGAATAACAGTAGACAGAGAAATAAGGAAGCCGAAAAAAATCTGATCAACAATGAAGAAAAAAAGGCAGAACAACAAGAAGATGAGCCAAGACGAGGGAGCGCATCGAACGTCTCTTTGTTTGTGCTCCATCTGTGTCGGCGTGATTGCAAACAAAACGAGCATCGGCAGCTCAGTTAGTTAGTTAGTTAGCAGGGGAATCAGTGAGTACTTAGGCCCCAATTATCCACTAAATCTGCCTCTCTCTCTAAATGAGATTATTGCCACACACAGAAGCTGTGGCTCCCATTGGGTTCCATTAACTTTGATTACTCCTCATTATTTACTTACAGCTCTGCCACTGTTATTGCTTTCACTCACACACACACACACACACACATACACGTATACGCAGAAGAAAGGAGGGGGGCAACACAAACAGGGAAAGACACATATAGTGATATACAAACACATTAAGTCTGAGGGAGACACACTTAACAAAAACACAAAGTGTAAGTAATAAAGGCTAAATAGTAAAAAGATGCATTTGTGTATAGACAACACAAGTTCTGAGAGAAGCAAGAGAAGCGAAGGGGAATGTGAATGCACAAATAAAAGGAATGCAGAGAAAGAACAAAAGAAAAAGGAGAAAACAGTGTGTGAGTCAACGGGAACGAAGGGAGGGGATGAAAACAAAAGGGGTGAAGAACGGAGAAAATGACTATTTAAATAGAGAGACGGAGGGAACCGTCAAA
This sequence comes from Datnioides undecimradiatus, assembly GCA_008933995.1. Classification (NCBI taxonomy): domain Eukaryota; kingdom Metazoa; phylum Chordata; class Actinopteri; order Lobotiformes; family Datnioididae; genus Datnioides; species Datnioides undecimradiatus. The sequence continues at coordinate 199,350 of WARS01000007.1, read as the reverse complement.
CACCACCATGAACATTTCATTTCATTGCACACACGCTGGTAATACAGTTTTCGGGGGAATAGCATCAGAGAGGGAGCTGAAAGAGGGAGGGAGAGCAACAAATGAGCAACATGCAGGCAAACACAAGGAGGAGCGGATGGCAAAAAGTGGTAAAAGAAGAGAGAAGAAACACGGTGACCTAAACAGATGCAGCATGAATCACTGATGAAATCCACAGTAACAGAAAGGAGGGTCCTCACCACAGAGAAACATGTTTGTTCCCATATTTATAGTCAGTTTTTTCACTAACCTCCTGTTAATTATGACTGAAGTGAATATTGCCAGGCAGATGGCAGCTCTGAGACAGTCTAATTTTGTCCATACTTTGATCTGCATAGGACCTCATCAGTACATGGAGTTTGTTCAGTGAGTAAGTGGTCGTTCAAACGTTGTTGTAGTATCAGAAAAGAAAGACCCATGCTGGCTGTGTTGGAAGGCAAAAGACTCATTTTGTCTTTTAGTTCAGAGTGGTTGTTCTTGATAAAATGAAAATTATATTATCATTATTTTACCAGTTATATTACATGTATTTCTTACATGCATCGTCATCTAACATCAGAAATGAGTGATTTGATATTGTCCTGAATGAATGTTTGATTCAGTAGAGTGAATTTTGCAGTTTGAGTCTTTTTGCAATGAATGTTCATACAAAGTGCGTGTAAGACAAAGCAAAAAGTGCTGAATTAAATGGAAACAGAGGCAGAGAGTCGACCCCTGAGCCAGCCTGTTTTTTTCTTTTTGTCTTTTCTTTGACAGGGAAAGTAACACTCATGTTTTAAGGAGGCCCCTCACTACATAAGAACCCCCTCCCTCAAACCTTTACTGTAGAGAGGAGACAAGTTTGTTTGGTGACTGGAGAGCTGTTCGCTTGTTGTTTTGGGGCCGTGCCCAGTGCTCACGGCACTCACCACTCTAATGCCTCACTCTTTGTGCACTGAGCTGTCATATAGGCCAAATCACCAGGGCACAAGTGTGTGTGTAAATGCATTTTGGCGTAGCAGGGTTGTCAGTGTGTGTGACTGAAACCCATTACCGCATCTGCATCAAGAGATCACAGCTGTTTCGCCTCCGAACTTTCTGATGGCAAAAAGAGAGAAAACTATACGGAAAGCCAGGAGAGGGGAAAAAAAGGAAAAGCAGAGTGAGAAAGAACTCAGCTCTGAGGCCTAATTTCACCGACATTGTCCCTCGCCTAATTGCAAAAATCCCTCCATCTCTCCTTCCCTCCCTGTCGTGCGGCTCTGTGGCGCTCCAAGGTAAAAAAGAAGTCGGGTTCTAATTTCATTTCGGTTTGTCTTAGGACAACTCTTAGATGTTTAATTCTATCCCAATTTCATGTAATCAGGCAAAAGACTTCCCTAGAGGGAGGGCAATGCAGGCCAGGGCCAGGCGTGTGCTATTTGCAAATGTAATTGGTCCACCTTTATTCTGCTCTCCCTGATATTCAGGCTGTCTTTTCTCTCTTTTACCCTCTATTATCTCCACATCCCTCTCTCTCTTTCCTTCTCTTCCAGTAGCCCCACATCCTCCTTCTCTTCCCATCTCCTCCTTTTCCTCCTCCCTCATCTCTCCCCTCCCCTTTAGGCGAAGCCAGTGTGGTTGTTATTGTGATTTCATATTTTCTTCTCATCCCTGCCTCTGCAGCCTCTGGACATTGACTACAAAATCCATTATCATTTGTATATTTTAATTATGCAAATGAGGATAGCTCAGCTGGCCTGTTGGAGGCTGCAGGGGAGAAAGCAGGAACTCCATTGCGGGTGATTACAATTCATCCGCTCGTCTCGCTTTAATTGTAACAAGCTAATTACCTTGTTTCCATTTAGTTTGAACAATGCCAAATAGAAAAGGGAACAGTGATAGCTTTGGCTAACTCACATGGTGAAGCTAGCTGACAGGCATGAAGAGGAGAGGGAGGGTGGATAAGGGAGGAGTGAGAAATGAAGAAAGAAAGCAAGACATTTGCAACGCTACTGAGACAGGAGCTTAAAACTATGGAAAGTTATCACTGCAAGCATGATAAATATTACTAGCAATGTGCTTTGCATGTATTTGATTGATCAGTGCAGTGCGCTGCAGCAAAAACTGAGCCGCATTCAACTTTGTTGCTGGTTTGCCACCGTGCTTTATGGCCGTGGCCCTCTGCTCCTCCACCCCCTTGAAATGAATGAGGACCTGTGTGTTTTTCATTATGCTGGTCTGAACACAGTCACCCATGGCATGTATCAAGTTTGTTGTCTGGATACAAAAGACTGAATGGGTCACATGGAAAATAAAGTAATTTGTGGATTGACAGATAAAACCTGAGGCCGACAGTTTGAAGCATTTTTATGATCTGTTCGTTCTTGAATGTTTATTCTTGCAACCCTTTGCTCCCTGGGTCTTAGCAGCATTACTGAGTCGCTGCAAACTACTTGAGCTTATTTCATTTAACCATTGCCTGCATCTGGACATAATCTGGATGCACGAAAGCATGCTGATGTTAACCGTGTTTATGTCAGTTGACTGTCCTCTTGCCTCGTGTCGGTGAAGAACAGAATTCCGTCGATACAAGTTGGTTTATACATTTTCTGAATTTATAGAGAAAGAATGCATTTCTCTCTGTGTCCTTTGAAGCTGATAAAAATTATATTTGCAAACCAAAAATAAAGAGTTTGTTATTTTTGAACCAATAGGGACAGGATGTCACATTAGTGTTGGTGCTTCGTGTTGTGTGCTGGGCAGATCAGAAAAGGCAGATTCTCAGTAGACAAAAGAAATCTCAGCTGAACTGAGTAAAGTGAGACAGAAGAAGGGAGAGGCATATTGTTTTATTCCTGGAAAAAAAATTAAATTGAGGAATAATGTCAAAAAGTTCCCCCTTCAAAAAAGAAGACAGGCTATCCTGGACTTCCATCGGCTCACAGTGCATAACGGCCTCGTAGTCCGCTTGGATCCCTCTACAGGAGACCAGGTTTTTGTGTTTCTGCCAGAGGTGTTCAGTCTCAGATTCACTCTGTTCAGAGGTTTCTCACTGAAATGAGTCCAGGGCTTCTGGGGATCAAGACCAGGCCTCAGCTGAACAAGATCTCATTATCTCTCCCTCCCATAGACCCATCCACACACATACGTTGACACATACTGTACATAGACATCCACACACACATATGTATTCACACATGCACACACAGTCATGCCACAGTGAGCAGCATGTCACAGTGAGGGACCCTGTATGTATGTCACCGTGAGCAAGATATTCCTATGTAAAGCATATTACAGATTTAAAGAAGATCATATAGTTTGCTACAGGAGCTCAAGAGGTCAAACTTGTCCTTTCCACTGTTTCTCTTCTCTTTCTTTGTAGCTCTGTTGTGTGTCTTTCTTACCCTTACCTGCAAACATATATATGCACACAATTTGCATACAGTGGACACATGCAAATGCACACTACTGTACTCTGCAGACGCACATCATTGAACCTGAACACACAGACACTTTTCCACAGACTCTAACATCCACTGATAAAACATCAGCAGACGTTCCTCCCTCCTCCATGCACACTTCACAAACAGACAAACAGACTCGACTCGTGTCAACACAGAAACACACACCACTCTACACACAGACAGGCACCCACCAACCCAGGCACACACCAAAACACACTTAAATATTCACCTTGTCTCCCATCTCTACCAGGCAACTTGGCATTCTTCTCTTGCCGACTCCCACCTTCTCCATGCCCACCTACTTTGCGATGCCATCAGGGAGAGACTTGAAAGGTATTTGAAACTGTCTTCCTTAATCATTTCCCGGATCCCGCAGGACACACTGTGTGACGTGACGGAGGAAGGTCTGGGGGGGGAGGGAACGAGGGAAGGAGGAGGTGGAATGGGGGGTGGGAGAGAAAGTGATGTCACACATCAGTCAAGTCCTCTCCAAGGGTTCAGGAGGAACGCCCAGTGACACAGATGGAAGGAGTAAAACACAGCAAACTGAACCATCCCAGGCTTCCTTAAAGCTAAACTATGTGTTTTCATAACTGATCCGCAGGAATTAGTAAAACTCACAGGATCAGTTATGTGACAAAGTTCTAATCTTTTTGCAACAATATCTAAATCTGGGTCATGGACCTCATCCTGCCACCACCTCCACCCCCCTCTCCCTCTGTGACATAACTAGTTGTATTTTAGAACGACATTACACCCCACGGTGAGCGGAAAGATTTCCTCCCTATGCTGCCTGACCATTGAAAGTCTAATAATCCGTGCTTTTGCTTCGCATCTTAGTAAAAATCTTCATGCTTTCTTCCTACACAGCAGATTCAAACCACTCAAATTATGTAAATTTAGTCACCGTGCCAGTGCCAGAGCCAGTGATTATGGCAATATTAACTAGTATCATTTAGTGTCCGGAATAATCTGGACTTTTGTTTCTGAAGCACTTTTCTGAAATACTCTGTTTACTGTACTTTATTGTAGTGGAGGAGTTTGTATGTCTGCCAGACACAGTGTTTTGCCTTGTGGTCTGGCACAGTACCCTGTGGGTGGCTGGGGCCTACAAGTGCTGATCCCTGGCTTATGAGAAGGCGCTAACCTCTGGTCATTGCTGGATTTAGAGCCAAGCAAAAAGTCTACTTTATAGTTTGCAGGTCTTTGGTGGTGTCCCTTGTCACCAATTGTATTTCTGATTTTGAAGGATAGACTCCGTACTCACAGCTGAGCCAATTAGAGTCCACCTCGAGTCTGAACCAGTCTTAGCACCTCTGTATCTGAGGCTGTGGAACTGCATTGGATTGGTCCATTTGGGTTGAGAACAAGTTACTTAAGTGAAGGGTCTTACTCACAAGTGAGCGCAAGATGATGCATGAGAGCAACAGGTGGATCAACGTAAGTGATCTGCACATTGTGACTGCTCTGTTGCAGTGAAGAAGGAGCTAAGCTCAAAGTTCTAAATGGGTTTTCCTTTGAAGGACTCCTTCTGATCTTAGAGAGTATGGGGCTCAGTCAGCCAGATTTAGCTCAATGTAATACTGCTGCTCCTTTGCTGGAAAGAAGCCAGTCGAGGTGATTTTCATTCATTATTATTAATGATGTCCAACCTGAGTCTGGGAATGCCTCAAATGGGCAGAGCTTGAGAATAAGGCAGTGGCGAAGTAACTCCTACCTACCTTGCTTACTCTGCTGCAACTACTACTCACTCAGACCCAGAATGAGCCATGTTGGCTCAGCTGGGGTAATCGCAGTGCATGTGCTGTTGCGTCCTCTCACAGAGAATTTGGATCTCTTTAATGTTATTACTACATATTGTGTTCAGAAAGACCTCTCTCAATATCATTGTACTGTGTCTCTGTCCAGGGTGCTGAAATACAAAAATCCAAAAGTTGCCAAAAGGTAAATTACAATAATGTTATTAGCTTTTCAACTGTAATACTTCCTACCTGAACAGAGTAACACTGTATAAAAGATAAAGTGTTTTGAACAATGATTTGTTGTTTGTCCTCATCAAATGTGTGAGAATATGCAGTTAGAAGACTTCAACATATGAGCCGTATACGTTTTTAATCCTAATCCTGAAAACCCATGTCACACAACAATAAGAGCATAATGGAAACATCTGGGGCCAATAATCTCTCTCTATTTACATTTGGAGAGTTAACTTGTGTTTCTAAGCTGTGCACACGCATGTTAATGTATACATTTGTCAATCTTTGCGTGTGTTTGTGATTGATAATTCTCCATCGCTCTACACCATACTTGTTATACTTGTGTTACTTTCACATGGAAGATCATCACAACTACACAACAAATGTAGGGAAATAATTAAAGAAATTAGTAGATGGTCTTCAGTCACTAGCAATCAGAAAATCTCAGAGTTTTACGTGTTTTGTTTTTGTTTGTTCATTTAATAGTGGGAAAACCATAAAGTCCTATACTGCACTACAGTAACTTTTTTGCTTTTAAAGTGTTTCTAGTAGTACACAAGTATGACACAATTAAATCCTTTATGATTTCAAATGAAAAATGTGTTACTTGTCATTGCAAAAACAGAAAATCTCTTACATTAGATTATTTACATCTCAAAAGGTCAAGGAATACTTAACCTTAACTCTAACCCCTTTGCATGGAAATCCACTGCTGGCCAAACCTCTGATCCTATTATAACTCTCACTTATTTTAATATACAGATGTCACGCTATGAGTTAAAGCTGCTGTAAATACCAGAAAGTCTTAATGTACAGAGACAGAAAGAGAGGGATTTGATATCCTTGGTAAATACGCAGCGATCACAGATCACCCAGTCCAGCAGCTGAGTGACTTGATGCCCATTTGACCTATATGAACAGTATTACCGTAAAACACCATGTTTCTCCATCTTCCTCTCCTCTCCTGTTGAAAACCTCAAACTTCAGTGTTTGCACTTCACTAGTCAATAATAAGCCGTCTTAATGCAACTGTAAGGTTTAATAATGACAAATGCATGTGTCGGTAGCCATATGTCATCTGACTGTGTGCTATTGGCTGTGTACAGTGTTGGCCAAGCATCATGAAGTCTGTAATCAGTCACTAATTGCACATTACTCAGTGACTGCACACAGCTCTCCAGAAGTCTCGACCTCTGCTGTGCAGCTCACACACTGTCCACCTCTAAACAAGGATGACTCATGAATGCAGGCACAACATCTGAAGAAGACAGTTTTGGAATGAACTCTGTTGGTAGAGGCATGTAGAAGTATGTGTACATGTGGAAAGAGTGCCTGCTTGTGTGTGTGTGTGTGTGTGTGTGTGTGTGGTGTATGTGTGTGTGTTTTTATAACCTGAAATTTGTAATTGGGGTGAAAGCAGGAAACACACACATCTTTTAATGAGACAATATTTCACTCTGGTATTTTAATCAACTAAGATATGATCAGGATTGAAATCTTGTTCATTTAATGAACAAAGTTTTGATTAATGCAGTGAACAACATAAATCTAGGAACAATGCTTAACTAGATTCAAGATTTTACAAAAAGATATACAATAAAATGATGTGTCAGCCTACAGTTCCATACCACACATCCAGCATACTGTTCACATGTTCACCCATACATGTGCAAATGTGAACTAAAGCCCAGCTATTTCTGGAACATGTTTGGCCTTTTGCCACAGATGAACTTTATGTTTCAAATACATCTCAGAGGCTTATAAAACTGCGACCTGCATCAGCTGGAGAGTCGACAGGCATATGTACTAATCCCACATCTCTGGAATGTAGGATTCACAGCCTGGCAGTCTCTGGCAGTGCACCGAAAAGTCCACTAGACCTGTTTTGTGACAGGGAGACTTTAATTCCTTCCTTTGCTGTTCAAAGCGAAAGTGCGTTCTGTTAAAAATGAGCTTTTTAAGCCATGTGCAGCAAATATTTCTGCTTTCTTAAAAGAACAGGTTTAAAACAGGCGCCAGTATAGTCTGTAATTGTTAGCTGCTTTTCTTCACATAGCTTCAAATCTCTTTGCATGAATCAACCAAATGGCTAAGAAGGCCAACAGAAAGCACATTTAAAGATCTGCTTTCTCTTAAATATCTCGTCTCTGGGTTTCAAATAAAATTCAGAGGTTTACCAGCAGGTTGGGATCAGGGAGAGACAGAGAGAGGGATTTAAACCTTAGCGTTCATTTAGAGATCAGACACTTAGAGGATCATCTTAAAACTGTGTCTGAAAAATAACCATTTTAAATCGCCTTAAGACTTTTCACACCACATGACCTTGCACATGACGGTGTTTGGCGTGTATGTACTGTGGTATGTGCAAGGAAGCATCTATAGTGTATAGGCAAACATACATTTCATGGCCAAAACTATGTGTGCATTAACTGTGGGTGTTACCATCACATTTTAGAACTTCCTGCCATACAAGCTCACAAGCATTAGTGAGGTCAGATGATGAGGTTGGAGGACATGTAGCAGACAAGGACATTTTTAGTTTCATCACAAACTATCCAGGGGTGTGATGCTAAGTTAGTAACAGCTAAACATGAACATCTCAATATTAGCTCAAGACACAGTGAGCCAGAGTTTCACAGTGTTTCTCAGCCTGCATAAACATGAACTAACCGAACGCTTCACATCAAGAATCAGTGCTTGGTCCATGGCAGCTCCAAGATTGAACAGGTGATTGAACAGAAAAGAAAGACTCTTTCTCAGCTTAGGGACAAGGTGCCCAGTGAAATCTGTCAAAATTCCACAATTCTACAATTTGGCAGACGCTTCTATCCAAAGTGACATACATACAGAGTAAGTTAAACACAAGCAAAGATCTAGGTAGGAAACGCAAAGCAAGTGCTTAGAAATGTTTTGAGTCCAGTAGGACCAAGATATCGACAAGTAGTGCTGATCTCAAGTGCATTGTTTTTGTTGTTTGTTTGTTTTTTGCTTTGTTTTTTCAAATTGATAAGTAATAGTACTTGTTACAAAAAGAGGTGTTAGGTGATCAGTCAGTTTGAATCAGTTAAAGCAGATGGGGTTTGTCTTTTTTTCATTCTTGAATATTCTGACTGCAATGCAGTGAATGAATGAATCCAGGAGAAACTGAAATGTTCCCCACATTTAAATGTCATTGGATCTCCCCCCATTTCTTTGGCTGCCAGCCTCTATCCTATTCTTTGAAAGTAGAACACATTAACACATTTGACTTCCAAGCATTTTATTAAACATGTTTCCAATAGGCACTGTTTAATGGACAATTGAGCTATTAATGTAATATTTACAATGTCTTTAAAATGGCCTATCTTCTGCTCAAGGGAAAGCATGTGCAAGGCAAACAGAATGGGACCCAGGACAGAACCTTGGGGAACACCAAAATAAATTATCAGATGAGGAAGCACTGTTATCCTTTGCAACTGAAGACTTAGAAAAGACAAGCTTTCCAGGGCTTAAACTAGAGACACTCTTGTCCCACATCACCAGGTATTTTACTCTAAGAATATCAGTTTTCAGTGAAGTGCAATCAGTGAAAGCTAGACTGGAACGTCTCAAGAATATTGTGTTCAATGAAGAGAGTTGTTGGCTGCTTGGCAAATGTCTTTCTTATGCTAAGCTAACAAAGAAAACTTGAAAATAGGACTATGATTTTTGGACATAGAAGTGGTTGAAAAACAGCATGTTTGCACTAAGCAAGGACAGGACCAGGTTGCTGATTATAGAAAGTACAGAAGTAAATAGAATGACATTTTTAAATCAATTGGAACTAATGGTCCATCCCAACCACAAGAAACAGCCCAATACCAAAATAACACATAAATATACCTGTGTCTATGTCTACATGCTTTTGGTCATCTAGTGTAAAGTGTATATATTCTGTATCCTGTTTTGACCTGTACTGCTTTTAATCTGTTATTTTTAAACATCTGTATTTGCGTGTCACTTCGGTTCCCAGCACACGGAGTACTTTCATTGTTTCTAATGCTCTACATTAACGTTCTCATGATTAAACTTCTGGGCCAATCAGAATAGCAGAAGGCTTGGGATTACCGCTGCAACATCTGGGGACTATGCTAATGGACCACATATGTTTTTAATGTTTAGATTTAGAAGTCAACATGTTGCTCTTAATTTCATCTCAGAGAGGAACAGAGGGTGAGTGAGGGTGGTGGTGGTGTTGAGGGGAGGGGATTTACTCTTAAAATAAGTAAATCACGACTGATGACAAGAGACCCACCCAAACTGTGTGAGTGTCCCTGAGCACTTAAGGAAACCCAAATAGCCCCATCTGTCAATTTTACACTCTGTGATTCTTACTTAGCGCACAGAGCCCCTGTAAGTGTAATATGCTGTAGGGATTTTGTAAAAACCAAATACACACGCCAAAGACACAAACATATTTATGCTCTCAGCCATGACTTTTAATCCTCGTTTTAGAGTGAAAACTGGAAAAGGAAGAGTATTCTAAGAGTCAAGTGCAGGGCAGCAGGGCCAGATCAGGACAACTGGAGCTAAAATTAAGACGTTACAGTTTTTCTTTCAGTGGTATGTGTCAAATATCTGGCTCTTGTTCACAGAATGGTTTGAATATTAAAATGTTTGGCTGTCCTGATTTCTCCAGACCTGTTTGAGGACTTTTTGATTTAAAAGAGGAGGATAAGAAATGTTGCTGTGAGTAGATCTCATTCATTCATTCTTTCATTCATTTATTCATTCATTCATTCATTTGCCCAAAATCTGTTTGAACTTTGACTTTCAAAACAAAGAAAGTCACATTTTTTTCATAATTATTTGGCAGTTTAAAAAAAGAAAAACACGCAGAAACACAATGTTTGCAAAACTTTTAGTTTGATTTTAACACAGCTTTCGGCTAAATGCCAGTATAAGCTATCGTTTAGCAGATTACACTTTCAAGGGTCACCATTTAAGTTTAGCCCATATTTTGCACCACGTTTGCATCACAATGTACAGTTGAAGCTGATGGATCAATAGATCACATGTGGGAACCTTCCATTTCTATGCCAGATTTCATGGCTGTCACATCCAATAGTAGTTGGACCAAAAACCAAAAGTTCCTAACTGCTGGTGCTCCCAGAGCAAATGTCAAGGGATCACTAACATTAATAGAATGTTTTACCAGTTCTGCCAATCTGTCTACTACAAGCATGTCCAAACTATTCCATAAACGGCTGCAGGTTATTGTTTCAGCCATAGACTGAATATGAAGATGCACTATGCGTCCTCTCTTCTAGCCACTGTACCCCCCCCCCCCTTAATCTTCAGATATCTCACTAAAACCAAATATATCAGATACATTTATTCATTCAGTGAAGTGAGGAAAAGTCACCAAAGTCATTAAGATTTATCTTCTTGGGACTATGAATTACAAAATTCCATAACCACACACAGATGCATGTTTAGATATTTCTGTCTGGGCCATGGTAGTGAACCAACTGACCTACAGTCTGACACACCAATATTGCCATCTATAGCACCACGCCTCTAGATGTTTTAGGGACTGTCATGGTTTATAAGTTTGAGCTATATAGGTCAATTTGAATACATCATTATATTGTCATCATATGTGGTAACTTTTGTTGTTTTTAATACGGCAGCTAAGTCGGCAAGATGTTGGATGTGCAAAAGCATGTTTTCAAAGCATCCATTCTGATTACAGTTACTGTGTAGAAGATATTTAACTGCCTCGACTATCACTGTAAAATGTAATCAAACCACAAAAATAAGTCTTTTAATTATATAAGGATCATATTCTGTATAAATAAACCTCAGTAGGTGTCCAGTGTTGGTATTAAAATGTTTTTCTTCTGTCCTTTATTCTTAACATCTGTCATTAGGTTGTGAAAAATAGATTATATTAATGTTAAGGGGAATGTTAATCCACCAAAAATAGACATGAAAACATCTTGTAGCACCTAATGTTTGGGGATGTATTAAAAAAAGCAGTGTGTTTGTGTCAGCGAGCATGCGTTGTATGTGTGTTTGTTAATTTGCCCATGTGACCCAAGCTTGTTGTGATATCACCATCAAAAACAGCAAAGGCTCACTTTGTTGCTGTCATCATTAGCGCCGTCAGATCAGTGTCAATATCCTGCACGCCTCTCTCAACCACGGTGGTAATCCTCCACTTCACGGTCCCACACTGCGGTAGAAGAGTATTTATGCTGCAGTGGATCAGCAGTAATTCAGCGAGAGATCAGGCAGAATAATAATAACAATAATAATGATGAAAGCTGTTTTGATGCTGAATTTTAATGTGTGGGATTAGCACGTCAAAAACAATACAGATGTAAAATCCACCCATATGTGCTGCCAATGATTTGTAAGTTGTTGTGTCGAAGAAACAAAGTGTTTTGTTTGTGAAAAGTTATTGCAAATACCCAACAATCATTTACATCATCAAACATATTATTTTCAATGAATTTACAAGTATTTCAAGTTTATGTGCAAGTACATCTGCACCATGTAAACATGACAAACTAATCAGAAAGAAAATAAAAAGAATCCACATACTTTAACACAGACCGAGTAACTCCTTTGGCCAACAAAATATAAGATATTTGATAAAAGAAAGTTGCGTGTGGTATTTGTTATCTGCAAAGCCTCCTGTGTGGTTTAATCTCCAGCTTTGTGTGTGTGCGACTGTGCTTGCCTCTTGTGGGAGCCTATCTGTGTCCTGCATATGTTATTCAACTTCAGCCACCTCATCGTCTCACACACACACACTGTTGTCTCACGGAAGAAAAAAAGAGAGCTAATACTTGTTCTTATTTAAACACCAGAGCAGATAGGCAGCTGAACAATAATTATTTTCTGGAACAATAATTATTACCATTTAATTCTGTTGTTTACCATTTTGCCCGGTGGCCCCTCTTTAAAAGCCAGCCTCTATCTATAATGGCGAGCCCTTGAGCAGAACTGCATTTATGACAAATATCAAATAATTAAAAATCAAATAATTGAAAAATAAAAGTGCTGCTTTCTTTGTGTTTGAACATTAATTGCCAGTGAAATGTGTGAGCTGCTTCTTCCCAGACGATTGTTCTTGGTCTGGTTTGATATCAGATTTTGTATTTGTTCATATTTTGTTTTTACATTCATGTTTTACAGCGACATGGAGCGAGCACTGAGGGATTGCTCTGAGTTATTTTCTCCAACCAGAAGCATATAACTGCTGTCTTTGCTGTTAACATATACGAATATTCGGACTTCTGTTTGTCAAACAGCCAAAAAAACACACCCAATTTCGTGATACCAAAAATTGTGAAAAATAAGGCTGTTGTTGAAATATGATAACTCCATATCACAATCAACAGTCACAAGCAACAGTAATCCTCTGAATTCGCCTGAACACAGAAACCAGTAGTTATGGAGCATTCAGGGACAGTGGGACTTTTTCGCTCAAACGAAGGTGTGGATATGGAAATGTAAATACACACACATTAGGCAACTAATTGTAGTTTGACTCACAAATGTCGCAAATGTGAGTTGGATGAAGGAGAAGTTTTTGAATTTCTCACAACTTTTGATCACAAGCTGCCGTGTTAATGATGCTGTTTCACTCCAAGCATTTGATATATGTGCTAAAGAAGTGTCTCTAGTGGTCGCAAATATTTCCAGTTTAGAAGTACATAATGAATGCACCACTGAGATGAGCCATATTTTGACATAATTCTAACAGGTTGGGAAATATATTCAGAATAAAATGGTTGTACTTGCAGATTTGCATATAACAGAAGAGTGAAACACTGGCCTCTGTGTCGCTCTGTGCTCTCTGACTCTGACTTTTCAGACTATTTTCCTAACAGCGTATAAACAATAACCAGATCAGCTCCACATTTTATAATCTGCCACAGATCACTGATATTGTCCTGTACATTTCAGGGGATTACAAGCCGGATCACAGGATTACACAATTAAAGCTGAGGCCATGATGGTGTGAACACTATGACGACATGGGCATCAGGTACATACACACACACACACAAACACGAGACCCAAGCTTATATTCTCTGACATGAAGAAAAAAAACATGCTGATGCAGGAATAAATACTGTATTGTGTTTTGGTCTATACTGAGCCGTCGATCAAGTTTATTAGAATTAGGCTTGTTTATCTCCACCACGTGAAAGACATTAAATGGTATACTTTAGTCACTTGAGGCAGTATGGTGGGTCTGTAACCAAATAAAAATACAGATGGGAAAGAATACTTTTCAGTTTTTCCTGGTTTCATCGTCTAACTTGAGAGAACAGTATAAACTCGCAGTTTAACTAAGTGATGGACAGAAACAGTGCACTGATGGGATGAGCTCATGCTTTAACCACAATAATCGTCACAGGAACAATTACAGAGGTGTTTACACGTCCACATTTGCGGAGAAACACCTGCTGATTGATATCATAGCTGATGAGGTCACTAATGCTCGCCTTCCTCCCCTTGTCTCTCTCTCTCTCTCTCTCTCATCCTCTGTTTGAAACAAACCTCTCTCTCCTTTTTATTCGCCCCCCTCCATCCTCGCGTCTCTGCATCACTCTCTGTGTAGCCTGGTGATTAAGCGGTAGATTAACCTCCAGTCCTCATTAATAATAGACGAATAGAAAAAGCCCTGGTTGTTCCGTTTCCTGTCTGCAGCACTAATAGAGCCCTTAACGTTCACATTAACATAGCTCTTGTTTACTTGGGCAGATGGACAGACAAGCCAGAAACACGAAAAAGCCGAAAGACGAGACCCACAGATCCATCACGTGTATTGTGCAACACATGCATGCATGTCAATTGCATTGCCAAAAGAATGGGGACATACACTAAACATCAATATGAAATAGATGAATATGTCATTCTAAAACCACAGACAGTGATGCAACTCAGTCTCAACTCTTCTGTGAAGTCCAAGACAGGACTTTGGCACCTGGCTGCAGGGGTTTGCTTTGATTTGATTTAATCTTGCTGGATGGGGTTGGGGTCATGGCTCTGTGCATGTTAATGAGATTCTATCACACCACATCCATTTGCTGTTAGGGCCTTGCTTTATGCACATGGGCACCATAATGTCAGAACTGATTCCCTAGATCTGGATGTACTCTTATATAGGCTTTGTCTACATATTTTTGGCCATACATAGCCTATTGATCAGATTCAAGCTGCTAGTCTGGTTGCTTTGCAGAGCATGAACTCGGCAGGTTGCAGGTTCAAACCCCACGAGAAACACACTCACCCCTCACCTGTGTGTTGCTGCACATGAGCTCCATTGAAATGTAAATGCAGGAACACAGGGAAAAGACAATTACTCTCGTGCCATTAATCGTGCCTTTTCTTTTCAAATGTGTTCATATCATTTAGGAGCTAAGCTCTTCACATATGAGTACAAGGTTAATAACAATGAGGAATTGAAGTTTTTGTTGAAAATTAAGCTTTCACACACACACACACACACACACACACACAGAGCAAGACAATACTGAGTACAGGCCTTATGGGACAACATTTGTGGTAATTCATTCAGAATCCATTTTAACGCATTGTGCAGGCCTAAGTGCCAATCTTCCTTTTTGGTGAGTTTCCATGATTTTATGTCCCATATAAAACGATGCAGTTTCCTCCACAATGGCCTATTTAAGTTACATTACCGCCGAATATTCCCCAGTAAAGAAAATTAAGCCGTGATACTATGAGATCATCTCGGTTAGTTATCTTCTCCCCGCCGAGATGTGTCGCTTTGACACCCCGCCGAGAACTGAATGATTCTCTTGGACGAGTGATAATAGTCCTATACAGAGTGTCGCTTGTCTGCGATCTCTCTCTCTCTCACTCTCTCTCTGTCTCTCTGCCTCTCTTAACAAACCTGATCCAAAAAATAAATTGTATGTTTACTGATGTATAATGCTGTTAACCACAATTAGGCACGCAAGGGTTGACAGGGGAAAAACAGTACTGTCTGTATGAGTGGGGCGCCAACTTTTACCAAGTTTGTGTCAGTCAGGAAGCAGCGTGAACCTCCTGTAACAACAAGATGACAACACTAAGGATGGAGGAAGGCACTGTTCTTCCCAGCTGCCTCTTTACTCACTTAAGTCTGAGGTTTCTTTGCTTTACAGCGTCAGATCAATCTCTAAAATGCAAAATGATTGCCAAATCCTTTTTTAATGTTAATGATTATGTTTATTCACACATAGAACACACATAAACAATATACAGCAACAATCTGAAGCAACCAAACCAGTCAAAGCAATTTGTGTTGAATCTGTATCAAAACCAAAGTGTAGTGAAGCAGCCTGCACTGCAGATTTTATTGAAACACTTATCTGAGCTATATTCAGAAGATAAGACGTTTAGAACCAGAACAGTGGTTTCACATGTTTTAGCCCATTAACATTAAACAGTATGGTGTATTTCACGTCACTGCTGCCGTTTTTCTATGGTTTACCATGAGGTTTTTAATAGATTTCCCGCACACAAAGGCAAAGAAAGTGTTGCCAGAACACTTCAGGCCCATTATCAAGAAATGATAATGAACTTTGACCATACAATAATGGCAACTAAACACTCACTGGGATGGTCAAGCAACTGTCTGTAATTAATGTACATTAAGCAAATGGAGATGGACTAATCATGTCCATATTTTGAAATGAAGAACATAGATGCAATAGTAGATATAAAACTTTCTTGAAAACAGGCATGCTATAAAAAATCTGTATTTAGGAAGAGTTTTAATAAAAACTGTGAAAGATGGAGTTGGACACTACTGACTTGTAGTATATAACAGACCTAAGTCTTTGAATGTTTGCATGAAAAAGGATAAATAACAGGCATGTTGTGTGTACCCTCTTTACACACACATACGCGCACACTCACACCAACTGTATCCTGTCCCCTCTGACCTTGTAGGCTCTCTGATTCCATTTAAAGCGTACTGTAGCGCCCAGCAGTCTGTCTGCACCGGAGCTAATTGGCTTCAGCTCAGTGTTCACTGTTAACGTCTCATTACTCATTCCACTTAGAACAACTTCCACAAGTTTGCTTGTGTTCAGGGGTCATTAAAAGTCAAGCAAGCCTTTAATTATGAAGCCGGATCGTTCAGTAAGTAAAGCTGCATCTGCCAGCAGCTCTGAATATACAGTATCCTCACTCTGTCCTGCTCAAAGTCATGCATGAAATACAAAGTGATCCCATGATGAACGCGAAAAGTGCCCTCACAGCAAATCAAAGTGATCAGGGTAAACAACAACCACAAAAGCAAAATTAGTAGAGCAGATAAAACCACCATAAAGTATTCTAGCTTCATATTATAGCTTCCTAGAGCTCAGCTATCATATGGATATACTACACACCGTATATGAATGATAGGGCTGGTGGCTCTTGACCTTTCATGCCTCAGCCCTAATCTGTATCTCAGGGAGAAATGCTAAATACTCAAAAATTATGATAAGGAGAAGACTTAATACGAGGACTTGAATGTCAGCCTAAGCGTGAGGGTAATTTTGTTTGTTTCGTCAGTTTACTGGTCTGCTCTGTTTGCAGCGTGTGCAGAGACAGACCGGATCACCAGTTGCTGTCTCAGAGGAAGATTTGTCAGAGCTGAAGTTGAGTCAGTTTAATTAAATTAAGGTAGATGGGCTTTTCCCCACATTTCAAAGCACTGCAGGGCTATTTTGTTACAGACAGGCTTCTATATCCACACTGTCAGTGAGAGTCTGTCATCTCTGGAGTTACAGATTCATATGAGCCTGAAATCAGTCTGCGTGTAGTCTCCACTATGATGCAGTATCATGACAGGACTCCTGCAGGGACTCATTCAAATGTTTCTATGATATAATGTAAACTCTGAGGTGTTATGATCAAATCTTGTGTTTTATTTAATCTTTTTATATTTATGCAGTAATTTATTTTAACTTTCCCAGATTTATTATATGATGTTTCGTGCTTGGTGTTTTTACTTATTTATTTAGAATCTACTCCGTATTGATTTGATTGAGTTCAAGAGGAATCAGTTACACACACATGCACCAATACAGACAGACACGCACGCATATACACACCCCCCTGCAGAAACCCTCACACCAATCAGCCCACAAACCATAAATATGATCTGATTCCCGGATTTTTGTAATTTGAGGGATTAAGAAACAAAACGCACTTTAATCTTTCACCTCCCTTTATGTAGAGCGTGCCACCATTACATTACGGTCAAATTAATTATTATGCTGAAACCTGAGGAAAAAAAATCATTACTTCATCTTGAATAATAAACAATAAAACCAAAACCTGAATCAAATCCTATGGGGCCTTAGCATTTAATTATAAACGATTTAAGGCCTATAGCGCAGTTATGGTTGATAAAAACACCCAGCTCCTCTGAACATCGCATCATGTGGTTTTTTTAGAATAATTTTTCAATAATTCACTCCGGCTAATGTTCCAGATCTTCGATGAAATACAGGAATTTTTAGTGGTTGGTCTGCCGTGCTAATTGGTACAACCGCCTGAGGCGAGCTCACATCTAATAAACCGAGGATAACATCGTTCACAGGGCTGCGTCTGTCTTAGTATGAGAACATGTTAAAATAGAATAATGACAAATAAAAGCGAAATTAGAGCAGAGGGCTCTACATGCGCACCTTGAATACTTGTACATATGCTGCGCGTGCTGGCAACATTTAAAACAATATTATAAATAAAACTAAAATTGACTGGAATAATAAAACACAAAAAAATGTTATAGATAAAGAACAGCTGAACGCAGCGTGTTAATGCAGCCTGATTATGTTGCCGTGTGCCTAAATATATTTAATAAAAACTACCGTAAATAGACCAAAAATGATTTCGCATTTTTTAATAGAATAATTACATACTGCAGTACTACTGCAGTAAAGCAAATATAACAGGAAAGAGTCATGACCTGCATGCATGGTGGCACAGCGGAACACGCACGCGCGCACACGCACAACCCACTCCCCTTTCTCCAAATCCTCTTTTTTTTCTCATCAGTGGGCGGACTTAAAAAACAACGTCAATAATCGTCATTGTTATTTTCTCCAATTTATGGAAGATGTGTGTTAATTGTAATGCGCAGTTAAATCTTGGCTGCAAATGAACAGAAGACTCCCATTCAGTAAAAGACGCGCGGCATTAAGTAAGGATTAAAACTGGGGCATGCAGGGCGAATGTGCAGCATATTGTAGCCTACATCTGCCTTTAAATCCACAATAAATTAATAAAAGCACTGCTGGGTTGTTACAGCAAGGGCTGAGACGTGACGCCTGGCGCATGGTTAAATGCGACACGTTTTATATTTGGTCTCAATTTTAAATCAAGAAATAATCTGAGCAAATTGGAACGAGACCGGAAAGACAGTAGCATTAAAAAAGAATATTTGTCCTATTGAACCAATCGCTTACAACTTTCTGAGATGAAATACTTTCGGGGGTGAAAATAACGCAATAATAAAAATGAAATCGATGCTGTGTGGTGATTCAGGTCTGCTCCAGTGCGTTTTGAGAAAAGGAGGTGATGCATTTCAATATGGTAATCACTCACCCGGGGCATGTTTCATTTATTGACAGATTTGATGTTAAATGTCTCAAGCTCACTTAGTGTTGTTGCTCTTCATTTATTATGTTTTGAGCTCTCTCTCTCTCTCTCCCCCTCTCTCTCTCGCTCCCTCTTTCCCCCTGGTTTGACCCTTCGAGGTCACACAAGCAATTCTTTTTTTAAACGCATGATTAATTTCTCAGTAGGGCGACCGGCTAATGCATTATGAAAAGTGAAATGTAGGCTATTCCAAAGGGGCTGATAGCGCTATTGTATTCCAATAAGCCTTTTCCTGCTGCACATGGTTTAGACATGCTCCGCTTTTGATAACATGTCAGAGACATCTTTCTCAGGGAGGGACAAAGTTGTGAGTCATTTCAGCTGTTTCCAAAACTGCTGTCTTTTAAAATAACAAGGAATTCGCTGATAATTGAGATTTTATCGGTGATGTCAGTGTAACCGCAAACGTAGTTCATTAAGTTTTTATTAGAAATGCTTTGGGTGAGACCATGAAAGCTTCTAACAAAGGAAAAAAATAGATATGTCTATGCATTAATACATAACGTATTGCATAAATATGATTCAGCGTACTAATCTTTGAGTTACTACTCTTGACTAACACTGGATACACAAACACCATAAAAGTTGTTAGACTATAAATCCATATCTAAAGTCCTTATTAAAGCGTGTGTCACCGGAATATCTGAATGACTTTATTTCATTAATTTATTATTATTTTTAAATTTCGTACGGAAGATGATTGTTGACTAGCTCTACTCTGGTTTTTGTTTCGTTTTACTACTTCCTCTCATTTCTCTATTGTGACGTCAGCTGTTTCAATAGCTGCACGGCCCGAGCCACGCACGGGCCGTGCGTGGCTCGCGCCTGTGCCCCCCCCCCATCCCATCGCAGCCTGCGTTCCCGTGGCGTCCATCCGCAAGACAAAAGCACGCGCGGTGACAGCCTAAATTGGTTTGAAAAGGAGCAGATGGGGCTCGTGCTCTCCACTGTGTCGCCTACGCACACACACACGCGAGCTGCACGCACACACGCACAGATTTAAGACTGA
Source organism: Datnioides undecimradiatus (assembly GCA_008933995.1). NCBI lineage: Eukaryota > Metazoa > Chordata > Actinopteri > Lobotiformes > Datnioididae > Datnioides > Datnioides undecimradiatus. The sequence goes on along the minus strand of WARS01000007.1, from coordinate 179,257 downwards.
GCCTAAATGTGACCCTGTCATGTTTATCAAGATGCTATTCAGAAGAGATGGGGAAGGAATAAATTACAGGCAGTCTCAATATTCACCCCGTTTAACCAGATAGAGAATTGCTTTGAGAATTTAAAACGCAAGTTGAATCAAATTTTCAACTTTCAGTGTTTTGTTTTTGTTTTTGGATTTTTTTTTTATTTTAGTTTTTACAAGTTCCCTGTCTGAGAGTCAGCACATTTGGGATAAAGGTGTTCTGACATCCTTAAATTTAATGACTTACATTTAAGCATTGATCAATCAACCGATGTCTTCATATCATCTCTCAAGTTGTATCTAATTACTCACACACTCACATACAGTTTTATGTTGGGCTCACATACTGTGAACTGAAATTAATTTACATTAGTCACACTGGCTGCCTCATTGCAACCCTGCTTGTTCTGACCCTGTTCTATTTTTTATTTATTTATTTAATCGTTAGTCTGAATGCAGATAGGCCTCAAGAACAGCAGATGCCAAATGCATCATGCAAAGTTATTCTAACATCAGTCTGTTATAGATAAAAAAAACAATTATGCATCCTTAAAAAACATAAACCAGTCATGAGAAGTGTCATTCAACAATCTTCTGCTTTATAGAGTTCTGCAATAATCTGTGTCCCAGTGTTATGCCTGGTGTATTTGCACTGAAACTGTCTTCCTTTGTACACAGCCAATGCATGTGTAAAGTTTTTCTTTTTTCAAGTTTTCTTCATCCCAGACATGAAACAGGGGCCACAGACGAATTTGTCCTGAAAACAACTTCATTAAGTTGTTTTAATTAACAAGGACAATCAGTATTTGGGACACCACTCCACTGCATTCCCATGCAGAGTTAAATGAGATCCCTTCTTGCATCCTTCAGCCATTTGCTGATGACTGAGGCAGCCAATATCTGGGTTAGACTTCATATTTAGGTCTGTGCCTTCATATCTGTAATTTGCCTGCATATTTTTAGTGGAAGCAGTAATTGAGCAGCAGGAGAAGCATGCCTGGTTTGAAATGCTTGAAGCAGGGGTGTAGCTAGGAACTCTAGGGGCCCTGAGAGATTACTGATCAGGACCCCCTCCCATTTTGTTAAGTGAAATAAAAGTACACTCTAATTTTTTAAGGCTGCTACAATCCTTTACAGTAGTGGTCGCTAGCTGGGACCTCCCCTGCTCCTCAATTACAACAGATGATAGGCTACAGTATGCCTCCTGCTGCCTCTCTTCTCCTGGGAACAACCTGCATGCACAGAGTCGTATTTCGAACTGCCTCCTCAGCATTGAATGTCGGAATCAGCTGCACTGACTGACATTATTCTGATCCCCAGACTGGCTGCCTGTCTGTCTGCTGCCTCAGCCTTTACACTGTTTTCTTTCTTTGGCCCCTATGGTCAAGCTTACTCTTTACTCCACACTGTGTCTGTGTTTAAAAGCCACATTCCCAATGCCAAGCTCTTCTGCTGGCTGCGTCTGATGCCAGCATCGCTTTTAACAGCTTGTTGGGAAGTCATTTACAACTCAGGGCCGGAGTATCAAACGTCTCACATGTTTGTTGTTTATTTCAGGGTTTCCCAAACTGTTAAATGTCAATGACCCCCATCTTTCAACCCCTAACCTCCATGCAAAAAAGCACTAGTTATGGAGATGTGTGCTGTGTCACATTAATCTAAAGTGGATATTCATTAAGTCACTAATATTGCGAGAAGGTCTAAATTAGCTAAAATTACTAATCTGAAATTACGTGGTCAGGTCCGCTTTGCTGTCATCATGGTGTAGGAGGATCAGCTTCTCGGACTAAATTTGTGCACGTGCCAGTTTGTATCTGGAGCCTAGTGCAGGCTCGTGCTGTTAGTTTGACTTTTCCAGCGTTTTACTGGCAGTTAGCAAGAAGTCATGTTAGCTGTGCAGTTGGACTGGGCAGCAGCGTGTGAATGTGTGCGCGTGTGTGTGTGTCCTGGATGGTGGGCTGAACTCGCGCTAAACGCCAATCAAACGCAAGGCAGGTGCGCGGTGAGAGAGAGAGCGAGAGAGAGGGAGAGGGAGCGCGCGCGAGAGAGACGGATTAGGACGGCGCGTGGTGTCTCTGAAAAGCGAATAAAGCCGGCGCGAGCGTCGCAGTTTACTCACATCTCACGAGCTGTTCACTAGACACTTGGAGACAAAAGCCGGTACCGAGTCCATGTGTTTCCCGGATTTATAGTTTACGTGTTAAAATATGACTTTTGTAGAGCTCTGCAGGATAAATCGATTTCTGTCGTGACGGAGATATTTTTTGACGCTGTGACCATTTTGGGATTATTCTCGGGAGTCGGAGGTAAGGAGGTAAGGAGGCTGTAAAGTTGGCTAAAATGTTTTTGAAAATGTAGCCCACCTTCATAACGAAAACTGCGCGAGACAGACACCAGACTTGAAAAAAAGGTTTAAAGAAGAAGATGTGAGAAGAAGCGTTCATTGCTTACATTCCGTTGCATTTAGCGTAATTTAGTAGTTAGTGTTACTTTAGTCTAGTGGTGTATTCTTATTCTTATTATTCTTTTATTATTATTATTATTATTATTATTATTATTATTATTATTATTATTATTATTATTATTATTATTATCTGGTGTTGTTGTGTCTGTCATTGCCGTTTAATTACCCCTTATTACTGTTCCTTTTAAGTTTAACATGATGGCCGTCCAGTGAGAAGCGTGCTCCGTTTCATGAAGGCCTACTGTTACTTTTCCAGAAATTAAACTTGGGCTCTGAGGGAACTGAAATGATAAAAGTGTAAATAGTTCGATGTGTTGTGGAATTTGAAGCCAGTGAACGATTGAGTCAGAGTGTAAATTGTCTTATTGGTGCTTCTCTTGCATGTTGCTCGTTCTCAGTTCCATCATATTGGTCTATATTACGTTGTAATAAGCTGTTCCAGTTTAAAACATACCTATCTGTGTGATATAAAACCTTGTATTTTCGCGTTATATTTTTGATTAGTGTTTCCATTTTGCGTCAGTTTGGTGAGTACAATTTGTAAAATATTGGTCACAAATGTATGAGTAGTATTTATTTGTTAAAAGAATAATTTTCTGAAATTACTAAAAGATAAAATGCAGTTTCTCTCTTTTTAAATTAGTGATTAGGTGTTTTACAATACGAACACAATACACACAAACGTGCATAAATACAACTTTCTAAAATTCTAAAACATTCTAAAATATACATTTCAAAAGTAGCCATCTTTATGAACTATATTACCTGTATAATACAACTGTATCCAGTTATATTATATAACATATTTAATAATATAGTAATATTATATATATATATATATGATACTAATAGCAGAGTTTCTTTAAAAGGATTTGTACCAGATTCAAAAAATTAAAGTGTCATTTGTTGAACAATAGTGCAGTAAATGTAGCTGTCACCCAGCAGCACATGATATGTTAGAGTTAAACCCTGTCCTCTTGGCTTTTAATGCTTTTAAAATTTATTTCAATAAATAGTAAGAGTTTAAAAAATATGAAGATATTTAAGACCAGGCACTACTACAGCCAACTCTCTTTTAAGAAAATGAGTTTGATATAATCTTAAGATAAAACAGTTTCTTTCCAAAAGTTGCCACATTTCCATCCGTCTTTTATGTATCATCAGTGGGTTGTTTTTAAGGTTGCACTGATTTCTAAATACAAGGGATATTTTACTGTCAAAACATAAAATCTAAGCATTAATTTGTACCAGTTTGGTGGGAAATCTGGGTATATTGTACTTCCATGTGAACAATTATTTTGTTATCCTCCCTCACAGTTCGCTCACTGGTCAAGTATTGTTGAAAACAAACACATTCAATCACACTCCATTTTTTTAAAGCTTTGAATTGAGAGCTGCAAAAAGCTGCAGAGGCTATCATCTTTGGGAAAATAAATGAACAGGCTGACGCTCCTGATTGAATATTTTTTTAATAGAGTGGAGCTACATAAAAGAAAAACTGTTGTATTTGCTGTCAGCCAAACGATTCACTTAGTATCAAAGAGCAAAATTAATTCCGCATGACATTTTTATGTGCCCTCAATAATTTTGTAACAGTAGTTAAGATGACAGCAATAGCCTGTTGAAGTTAAATATATATATATGTATATATTTACATTTTGTAGTCATGATGTGTTTCCAAGTTTAATAGAGTCTTTTAAAAAGTGAGTAAAATTTTTGGTGCTATATAAATTAGGAATTAGACACATTCAAATTAAATGCATTTTATTTAAAAGAATACTTCTGTTTTTACTTTTTTAACAAATACTTATTTTCTTATGTATTTCTGCTTACACGTTAGAATTTGTGCACATAATATGAAATATATAGATAATTACAATCTATGTCAATTTCATTCTGTATATAGGGTGTGTGTGTGTGTGTGTGTGTGTGTCTGTGTGTGTGTCTGTGTGTGTGTATGTCAACTTTTTTTGTGATTAACAAATATTTGGATCTTTTTTCTGTCTTCACTTTTTTTCATGCAGGTTGTTCTACAAACAGTTTTCTTTCAAGTATGGACAAGACTCATCTTTCGAGCCCCAATGACATCATAATGACGAGCTCAACAGGCCCTTACCAGCAGGAACCCCTGACTCCACCCAGACCAAACCATCTCCACTCTTCCTCCTCTTCCTTATCCTCTCCCTCTCCGTCCTCTTCTTCCTCACCACTTAAGCCCAACCAGGTTGGACAGGTCATCCTGTACGGCGTTCCCATTGTATCGCTGGTCATTGATAACAATGAGAGACTTTGTCTGGCGCAGATTTCCAACACACTCCTCAAGAACTACAGTTATAATGAGATTCACAATCGTCGCGTGGCGCTGGGCATCACCTGTGTCCAGTGCACTCCGGTTCAGCTGGAGATTCTCCGTCGGGCCGGTGCCATGCCCATCTCATCACGGCGCTGTGGCATGATCACCAAACGTGAAGCCGAGCGCCTCTGCAAGTCGTTCCTGGGAGAGAACTCACCACCCAAACTGCCCGACAACTTCGCCTTCGATGTGACACATGAGTGCGCCTGGGGTTGCCGTGGTAACTTCATCCCGGCACGCTACAACAGCTCTAGGGCCAAATGCATCAAGTGCTCCTTCTGCAACATGTACTTCTCCCCGAATAAGTTCATTTTCCATTCCCATCGTACACCAGACGCCAAGTACACCCAGCCCGATGCTGCCAACTTTAACTCCTGGCGGCGACATCTTAAACTCAGTGACAAACACCCAGCTGATGAGCTAGTTTATGCATGGGAAGATGTCAAAGCCATGTTCAATGGAGGCAGCCGGAAAAGAGCTCTGCCCTCTTCAGCCCACTGCTCCTCCATAGGCCCTATGAAGTCTCTCCCTGGTTCAGTTGTGCCTCACATGATGGGACCGGACCTTGGAACTCAGAAAAGAGCCCACTATGAAGATGAGGATGACCTGGATGGAGACAGTCTGTCTCCTCGTAAGACACCTCGTAGTTACCCTGTCATCCCTGTCCCCAGCAAAGGCTTTGGCATGCTGCAGAAGTTCCCTCCCACGTCACTCTTCCCCTCACCTTACCCCTTCCCAGCGTTCGGCCTCTGCCAGCAGAAAAAAGATGACAGTGATGTTTCCAGTGGGCAGAAAGGAGCTGGGTTGTCAGGTCTTTTATGGCCGGGGCGCAAGGACACTTTTTATCCTCCCTTCTGCATGTTTTGGCCACCAAGAGCAGCAGGAGGAATTCCTGTTCCAACCTACCTCCAGCCTCAGCCCAGCGCCCTCTCCTCCCTGGCAGACAACCCCTCTCTCAGGCAGGCCTTTTTGGATCTCTCAGATCCCAGCGAGCCTGGAGCTGTAGCTGGCAACGGAAATAGTGTCAGTGCAACCATGGCTCCTGGCAGCGGGACCACCACACCTAGATCGGGGCTGTTTGACCCAGAATGCACAACAGTGACCCCTGACCTTCGCCCTGTGACATCGGAGGGCTGGCTTAAGCTCCTGGATACGCCGACCCTTCAAACCAGAAAGCCAAGCTATGGCTCTGCCTTCCGCCCCGTCATTAAGGATGCCGAGAGCATTGCCAAGCTCCACAGCAATGGTGGAGGAGTCTCTGGGGCGACAGATGAGGACTTTGGTGTTGTGGTTGCCAGGTCAGACCGCCACCAGCGGCTATCACCCAGCAGCAGCTGTAGTTATGGAAGTGAAAGTGGAGGCGATGGAGAGGCGGAGGGAGTAGAGAGTGAGGAGGAAGGGGAGGTCGATGTGGAGTCGTCGAAGCAGGACGACGACGAAAGGGAGGCAAGCTTCACAAACAGACCTCAGACTCAAAACAACCTGTTCCACTCTGCACTGAGCGATAATCCTGGAGAGGATCGGGGAAAGGAGAGAGGGAGTGGCACTCTTTATCCCAGCACCTCTCCTCCCTCCTCCTCAGACCTTATCCAGCAGGAGTCCTCCAGCCTGCCCGCCTCTCCTCCTGCCAGCCTGCCTCTCTCCTGCTCCACCCCACCTCACAGAGAGGACCCAGCTTACAAAAACGTAAATATCCCCCCAGGCCACTTCAGCTAATTATTATTTAAATGGTGCTGCAGTCGGGCAGTGATGTGATCTGCATAAGCAGATTGATAGGCTGGTTTCTCCCTGTAGAAATTGAAACAGTCACCCCACTCTGATCCTGGCTAATAGGCCCAGGTGTGGATTGTTTAATGGCCACGGTGTGTTTGTTCTCCCTGTGTCACCCCAGCCTGTTAGGGCAACTCTAATCTTTAACCTGTCGACTCCCATATTAACCAGGCCTCTGAGAGAAGAGGAGGGGGGTTGTGAGGAACATTTTTTAAGCCACAACAAGTTAAAACATCTATTGAAAAAAGGTTTTACCAATATACTCCAGCTATATACTCCAAATTAGATCATAATAAATTAATGTTAGTATCGGCTGATAAAATGCAGAGCACCACCCAGGGACATATTTGCCAAATAATGAGTAAAATTTTGCACACACACAAAAAGCCTAGATAAAAAAGAACATATAGCAGGTGCCTGAAATAAAAAAAGAAGAATATGTTATATGCTAATAAAAATATCACATCACAGGTTCAAAATGGAATAGTTTTATAGGACTTGTGTTGTAATTGAACTGCACAACAGGTGTGTGATTGTAACACAATATTTGTTGTTTCCAGGTTCACAAGAATAGAGACGAAGGACTTCCTGCATACGCAACCAAAGACAACTCCAGCATTTCTGGTGAGCACAGACATTTTAGATTTTTGTTTTTAAGTTGTTTTTGTTCCTTTTTCTGACGCACAGGTCATTTTTTTTTCTGGAAGATGCCAGTTTTGAAGTGTAAAAAAAACTGTTCTCCATAATATTCAAACATTATATGCTACGAAGCATTTCTGGACCTAAATACAGCCTATCTTTGATGTACAGTTTATCAAAAAACTCTTTGCCTGCTCTGCTCTCTGCATGGCTTGCCTGACACTACATCCTTCACCCTGGAGTTATTTTACTTTGTGTTGGTTTCATCCAATATTTGAACAGGTCTTTACACCATTTCAGCCTATTTCAGCAAACTGTTACACACTATCTGTTTCATCAGACGTCTGAGTCAGTTGTATTATAGCATCTTTGTTTCATTTAGTGTCTGAGTGAGTGGTTTTATAGCATCTCTGTGTCCCTGCGAGGCTCATATTCCTGTGACGTTTCATTTGCTCCTCTCATCTCCCACTCTGACCCTTTCGCTGAAGAAAATGTCTCACAAATGCACACGAACACACAGGACACACACCATGCGCACACTTAGTTATCTCCATGTGTCCGGATAACCAGCTCAACCAATGGGCCTTACTGAAACTCTCTGCCTGTCTGTCTCTCTCTCTCTCATTTTCTCTCAGATGAAAACAAAGAGCAGAATAGTTTCTTTGTACCAGAGAGTGAGACATCAGCGCCCGACTACTGGAGGGAAAGCTCAGGTACAAACACTTGCTTCTGTTACTGTTGTCATAGAGCAGCTGCAGACAGTAAACACCAACCTGATCATATCATAATATATCAGGTCCTCCCAAAAGTACAATTATTAGGTTGGCAGGGTTAATTTAATTTCTGCATTTTGGTTTTCCTCCCGTTTAATTTAAATCACATCGCAGAGCACATCTGAGGCTCCACCGATTGAGTCGTGATCAAATATTTAAAACAGGAAATAAAATAAAAACACAATTAATACCTGCAAAATCAGCTTTTGACAGTAAATGGAAGTTAGCAAATTAAACCTACAGTTTCTAATAATTTATCTACAGGACTAGCAGGAATATAATTTATTTGCAGTCTGAAATTAAAAAGAATTATCAGCGTGGAAAGGTAAATCAAAAATGAACACATTCTTTCATAAAATTTAGATTATATAATGGCATCAGGAGCTACAGTTGGCCTTTCCTGTTATAATTCAGCACACACACATAGTGGATGAAAAGAGACAATTTCCATACATAAGACAAACAATGCTGATTAAAAAACTCTCTTTTGGAAAAGAATATGACTTTATAAGTTACAGTGGCATTTCTTCTTATTACACAAATGAGACTCAGAATGCTTAAAGCTCCTCATTCTTCAGCTTCATCCACCTCCATCTACTCCTTCTCTCCGATGGTGAGTTAAGGGATTCATATAAATACACAGAGAGATGAAACAGCAGTGGAAAGCTGCTTCTGCCAGCGCTCTGCCACGGCTGCTCTCTTTAGCGGCATTGTCGCCAGGGCTGTTACTCTTAGGGGGGCCGTTATAGTTCAACAAGAAAACATCAGCTCAGAGATAAGCAGCCGCGCTAGCAATCTCCATCCTAGACCCATATCACTGCCGACATAATTGCCTTTTTTTCCCTTCCTCAGCGCAAAAAAATCCTTTCCCGTTTGAAAAAGATCACAGCTTATTGCCTTTTTATATCTGTCAGGAAGACATTAAAAGTGCTTTATGACATCTGTGCCAACATTTATATCTACCCCCCCCCCCACTCCCTCAACCCCTACACACACACACACACACACACACACACACCGTAATGATCCCTGCGCATAATGTATAATGTATTTCGAAAAATTACACGAAACAAATTAAATGAGACCACCTTTCCCCTGATTGCCAAACGTCTCCCTGGGCGGTGGGAAGCTCTACGTGATTAGAAGGCCTGATTCCTCTGAGTCCCACCACCCCCCCTCCACTGTCTTTAAACTCTCCCTCTGTTTCTAGGGAGAAAAAATAATCTAATTTTCCATTTATGTAATGCAAACCGCCTTGGCTTTGACTATTCACGGTTAATTGACTGTCAAACGAGGTTGTTATCCTCGGGCACTGTCTGCAAATTTGCTTGTCAAATGAGACAGAGAGAGGAGAGGAAAGGAGAGAGAGGAGAGGAGAGCTCTCTCTGCTCTAAATGAGAGAGAGGGAGAAGCATACTGAGGCTTAAGGAACCAGGATGTGAAATGACTGGAGGAGAATATACATATCGAGTTTGCAAGATCGCTTCATTTAAGGTGTACAATGCCTCATTGTCACAAGTCAGACGTTCGTGCAAAGACATTCATTCACGCAGAACAATATAGAAACTTTCACACTGGTAACTTTGCAAATGGCATGTGATGAAGTGTTTGCTAAAAAAAGGGAGGATGGAAGATGATGAAGTTTTAAAGCAACAAGTACATTTAGGATTCCTAAAAAGAAGTGGCAGACAACACATACACAACATGTAACTACAATAACACTGTTTTACATGAATTCACTGTTGTTCCATTCTCAGAATTTAGATATTTGAATTACTTTTCAACTCAGACAGTCACTTCAGTTTAAAGAGCTACAAGAGCTCCTGTCATTAACCAACACAAATATGGTTCTTTTATGTTTTTAATAATAAGCAATACAACCTGTCAGCTACAAGAGACTGAACATGTCAGAGAGTGGATGCAATAAAAGTCTCCAGCTCCAGTGCGATGGTCAATTCGTTACTGCTAACTTACACTGACACCTACAGGCCAAATAGTGAATGACACTTTCCTTCCAAAGACTACAACAGAGTAGCTGGGGAGAGGATGAAGTGATGGACAGAAAAAACAGAAGGTCAGACAAGACTGATGGCAAATGAGTTCATGATAACAGAGTGATTATGTGACTCAGATATGTGTTGCCTATGAAATATACTGACTGACATAGTGGTAGAGCAGATCTATTCTCTATGCCAAATACAACTGATATTGAACTGATATTGTTGTAACGTACATTAAGTATGGCTTGTCTCGCCATGTTTCCAGCTGATCAAAGCCAAGGTGCTGTCTCTCCTGTGCCACTAAAGAAGGACCTCGAGAACATGGAGAAAGGTAAAGACTGTTCACTGGTCTCACATGTGTTGTTGCTTAACATCGCTCTTCTTCTCAGTCGGGTTGACCACAAAAAATGCATTTATACCACTGAGAGAAACAAGCAATCCTGTTTTCATCTGGGTTTGTTCTCCTGCAGAGGAGCTCCAGAAGGTTCTGCTAGAGCAGATTGACTTCAGGAGGAGACTGGAGCAAGAGTTTCATGCTCTGAAGGGCACCTCACCATTTCCTGTGTTCCGTAAGTCATTTTGTTTCTCCTCACTCATTTTCCTTTTTCATACTCTGAAGGGCAGCTTCTCCTTCTCGGTCTTTCTTAAGTTCTCTTCTATTTTCTCCACTGTACCTGTCTTCCCACCTGCCACCCACTCCCACTTTTCTCTATCCCCTGCTTTGCTAAATCTCCTTCCTCCTTCCTCAGTGCCTCTTATAATTGTACTCGATCGGTTACTCAAATGATAATACCGCTCAGACTAATCATGGATTTTAACACTAATTTCAGATAATTTCCAAGACCAGATGAAACGAGAGCTCGCCTACAGAGAAGAGATGGTCCAACAGTTACAGATGGTAAGACTACTAATGATACAATCAGTGCTGAACACTGCTGGAAAATAAATATCATTTCTACGCCTTTAAATGACAAATAAAACATCCTTTAATAGACAGATGAATTAAAAAAAGCTTCTCTTTTCACTGAGAAAACCCGTTTTGGTAATGATTTTGAGAAGACGTATAATTAAGACCAATTATGAAGCACTTTTCAATAAAATATAGTTACAGAGTTAGAACAGGAAAAGAGGAAACACATGAGCAAATGTGAAAATAATAACTCAATTATCACTACAACTATGGTGGATTGTAGACATAAATATGGAGTCTGATGCCATGTCTCACGATCAAAATCAAAATTAGTTGAAGAATAAATAAAGGCCTCAATAAGACTCAACCGGACACTCCTGCTGTTGCTTATTTGTCCGTCAAAAGACAGAGCCAATCATCTAGTTTGTCTTTCATGGGTGAGTAGTTCCTCTGCAGCCGTCTGAGTGCTTCCGTCCACATCAATCACCCGAGCAGCTGGCAGACACTCTGACAGACGGTGTTTGTCTTAGCTTTCTGACACATGCAACAACTGTACACGCTTGCGTGCACATGATCGCAGACCCTGCACGTACACCAAAACACACACATGTATCCACAGAGGCAGGCGACTGAACGGGCATCCAAGCTGATGCACGTGCACACATGCAACGTTCAAAATTGACAAATGCGTCTAGAGGCAGCAGATGGATCTGTCTGAGAGTAATGATACATTCATTTCACACAGACGTTCAAATGAACTCCAGCAAAATTTTAGATTTATGTTGCTGCAAGATATTTTAGAAATTGATTAAATATCACTCTGAAACTTAAAAGTCTTACCCAGACTTTTTCATTTTCCTTTCCTAAAGTATAACTACAAAGGAAACCTAGTATTACCCACACTATCGTCTTTTATATACAGTATTTGATTTGAATTTATTCTCTTTGGAAAGCACATCAGTCACCATTTGCTGTCGTTTTTAAATGTATACTATAAATAAAGTGACTTGACTTTACCAATCCTCATTTTGTATGAAATCAGAAACTAGTCAGAAACCAGTCAAACCAAAAACCAGTGAATGGATATATCAAGACCATACACTAAAATGACAAACCTGTGTACGTATCCATGTGTCTGAACCTTGTCTGTTTGGATCACGCTAACTTCTGTCTCTGACCTTTGTTTCCTTCAGATTCCCTACGCAAACATCATCAGAAAAGAAAAGATCAGCTCTCATCTCAACAAGTAGCTACAAGGTGACTGTTTAATGAATTCAAGCATGCAGCTTATTACTAGAAAACCTATGCAGTTGTTACATGGTGATAACTGACTGTCTATAACACAAAGTTTAATTTAATACCCCTAATTTTTTTTTTCTAGACCACATTTCTGGTGGATCTGACAATTTACAGCCAACGTACATTAAATTCAACTGGTGTTCTCTGACTCAGCGTTTTGATCAGAGGGCAAATTAAATGAATCACTTTGTTGTTTAACTTGCTTCACAGCTGGTGATCATGGACACCTGCATGTGTTAAATTCCACTTTAGAGAGGCTTTCACTGACCTAACAGACCTATCAGTGTCTGAAAAAACACTGAACCAGATGATGGAACAAATATATTTATATTTTTTAATGATTTATTTTATTTATTGTCTTCACAGACTGAGTCAACAAAAGCCCCACGCAAGAGAAAGAAGCTGCCTGGATTTCTGTGGATGTCCCAAGAATAAAGACTAAAAACATATATATACACACATGTCCTGTGGTTCCCTGGAAAACAAACTCTGTTAATAGCCCTGCACTTAAACTCTGTCTTATAAGAACACATTCGGACCAGTGTTCTGCAGTGGAAATCACACTGGTACAAGTTTCATCCCGTCTTTTCCCTGCCTCCAGTTTACTCCCCAAACTGGCCGAACTGAAAGGGGCCCAAACTGGTGACGTCAGGGGAAACAGAGTGACTCCTGCTCTTCTCTCATGTTTCGCTGTCAGTCACTCTTGAAGCTTTACCCAACCAGGACCAAAGCGACCACACCCTTCCCTGTCGTTGGTGATTTTAGGGCTGTTGAAGACAAAGGAACTTTTCCCAGCTCTTCAGAGATAAGGAGCAAGACAGTGTCACAGATAAAGTAAGACTGTGTTACTATCCCAACTCCAACTGCTGCTGGCCCAAATGTACATACACTGAACTGTGGATGTGGACAGACTTCCCTCCAAGGTTGTTGCTGTTGTTGTTATTGTTTTTGCTGTCGTATGACCAAACAGGGACCCAGAAGAGAAACAAACACACCAACCTTTATTTACTGGCATCATTTAATCCCAAAGGGATTGTCCTCATTGTGTCCAACTGTGTTTGTTGACCAAACTTCCCTGTGAATACACATTATCGACATGGTGAGGGTTGCTGAGGAGGTCGGCTGTCGGTGGTGACTCGATGCACCAAGTTTGGTTTATTGGACAACACGTATATGCCAGGCGAAGAACAAAATAAAGGGGAAACAATGAATGAAGTTTGATGTTTTAGGTTTTAAACCTGATGATACACTTAATACAGGATGCTATCACACAAAGAGTTCATGCTTTATGCAAGCAGTTTGCACCCATAGTTACAGTATTTGGAAGTGATTTCTCTGAATGTACAAAAACACCTTCACTATGTTCGGTGCAGATGTTGCTGCATCTAATTACACATTTTCACCTCTTTTACTGTCAGTGTCTGTATCAAACATCTGGACAATCCTTTGCTCAAAGCACCCTGAAGATACATTTTAACCCTCCACCCAAATGCTCTAAGCATCAACCTACAGGCTTCCCTTTGACCCAGAGGTGAAGGTAATATTGCCACGAACACCTAAATGTGTTGTTTGGATGTCATCAGGTGGTGAACACACATTTAAAGGCCAATTCAGTGTATTTGGTTTCTCTCAGAATGAGTGTCCGGGCCGTGACGAGGAGCAAAAGACTGAAATTTGTCAGTGTTGTATATTTACCTGTAAATGATTTCACCTGACTGTATAACATGTCATATGTGAGAATACTGAACATCACAGTCAGTCTATCTATATGTGTTTGTTTATTTATTTATTTATTTGAGTATCAGGGCCTAAGAACCCTATTGTGAAAATATTATTTATTCTAATGTTAAACGAAAAAGGAGACATGATGATGATGATGATGCTGGTGATGATGGTGGTGGTGGTGGTACAGTCAAGTGTATGCCAGAAAGAATAAAACAACAACTCACCCTCTTTGTTTATAGGATGAAAGGAATGAATAGATAAAGCTGTCATTTACTGAGAGAAATGTTATCATTATAAACTCATAATGCAGATGTATTTAAATATGTTCTTGTAGTTTCTCTACTATTCATGTGTAAATTAAAAGTCTATACAATAACCAGGATGTGGTTTCACGATGATTAGACCTATTTGCTGTTGAAATCCTTTTCCTGAAACGTTTTCATTTCAGTCCCTCGCGTAGTTTCATGTTTATCTTACACGTCTGATCATTTGATGCTCTTGAAATTAGGAGAAGCCTGTTTTCAAGCATCATTACAAACTGAAGTGCAAAACCCCCCGTCGCGTTGGAAATCTGAGCACTGTATTGACGTATATGCACTCAAGTTACAGTTGCAGCTTAAACGTTTTAAATGTTGGCTGAACAACAGGGAAACTGTCAGAAGACAAAGTGTTTTGATCTCATTTTTAATATTTTAAATTTTGTTTTTCAAACAGGATTTCTTTCTTAAATCATAGGCTGATGCAGAATCTATTAAACCATTTTTACCACTATTTAGAATAGAAATAACTTTAGATAGGCCCCATATGTAGTATATATGGTAGGAATAAATCGAAATAAGAAATAAGCGCACAATATATACATACGTGTGTGTGTGTGTGTGTGTGTGTGTGTGTGTGTAAGTATGGACGTGCCTCTACAGTGTTTAGATGGATTCAATGCATTTATAAAAACGAAGAAAATAAAATAATAAAATAATTGATATAAAAATCAAATCCCCTTGTTTAATTTATGAGACGACACGTGATCAGTTTGAAGAGCACGTAACAGGACGTCCTTTACTTCTGTTGCACGACCTCCAGTGCCTGTTTACGGCATCTGCATCTCTGGGAGTGGCGACCGAAGAAGAAGAAGGGAAGAGGAGGAGGAGAAGAAGAAGTTGCCAGCATGGCGTTTACTCTGTACACTCTCATCCAGACTGCCATCCTGTGCACCAACGCCATCGCTGTGTTACACGAGGAGAGGTTTCTGAGCAAGAGTGAGTGTTCTGACGGGATTTATGCAGAGTGCAGGGCTGATTTCAGTGTGATAGCGGTGCACACTGATCTGAGAGCAGCAGGCTCGGAGTGGAACGTCACTACACTGTTAGCTGCACTGAACAGGCTCATGCTCAGATTTGTAGTCACTAAAAGGAGCTGTGCAGAATGGAATAAGATCATTTTTCCAATTTTACAGCTAATAAAACTGTGTAAAGCAGAGGAGTGAGTGTTGGGGGTGAAATGACTGATGCACTGTCGTGTTTGTTGTTGTTTCCATCTGTCTGCTTTGTCTTTTCCATAATTTTATCCTTAATTTTTATTTTCCTGTGACCTTCTGCCTGCCTGCAGTCGGCTGGGGTGTTGACCAGGGAGTCGGAGGGTTCGGGGATGATCCAGGAGTCAGAGCCCAGGTCCTCAACCTCATCCGCTCAGTCCGGACAGTCATGAGAGGTCAGAGAATATAATCCTCATGTCCTATGGAAAGTTAGAGGATGTGTTATAGATTGATTGTAGATTAATTGTTGAAAAGCAACAGCAAACGTTGAGAGGATGTCATGATTGCATGGCCTTTAATGGTTACTGTCACCTTTTCCAATGAATATCTGAGTTTTTGACACATTTACCAATTAGTTTGTTATTTTTCTTTGCCTCACAGTGGGTGAAAATATTTAAATTAACATAAATTACTAATTTAGGGTTTTTTTTAGAACTTTTTCAGAAATAAAACATTTTATAAAATCAGCTACATTATTCGTTAAATCAGGAAATATTAAAAACTCTCCACATTTTTGGTTCCAGACAGTTTTAGATTCTTTGACTGTGAGACACGGTTTGTTTAGTATCCTAAAAGTTTGATGTCCAGCTCTGATGTTTAGAAGTTGAGGACTGACTTCATGTTTCTCTCATCTTTTATGTTTCCACAGTGCCTTTAATAATAGTGAACTCAGCCTGCATTGTCCTGTTGTTACTGTTTGGTTGATGCCTGCACACCATGCGCCAAAATGAAGCCAGAGGACCAGACATGTGCCAAGGAACAACAACAAACACACACACACATTCAGAGACTTTGCCAGTCATCAACAAGGTGGAGAAGAATACAAAAAAACATACAAATCATCTGCAGACTTTCACCTTCAAAGAGAAGAACTGACTCATCAACAATGTAGAGTAAGACTGACGTGGACTTAACGCTCTTATCAGTGCGACACCAAAAGGATGAAATGACTTTACGTGTTAAGGTTTAAACATCACACTAGCTGAAGATTCTCTAGTTATCCAAAAACTCTTGTTTTGTGCTGCAAAGTGTGTGTTTGCACCCACTTTGATTACACGCTAATCAGAACACATTGAGAGGAATCAGTTACAATGGTTTAATGATATGTCATGTTTTTTATTGTCTTACAAATAAGAGCCTTGTTCAGTACATATGTGAGTACATATTTATTGTGTGGAATTACATTTCTATGCTGGGCTGCAGCTGGATTTTTTTAAAATACATATGGGATAAATGTTCCACAAAGTGTTTTATATGGCTTCCCCCAGTTTGTATGTTCAGCTTCTGCATCACTGCGTGCTGTTTCGGCCCGAAACGCAGAATTTTTTGGTATCACCACTGAGGAAGATGCTCAGAAACCACATTGTGACCTTAGCTAGGGAAATGAAAGCTCTGGAAAATCTAATCAAAATGTCAAATCAACACAATTCTGAACCCGAGTCAGTATTTGTAAGATTTACTCATCATCATCTGAATACAAAGAACATCATGGTTTGCTTTTACCAGTGTGGCAGATTATAGTTAATAATTCAGTCTTTAAAACTGCTTTGACTGCAAAACAAGTCGCTAAGATAAAGATAGATGTGCGGTTACAGCTCAGTGAGCATCCAGCGTGAGAAAGGTGCAGAACCTGTGTCACTTTCCACCTCTGAGCTCCACATAGAGGGTTTGTAGCTCAGAATATTTAGCTTGAACAAATATGTATTTGTCCCAACCACACCACAAAGTTACAGCATTGTCATAGTATTTGGAGCAGAACTGCAATTAAAGCGCTTTTCCTCTCCACTCAATTTTAAATGAGCTCCTTGTTACTGTAGCACTTCATCTCCACTACCATCTCCGCTGTCTGTGTAAATATTGACGTTTCTGTTGACTGTGTGTCCGTCTATGTGTCCCAATTCATTAATAATCCCCATATGTTGTGAATTATAAACATTTCCCCCCCTGCCAAGCTCCACAAACATTTTTATTAACACTACTGTCGTGGGGGAAAGGGGATCTGCTGGAATTAGAAGCATATGTTTATCAGAGAGATTTGAGCAGCAAAGCCACTTTGATCTGTGATTAGTCGGAGTTGAGCCGTGGCTTCACAGTAAAACCTGTAAGCGATCACAGGCGACTGTACATGAATATGGATCTGCACTTCACAGGTCAGGATGTGTGCTGTTCGGGTGTCTGGGTTCTCAGTAAGAAAACATTAGAATGAGCTTTGATATGTCCACCTCTGTTCATTTTAAATGAAGAATTAGATACATTTTTTGCACCTATACATTTAGTTCTTTTGAAATTAATTTAAAAATGATGTGCAAAATATATAAACTACATATTATAAAAAAGCTAAATTGTTTGAGACTTCACACTGTGAAAGTTTGTCAGTCAGGACAATAAAGATGAATGAAAATAGCTGCTAGATAAAATTTAGAATTAATATTGAAAAGAAAAAAAATACATTTAATTGTAAATTATTCATCTATAAGCAACCAACAAAGAGGTTAGTGAAAACAACAACAAATAAACCAGAAAACATTGCATTAATGCAAGTCTGTTTTTTAAAAGAATGGGTTTAAAATATACAGTTTTAGTCATTTTGTCTGGACATTTACAGTGTGAGATTAATTCTCCATCCTCATGTTTTTCATAGTTATTGGGAAAAACAAAAACCGAAAACTGAAAAAAAAAAACCCAAAACCTCAGGAAACTGTGTTACTCACTGGAGGTACATGAAAAGAGGATTTGATCAGTGTTGTCTGGCATCGTGCACAGAGAAGGTTATTATTGCTCTGATAATACCTCCCACCATATTAAATCTATCTGAATGCCCTAAAAGACCCGCTAATGCGATACATGTGTTGTTTGTTAGCGGGATGGGACACATATGTTCTTTTTTATTATTCTAATGAGTGATTAAGTGGTTAAAGATAACCCTCTTATCTGATTATAACATATCAATTGGAAATACAATAATAATGGAGGAAGAAGGGAGAGCGATGTTAAAGAGAGAAAGTGATTTTAAAAATTGTTTTTCAAAAAATGACCGTGAGCAACAAAAACAAGAGAAAATGCCCAACCGCAGAGATGCAGTTATAGTGTTTGGCCTACAGGGGGAAGCACTGAGCTATGAAAAATCAATTTTAACCAGCGAAGAAGAAAACCGGAAGCGGTTCAGGAGGGGCTGCTGTCACCAAAGGTTAGCTGTGCAGTTTGCTCACTTTCTAAACATAATTCAGTTATTGTGCCGTTTTTGTGAGGAAAACCACAACATTTCGTATCGGAAATGAAGTCGCTCAACGCGCAGAAATGAAAAATGACCTGCTAAATAAATAAATAATGAGTTGCCTCTGTAGCTTCTGCATGTCCAACAGTAATAATGAAGGTTTACAGAGTGATGAGAGGAAACAAACACTCATTCATACACGTCGATAAAAGCGCTGGACTAATATGTGCGGTCGTTATGTCACTGCAGACAGTTTGAGAGGTGCTAGTGAGCGAATACGCAGTAGCTGAGAGTGTTAGCAGCAGCTGCTAAAGTTGACACAAATGTACGCATCTCGTTGACGTCATTATAAAATCAACACTAAGAGCCACACAAACGCTCGCGAGAATATCAGAGAAATATCAAACTGGATAGCAAAAGGATGTTATACGAAAACAACAATTACAGATAGACTGTACAGTTTTTATAGAAATGTTACATGTTTTAGACACAATGTAGTGATTCTAAATAGGAGAAGAAAACTTTAAATACTACAAATGTACTGTAAGTGTAAAACAGCAGTACAACTGAGACAATGAACTATAAATAGGGAATATTAAAACCATACCATGCCTGTAATGCCATAATGTGTCAGATACTTAATATAGGTATTAATATAATGTAAAATAATAACGTTTCATTTTGAAAACATCATACACTTGCTGTATCACGTGATTGAAGCTTTGCAGTGCTCACACTGAACACGTTAAATGGACCTTGTCACAGCAGTGTAACATTGGTGTCAGCACGGACAGTGACATTGGCTGCATCCCATACAGCTGTTCCAGGTCCACAGGGGAACTTAAATGAAATGTAGCCATCATGAATGTTGTTGGTTACACCACCCTATATAAAATAATGCATATGATGTTTCAGTGGTGTGATCAGTCATTTACTTTAAAGACACAACCTGAATAAACACAGTTGTGATGATTAATAAATAGTATGTGTAAATGTGTAAATAATGTAGTAACTGAGTTCTACAAACATACCAGAGGTCAGTGTCAGTAAACACCCATGCATCACGCACGCACACACACTCACACACACACAAGTAAGCTTATTCTCCATTTGGCACTTTCCTTACACCATAGTTTCCTGTTGCACAAATAATAGATACATGACCTACAGGCTGTGTGTGTGTGTGTGTGTGTGTGTGTGCTTTAGCTGGATATTAAGAGCATTAATTGTACCCTCACATTGATAACTACATGACAGAAATCCAAGCACGTCTAAATAAACGGGGATCACGCGGTCGAAGCAGCAATAAAATATGTGCAATCCTGAAATCGGCATTCTGGGCTGGAGCTCAGAAACTGTGCTCAGTAATCCTCTCAGTTTGTCCTGATGCAGGTTTGAGCAACACAGTAATCTGATAAATTCCGCCACTACCGATGTGAATTATGATTATGAACATCTAATCTCTAAAATAATACATTATTATGGCAGAATAAGCTTTTTTTAAACAGAGTTAAGCTCCATTTACAGAGGACCTTGGTTGTATTTGGCAGTTTAGAGCATCATGATCAGACACTAAATTCCAAGTTGCTCTTATCTAACAGCGCACTTAGTGGCTGTAAAATGTCCTCTTCTGATTAATTGGCTGTTCAGTTTTCATTCAGTGTAAGTGAGGGTGGAATATAACGACAAGCTACAAGTGAAGAAATGTGCATGCAAAGCAGGACAACTCTGTCATTCTGCCCACATGTCACTGAATCTCTGAAAGCTACGCAACGTCAGGACCTTGGGTCACCTGTCCTCCTCTGCAGGTCTCCAGCATGGCGGGCAGACGGGCTCTGAAGGCCGTGCTCATCGACCTGAGCGGAACTCTACATATAGAGGACACAGCAGTGCCGGGGGCGCAGGACGCCCTAAACAGGTGGGAAACAGCCACACAAATCAGAAGCAGGCACCAAATGAATGACACTGACTAAGTAACACAACATTAACTCCGTCAGGTTGCGGCAGGTGTCCGTAGCTGTGAAGTTTGTGACCAACACAACAAAGGAGAGCAAGAGGAGCTTACTGGAGCGACTGCAACTTCTCAACTTCAACCTCCAGGTAAAAACATCCAAAGCCATGTTTCATGTCGTGCAGGTGTGTTTACTGTAATGTTAAAGTGATCTAAAATAGCTGTGAGAGACGAAACAGATGAGCTTCTCCCACACTGAAGACTGTGCTATACTGAAGTTTATCTGACTGCACAGGAAAAAGAGATCTTCACCTCACTGAGCGCTGCGAGGAGTTTGTTAGAGCAGAAACAACACAGGCCGCTGCTGCTGGTGGAGGACAGCGCGCTGGAAGACTTCACTGGTACAAACTCTGTGTGTGTGTGTGTGTGTGGTGGGGTCAATCAAACAGCCTGACAGTAAACAATAACTCCTTAGATACTGATATTGGACATCACTCCATTTATTCCAAGTTTGTCATTTGGAAAATGCTTTGTCCAAGTTCCATTTAACCCACCACTGACAGTGTGCAACCTGTAGTGAAGGGGAGAGATATATATAAATATATATACACCGCGTTCCACATTATTATGCAAATGTAATTTTTCTCTCTTTTTCCTAAATAATCTATACAAATGATAGTTCTCATAATTTTCAAGTCATCAAGCATTAGAGTATAACTCAACTGTTTTTGAATGAACCTCCAAATCATAACGGTTTTTTAAAAAAAAATCAAAATCTTAAAATGCACTGTTCCACATTATTACGCACAATAGAGTTTCAAAACATTTTATTGTTGTAAACAACTGAAAATGGTCATTAGTTAAACTGCAAGCATTTGCAGGTTATATTTGCTGAAATCAAAAGCTCTTTCAATCAAAAATATCTTAACAGGCCAAATTACATTTTGACATAGGACCCCTTATTGGATAGGAGCTTCACAATTCTTGCATCCATGGAAGTTGTCAGTGTTTGGATGGTTTCTGCTGGACTTTCTTTGCAGGATGTCAGAATAGCCTCCCAGAGATGCTGTTTTGATGTGAATTGCCTCCCACCCTCATAGATCTTTTGCTTCATGATGCTCCAAAGGTTCTCAATAGGGTTGAGATCAGGGGAGGATGGGGGCCACACCATGAGGTTTTCTTGTTTTATGCCCATAGCAGTCAATGATGCACAGGTATTCCTTGCAGCATGGGATGGTGCATTGTCATGCATAAAGATGATCTTGCTACGAAAGGCACGCTTCTTTTTTTGTACCACGGAAGAAAGTGGTCAGTCAGAAACTCCACATATTTCACAGAGGTCATTTTTACACCTTCAGGGACCTTGAAGGGGTCGACCAGCTCTCTCCCCATGATTCCAGCCCAAAACATGACGCCACCACCTCCTTGCTGACGTCGCAGCCTTGTCGGGACATGGTGGCCGTTCACCAACCATCCACGACTCCATCCATCTAGACCATCCAGGGTTGCACGGCACTCATCAGTGAACAACACTGTTTGGAAATTAGTCTTCATGTACGTGTAGGCCCACTGCAGGCGTTTCTGCTTCTGAGCTTTGGTTAAGGGTGGCTGAATGAGGTTTATGCATAACTGCAACCCTCTTGAGGATCCTACACCTTGATGTTCTTGGCACTCCAGAGACACCAGCAGCTTCGAATACCTGTTTGCTGCTTTTGCAGTGGCATTTTAGCAGCTGCTCTCTTAACCCGACGCGTTTGTCTGGCAGAAATCTTCCTCATTGGTCCTTTATCTGCTCGAACCCGTGTGTGTTCTGAATTGGCTACAAATCTCTTTATTGTACGATGATCACGGTGAAGTTGTTTTGAAATATCTAAAGTTGTCATACCTTCTCCTAGGCATTGAACTATTTCTCGCTTTTCGGCAGCAGAGAGATCCTTCTTCTTCCCCATATTGCTGGAAAATGGTGGTCTGCTTAATAATGTGGAACATCCATTCTTAAGTAGTTTTCCCTTTATTTGGACTCACCTGCAAACTAATTGGCACAGGTGTCTGAGATTGATTGGAGTGATTGGAAGAGCCCTGACGCACATTCCCATCCATGTGTTTAAACTGACAGACAAAAAAATGACCTTTATGACCTTTAAACACAATTTGCATAATAATGTGGAACGCAGTGTATATATATGTGTGTGTGTGTATATATATTTATATATATCTCTCCCCTTCACTACAGGTTGCACACTTTTTTTGTTTTACAGAGTAGAAAATAACGGTCTTCGTTCAATCTCCAGGTATCGACACGTCAGAGCCGAACGCTGTCGTCATTGGACTCGCTCCTGATCACTTCAACTACCAAACACTCAACGAGGCTTTCAGGTGGTGAACTCCTTCATAAGACACACTCTTCAGTCAGTCACAGAATATTTGAGTTCCAATAGATAAAAGTTTTCCTGAGACCTGGGGTAACTTGCTCTTTGTATGCTTTTATTTCATAATCATCATTTTTAATAAGCTGCTTTTTGAATGGCTTTGCAGAATAGCTGATTGTTTGTTTGTTTGTCTTTTGTCTGATGGTTATTTCTGTGTAAACATGGCAGCCTGTTAATCGTGTGTGTTTCTCCTCAGAATGATTCTGGACGGAGCTCCTCTCATCGCCGTCCACAAGGCTCGTTACTACAAACGTAAGGACGGTTTGGCCCTCGGCCCCGGCCCCTTTGTGACAGGACTTGAGTACGCAACAGACTCTAAAGCGACCGTGGTGGGCAAGCCAGAGAAGACCTTCTTCACGCAGGTTAGAACTGTACATTTCGATTTCCACCTTTTCCCTCAAGTAAGAGCATTAACACATCACAACATATTCCTCCATCACGACATGCTGCCGCAGTACACGTTCGACTGTAGAATCACATTTGTGTATTTTTTGTTATTTGATTATTTTCTGAGTTGATGTCATGATTATTCTGAAACCTCTGATTTTCCTCTGTTTCTTTCAAACAGGCTCTATCTGATTTAGGATGTAGCCCAAATGAAGCCGTCATGATAGGAGATGTAAGTATGCGATCACCTGTGATTCTTTTTTAGAGAGGCTGGGCTGTTGCTGCTGAGGCTGCTCCCTCCATGTACAAACCTCTTTTGAAATCTCATTTAACGTTCATTTCGAATTTTATTTAGAATATACCATTTTTTCCTTTTGGGGGCCACAGTGATGTATTAACACTTCATAAGTCAGAGAAGTTAAAGGTTGGTTTGTTGCTGTTTTCCCACAGGATGCTAGAGACGATGTAGGCGGGGCTCAGAATGCAGGAATGCTGGGAATTCTTGTCAGGACTGGTAAGAACAACCTGTGGTGTCTTCCATCTTCATATACAGTCAGTGGTATTTCTCCTGGAGCTTGTCTCATTAACTTCATATCAATATCGTTATTATTATGATTCTTGTTTTTGAGGTTAAGTCCACCTTCTCTCCTGTTACCTCTCAGGTAAATACAGAGAAGGAGATGAGAACAAAATCAGTCCTCCTCCCCACCTGACGTGTGACAGTTTCCCAGACGCTGTGGAGCACATCCTGAAGAACCTGCTATAAGATGATAATAACAGAATCTCTCATTGGCACAGGAAAAGACACAGACCAGATCCCAGACCAGTTAATAGTATTAATAGTTTTGCTCCGTTTCCCTCATCCCCCCAACCTGATCAGAGGAAATTAACCATCCTACAGCTCTGTTAAAATGTAGCTTGTCTTTTTCTGGGCGATCAGTTAGATGTAACAGAGTGTCCATTTAAGGGTGAGGCATTTCCTGTGTGCTTGCAAAGCAAGCATTTCAGAAGCGTGCACCACCTGTTGCCAACAATAACACATGCTTTTTGTCATTATGTCATAATGTGTAAATATAAGAAACAAAACTCTCTGCTGGTAACTTGTTTTTTATTCCATTCTGTGTTTGATCATTGTACAGTTAAATGAAAGGTATGAAAGTGTTCATGTACTTAAAGATTAAAAAGATAAAGAAAAGATTCATATTTGTGTTCAGTAGTTCATGGTTAACTCGTGGGGATACACTGAATGAATTCTCATATGTTAATCATGTTTTCATCAGACTGTTGGAAAGTCGGGGTGCGGGACCTGTGATGAAAACTGGACATTAAAATATTTCTATTCAGAGAAGCCTTAATAAATAACACAGTCTTGTCACGGCTGCCACTTAAGACATGCTGTCGTGTGGCGTGTGTGGAAGCCACATGCGACTGTCCCTGTGTGTCAGACAGACTCGTACTCTCTCTCCCAGGCAGCATATCGGTCCATCAGATTCCGGGCTGAAGGCTTGGTGTGCGCGATGACTTCCAGGAAGTCAGCCGTAGTCACAGTTTCCAGCTGGATGGCAGGCATGTCAGTGTCTCCTGTTACGCACAAGCAAAGTGAGGCTACAGTGTTTAATTGGGGGTCGCATGGTGTCTGTGTGTGTGTCGTCCTACCATCCTGATGTGACTCCAGCGCATCAAAGATCTTGCGGACTGGTCTCATGGCGGCCTCCTTACACACTAGTCTGATATCAGAGCCTGAGTAACCCTCTGTCCCCTGAGACACACACACACACACACACAGAGCAGATTTCTATTTAATCCCAAACATAGACTGGGCAAAGAAAGTGTAAAGTAGATAAAGATTAAACAAACCTTCGCCAGAGTTTCATACTCCAGCTCAGTTCGTAGCTCCACGCCTCCCGTGGAGCTGAGGGGAGGCAGCCATTGAGAGATCATTGCTTGGCGAGCTGGCAGCGAGGGAAGACTCACGAGAATCCTCTTCTCTAACCTCCTCAGCATGGCATTGTCCAGCTCCCTGTGAGAGGAGCAGTCACATATCTGAAGATGGCACGTCACTTCTAATCTTCATATTGCAAGTTTCACAGACAAAACATTATCTTAGAAAATCATCTCAACCCCACAAAACCAAAATGTGACCACAGAAGACTGAAGTGTCAGGGAGCCAAAGAAACAAACATGATTGCATGATGGTCCGTCTCTGTTTGTACATGATATGATATCACAAAGCACTGACTGGTCATCTGTGGAACAAAACAAAGTGTATTTAGTGAAGTGCTGAACTTTATGTAAGTACATATCTGAGGTTCCTGTGTTTTACTTGGCTATTCTATTTTATGCAGCTCTGTATCTCTACTCCACTACTGCCCATAGGCAAATACTGTATTTTACAGTCCACTACATTGGTCTATACAACTATAACTACTAGTTCCTTTACAGATTACAAGCTTTAACAACATTCCTGTTGAATTCATGAATAAAACATGCCTCCAAATGTGGTTATGTAGTATTTAGTATGTAGTATTATGATTTTCAGATTAACTGGAGGATTAAGAAAAAGGCGACACTTTTCCGAGCTCGTGAATACACAGTGACAGCTACTCAGCAAGATATAAAGTAGCTGAAACGAGCTCAGTCTTAAACAACTACAGCAGTAAAATGTAACATGCACATTAATGCAACAGCAATATGAATTCAATATCATCATTCTGCACAGATTGCACACACACTTTTACTTCAGATACATTGAACCAATGATGTTTACTTGAGTAAGGATTTGAATGCAGGACTTTTACTTGCAGTGAAGTGTTTTCACATTTCTCCATCAGGACTTAAACTTAAGTAAAGGATTATAAAAGTTGTTTCACCACCAGAGTCTAAATCTATTAATGGTTGTGCACATGTGGTGTCCTAATGGTCAAGTGTTACCAGGGCAGGTTGGAGGCAGCCAGTACAAACACCAGGTCCTCTGATCTCGCCAGCCCGTCCATCTGAACCAGCAGCTCAGTCTTCATCCTGCGGCTGCCCTCGTGCTCCCCTCTGAAGGCAAACATCAGTCTGCTGTTGCATTCACTTTACAGTAACTGCTACAGCATTGTTCAACGTTCATTACACCAGCATGTGGAGATATTAGTTATATGGTCAGCATTGAGTTTGTAAAGTGTTCTTCTCATTGTTTCCTCTGTTTAAGAAAAGAACTTGAGAATTACGGCATTAGCTTGCTTGGACATGAATTATGAATTCTTTGGTGCGGTCTTGACCCTTTTTCATTAATAACTCATCTGTGAAAAGACTCATCTAAATTATGTAGATATATCTATTGAATTAAGTATAAAACATGTTTGACAAATATATTAAATAAAATAGTCATGGCTTAAAAAAAGTAGAATAAAACTATAATTGAGGGTCAGGATATTAAAACTGTTTGGCTCACCCCATGCTGGTTCCTCTTTGACTCATCACAGACTCCAGCTCATCCAGGAAGATGGTGGACGGGGCGTGATACCTGGCCAGCTCAAACAGAACCTTCACACAAACAGGAACATAGATGCTCACTAAGAAAGTACAGTAGACGATGGAAATAAAAGTTGTTGCATGTGACCCACCCTGACCAGCTTCTCAGAGTCTCCCCTCCACTTGCTGACGATGCTGGAGGCTGAGATGTTGAAGAAGGTCGTCTTGCACTCTGTAGCCACAGCCTTGGCCAGCAGCGTCTTACCTGTACCTGTGTGTAAGTGAGTCAGAGGGTCACAAGAGGTGCATGTCAGGACTTACTATAATTCTTTAGAGTAGTGTCTTCAAACAGTCTTGCCCGGGGGGCCGTAGAGCAGCAACCCCTTCCACGGAGACAGGATGCCTGTAAACAGCTGTGGGTACTGTAAAGACAGAGAGAAGGAGTCAAATATGAAAACAACAACAGCACAGATAAACCTTTAGTAAACCGCAAACATATTCTTCCAGCAACAAAACATGCATTACCATTCTGTGTCGACCAATCAGAAAGCTGAGCTGTGCGCAAAGAAAAAGCGGCTGACTTGATGTATAGCTGAGTCAGTGCTGCAAATACCATGTAGCACAAATTACTCTGGGTTTTAGGTGGCAAATGGAGGCAGAGTCAAATCACCAAACTGACCTTATACCCCTGAGAATGAATAATAATGGAGACAGAAGTTGGAGATTGTGGGAAGGCGGCGGTACGGTGTTATTCAATAAAACAGGCCGGCAGAGCAGAGGATAGACACATCAGTCCTCATCTCCGTCTGCAAATGTCAAGAGGATGCAGACAACCTGATTTGTTGTCATCATATCCATGAGAGGGGGGACCCAGGTGATGATGATAGAAGCATGCATGCATCTCAGGTGTGTGTGTTTTATCTGCGGTCTCTGCATGTGGCAGCAAAAATGTGTGAATGCGTACAGAAATCCTACATTACGTGTGTGTCCCTTCCTCCCTGTCAGTCTATCCATCTGTGTATGTGTATGTTACCATATTATCCCAGATATGGATTTAATGTCAGCCTAACAGACTGGCCTGACCCCACCGCCCTCCTTCTCTTAAAGCCCTTTAAAGGAGATGTATTCAGAATCGAAGACGGCCGACCGGAGCTGAAATACCAGCGTGGCCGAGCAGCGGCCGCACCTTAATGGGATAGACGACGGCCTCTTTGACTAATCGCTTCGCGTCCTCCAGGCCGATGATGTCCTCCCACCTCACGTTGGGGCTGTGCAAATAGATGTCCTTTAGGAGTGAACACACACACAAACACACAGGGTGAGGGATGTGGAAGGCGTTAGCCAGAAACGCACATCCTGGTGCGATTAGGCTTGTGTAAATAGGTGTCCTTTAAAATGAAACACGGGATAAGGGAAATAGATAGAACCTGGGCCTTCATTAATACAGCTGATCAACTGAGTCACAACAAAGCTCTTGGCTGCTCTCTAGTGGACACATTCGGTATAAAACAAATAACTGAAAGCATATTTTCACATTCAGTGCCACAAGTTCAGATCAAATCAGCACCTGTACACGTTTGTTTATGAGAATGTGTGTTTTTTGTTTGTCAGTGTTTGTAATACAGTATTTGAGAGTGTGTGTGCTCGCATGGTACCCTGCTGATGATTGCAGCCAGTTCCCTCATCTCACCACTCATCCCAGAGAAGCCACTGAGGGGCTTCAGCAGCCGCTCCTACAACGCAGCATAAAATCATTAACACTGGCAGTGTCAGGTATTGATAGTAGTTTAACAGCTGTTTGTTTTGTTTGTTCTCGTGTTCTAGGTCATTAAAAAGTCTTAAGAAATAGAAAACAAGAAGCAAAAATAATATTTTTTGAATATGTTACAGGCCAAACTAAAGACTCATTATGATGATTTGTGCTGTTTGTATTTCCAGTGTAATTACCACGTGGTCTGAGTCACTGCCAGATCCTTTGAGGACATCATGGATTGAACCTTTGCCATCAGTCACGTGGCCCTGAACAAGTTTTTACACATTGAGGAGAACAGAGCCATAATAAGACCAGAACTGACCGCAGCATGTTTTAAATCATTTAATCAATGCTTGTGTGAATATTTATCATTTTATGTGTATTCTCTGTATTAATGTCTTCTATTCATGTCTACTCCAAAACATACAGGCTCTGGATTAGGTAGTATTATTTGTGAGGGGCCTCAGAGTTAGTTCATGTAAAAACAACATCTGAGATAATGTCTGTAAAATCATCACAGATACAGGAGATTCTCGTTTGGATGACAGGGTTTGCTGTTCATTTCTAGTTTTACCAGATGAGGGTTGACAGCGTCCAAAATGTAAAATAAATAAAACATGTCCCTAAATAATAACAACCATCATTCCCCCAGTACCTTTCTGTTCAAGCCTGCCTCCCCAGCTACTCCGTTTCTGATGGAGGAAACGTTGAGACCAAAGTCTGACGACTCATGGGGAGCAGACGGGCCGTTCTCCTGGAAAATGAAACGCAGTCATCAGGATGTGAGAATAATCCTCTTTAATCTTCACATTCTGATCTTGGTTGTTCTGCTTTTAATGTTGTACATTTGTCTGTGGGCTGGCCGCTGTCTTCTTGGCTCCGTTTGCAGACTGCAGGTTCTGGGACGAGTTGATTTTGGGAAGAGGCTTCACAGCTGAAGAGGGACTCCTGAGGGACAGAGAGAGACACAGAGGAGTTCTGTCAGTGGAAGAATCACTGGTGGATTGTTTTAATTGGCTCACACAAATGTTCTGTGTCTGCGTTACTCATTTTGTTTATACTGTCAGCACATACAAACAGTGTGTAACTTGCATCCAGAACAGAAAACAAAATGAGAGCAGTGAGAGATGGAGAGACTCACCTCTTTAATCCACCACTTCGTGCATATCTGTTTTCACCTGGACATAAAAAAAGAACAGAACACATATTTAATTATGCACATTAGTAGAATATAATCGAGTTTGACCGAGTCCTTTACCTGGTTCCGCTGTTCTTCTGATGAGTTTGGGATATTTCTGGAACTTGACGTAGTGATAGCTCTCGTACTCCATCAGCACCATCTCCAGGTCGATGTTATCGCAACCCTCAAACCTCTTCATGCCTCCATTAGTCTCCTGGTCCAAGGCCACTGCTGCAGCCACGTAGCTGGAGAGTGGATGCACATGAGAACTCATAGACAGGCGCACACACACAAACGCTGGGAGGATCAAAATGTAACAGACAACAAGGTCAACAACGTCTGTGGTCTTGTGCTGTGAGCTTTGGGAGTCTAGCATGATTTAAGTTTGAACTGTTTAGGTGATGAATTGCATATTGCAGTCAGCGGCTTTTCATACAGACACACATACGGCCTTCTGTGGGCTTGTTTCTATGAATCCAGAATGAACTGGTACAGCCTGTATACTGCTGTTACTCACAAACCTAGATCTTCACTAAAGAGTCTTATAGTAATTGAAAATACATCTCTAATTGTATGTATTTCCCCATCTTTGCTTAACTGCATTTGTGTCCCGTTATTTGTACTGTAACATTTGCTGTATCAGAGTCGAGGTGCTGCATCCTGCAGGGCAGGGCAGAATGGACACAATTAAGTATTTGAGATTTGAATATTCAGATATTTTTGACAACATACCTCAACATTGATATTGCAACAATATTGTACGGATAACTATCGTTGCAACACCTGCAAAATGCGTTTGTGTGCGACCGGACTGCACTTTTACCTTTGACCTGTTTAGGTAAGACCACCATGCCGTCATACTGACCCTTGCCCCAGCAGGTGTTGGTAAATGAGGATGAGGAGACTCTTCCTCCTCATCTCGGTCCTCAGCTCATCCTGTTGGACAGCAACACAAAACACTGAGACTCACTAGCACCTTAAACATGACTGCTGCACTAATGTCAGTTCATTGCAAGGTGGAAAATGACTAATGGTAATTACTCTTGTTGTCATATTTGGGTTTTTAGCATAAATGTATTCCATAAGTCATGACACACCTTATACCCTAATATCACACAGCCATAATTAATGTTATTATTATTAATGTTGGAACATGTCAGACATTTACATTCTTGTTATTTCTGCATGTACATTTCAAAAAGCAATTTAATCAGGTGCACAGTCTTCTTATACACACTTTAATAGCCTTTCCTTCTCTGCACAGTGATCCCACAGTGAGACAAAATCCCAGTAGAGGGCGACAAATTGCCACAAGTGACAACCACCTGATTTGGTATCTAGGCAACCACTAGACGCCCATTGAACGTGGTTCTTGATGCATGCAAAACTAGCCCGATTAGCTCAACGGCTAACTGCTTCGCGTTTAATTGTGACAGTTAAGCTGCTGTGTAAACTATAAGTGTATAATACAATGTCCGAGCCCCGGATACATGTTATAACCAGCTCAACGTCACTTGTCAGCGGTGACAGTGAATTTGTCCATTACGTTACAGTCCCCGATCCAAAGTATCGTTGCTAATTAGCTAAAAGTTGTTAGCTTGGCAATAGTTGTCTCGCAATTCTGCGAGAAAACACACGCAGAAAGCTAAATGATACACTCACCGCCTCCCGGGCCTGATGGGCTATTTTCATAGACTGATATGAAAGCTCCATCATGATTGTGAAAGCTTGTGGTGAGACAGAAGGTCTCGTCAGTTTTGTGATGTTCGTCAGTTGTTACTGAAGTGATCTCGCTGTGTTTTCGTCCGGGGGGCTTGAGGCTTCCCCCCCCCCCCCTGGGCTGCCGTACCTACAGGTGCGATGTTGCTGTATTGTGTCTCGTGTCTCTCCCTGTGATAAATAAATAAGACCAACATAGGACTAAAAAGTGACACTAATGCAGAACTGCTAAATTAAAAAGATTGTATTATTTCCTAAAGGGGGAAAAAAGCTCTTGTGTTCAGAAATATGCTTGATTTATTTGAAATAAATATACTGCTAAACATTTTTATAAATGAAAGAAATGAGCATACCATCAGATGTGTGGTGTGAAAAAGAGGGTAAATAGGCCTCTGATAAATATTGTGTTATTATATAAATGATTTGTGTTTCAATGAATAAATAAATAAATACGTTACCAATAATTAAAATAATTCTTAACAAAATATATTAATTATAGACTCTAACTTTTCTGGCTGTGTTGTACACTTCCAGCACAGTGCAGAAAAGGTTTTCCATGCAGAACAATATAGCAAGTGGAAACCCAACATTAAAGTTGTTTAGGGGGCATAAATTGATCATCCTGTGCTGATTTCTGAACAATATCAAATGAAGTGATACTGAATGCATCCACTAAAGAGCTGTGAAGAGCTTTGTCTTAATTAAATTGAAATTAATCGCATTAATAAAGGCCCAGGTTCTATCTAGTTCCCTTATCTGATGTTTCATTCCAAAGGACACTTATTCATGCAAGCCTAATCGCAGACGGATGTGTTTCTGGTCATGTGACTGAATCCTGTTTTGTATTCATTTATACTGTTTGTATCCATCCTTTTTCTTTATATTATACTTGCATCCCTAACTCTGTGTTTGTGTGTGTTGACCCCTAACACATCCATTTGCACAGCCCCAACGTGAGGTGGGAGGACATCATCAGCCTGGAGGACGCGAAGCGATTAGTCAAAGAGGCCGTCGTCTATCCCATTAAGGTGCGGCCGCTGCTCGGCCACGCTGGTATTTCAGCTCCGGTCGGCCGTCTTCGATTCTGAATACATCTCCTTTAAAGGGCTTTAAGAGAAGGAGGGCGGTGGGGTCAGGCCAGTCTGTTAGGCTGACATTAAATCCATATCTGGGATAATATGGTAACGTACACATACACAGATGGATAGACTGACAGGGAGGAAGAAAAATCAGAATATAGTATAAACACACTCACATAGGCTACAAGCCGTATGCACATGTGATATGGTATGTAGAATAAGCACACAAGCGTGCATGTTCACTCACTGCCACCTCTATGCGTGCACACACACAAGCAGGCAAGGAGGAAACACACGCCTCAACACATACACACCTTTATCATCATCACCTGGGTCCCCCCTCTCATGGATATGATGACAACAAATCAGGTTGTCTGCATCCTCTTGACATTTGCAGACGGAGATGAGGACTGATGTGTCTATCCTCTGCTCTGCCGGCCTGTTTTATTGAATAACACCGTCTGTTCACGCAGTATTCCTCCACCTCCCCACGATCCCTAACCTCATCCATATTTTTATTAACTCTCCTGACTATTTGCATAAGGTCATTTTTGTGATTTCGCTCAGCTTGTGTTTACCACCTTTAATTACTCCTGTTGTTTTTGAGTTTGTTTGCTTTGCAGAACAAAGGCATCTCTGATAGATTGTACACCGCAGTTATAAGTGACTGGAAATGCAGCATGGGGTTTGATTACAGACGTCTGTGATGAATAGTGATTAAAGCCTCTAAGTGCAAATGCTCTTGATTTGATGTACATATAACTAACAGACCAGGCTTGTAACATGTTCCTTCAAAATCATTTATTTCTTGTGGCACTGTCAGTTTTCAGCTTTACCTTACAGTGAATTGCACATCCGAACATTCAAGGAAGTTTTTGTTCCCGCCATCCATTCATGAGACCAAGCTGCTACTGATGAATCTAAACACAAACCAAATAGCTGTATAATTTAACTCCCACAGAAGCCCTATATGGTCTTTGATGGGTTCAGGCATCACTTTGAATACAAGGCTGCATTATCTGAAAAGGTTCCAAACTGGGTGATGGTGGATTCAGCAGCAGTGTTTTGCTTGTGTGGTACAATAACAGGTAGCACGCACAAATAATATTTCCAGAAGGCTTTGATTTTCTGGCCCGTAGGCTCAGGATTGTATTACAGTGTTGAGGATGAGGCCTGTGAACTGTGAGTTGTGTTTGCCCCTGTTGGGCTAGTGCAAAGTTGCAGCTGATGAACGGAGGCTGAGTGGTCTCACACAGTCAGAGGCCAGACGTTCAGCTCAACGGTTACTGTAAGATCATAAAGCTCTCTGAAACATGTCACGTGCAATGTCTGAGTCAACTGTTAAAAATTCAATCCATCTCATTAAATTAATGTAACGTACAATTACAGTATAACATGGCAAAGTACAGCAGTGTTTGACATTTACCCAGAAATATGAATGAGAAACATTTCAGTGGTGACCTAAACTCTCCAAAAATAAATAGATGGACAATATTTTATTGTAAATTCTCTGCTTGAACACAGTAGGGGGGTGTAAGTGGGATCCGAATTAATAGACAAACCTCTAGCAACCTGTTGAGACACGAAACAACTGAATCATTATGCATTAGGCCTACAGAGGTTGGGGTTACAAGACCAAAAGAAGTGTGTGAAAAGTGCTGCATTAAAACAGAAATCTGTTGCTGTGCACTGCTTTTTCTTAGCTGGTATGATTTGGACTATAACTGAGCCAAAAATGGGACATGGCACACGTGACCAGGCAGTTTTCTTCTATACATCCCCTTGGGTTATCTACATTTTCAAAAATATATATAGTATAAACTGATTTTGGATCGTGAAGGAAGAAACGGAGCCAAATGTCAAGACAGACTTGAGTAAACATGCATACAAATATGAAATTATACTTACTAAGAAAATAGTGACTTTGGCTTAGAATGGTATATTTTTGTCTGTTGGAAGCCAAAATAAAGCATTGCATATTTGTTGTAAGAGAGAAATTCCTTGGTCCCGAAATTGGACGCCCATTTCCATTTCACTTCTGCATTTTATAATTAGTTCTAATTTTGGAGAGAGTTAAGAGTCAAAGGGCTGGTTACAAATGATTCCAAGAGGAATCTCAGATTTGGAAAGAGCAGAAACTAAGTGCGAAAGGCCTTTGGGGCTTGATTCTTTAAGTCAGATTCTAAAAAAATATAGGGACGTCCTTACTGACTGTGTAGGCAGTTTGAGCTCTCAGGGAATGCTCACTGTGTAGAGTAAGATGATGAGGATCACAGAGGGCGACGGGCTAAAGCTAGATTCAGAATGACATGTCACTGGGGGTTACTAATTTTGGTGCGATTGCACTGGCGTTGATGCAGTCCTTCCCCATGCTAGATGTTAGAGGTTCAGGGTGTGACGTGCGATGACAAGGCGAACCTTTGATGTTACTGTCCCTGCCCGGGCGTCCTGACCCTCAACCGTGCCTCAGAAAACTCCAGCCTCTGTAAGTAGTGTGCCAGCCTCCAGCATCAGTCCCTTGACGTAGACCCGCATGGTGTAGAACATCGTCAGGAAGTCCTGGGTGCTGAACAGGGTGTCTGCTAGGGCGAACCCCAACGTGGAGGGGATGAAACCTCTGCCGTACTCCACCATCCACGTCCCGGCACTCCACTGCACCGACGTGGCCTCGCTCACGCTGTGTACGATAGTGTCACCTTTGCAGGGGAAAAACATTTGAAAGCAAGTGAAGTCACACAAAAATATATATGACTGAAAAAACACTCATGAAAGAAAAAAACCAAAACTGCAGACAAAAGTGTGTTCAGGCATTACCGGGGTAGTATATTTCACTCTTGGTTGTCCCCTCCTTCCACTGTCTGAAGGTGCCTGATATAATGGTGTCAGAAATCTCAGCCCAGTAACGTCCTGACAGAGGAAGACAGCAGACACAGAGTCAGTTCCTTCTATACATATTGATCCTGAGAAAAAAAACACGAAAAGAATCTAAAGTGCCAATTCAATAACTGAATTTTTATTTTTCCCCCTCACCTGAGTGACCTCCTGTGTCCACCGCCGTACCAAACAGCAGCAGGTACTCTGTGAGCGAGGCGTGGAGGAGACACATGGAGCCCATCCAACCTCCGGCGTTCACAAACACCCACTGCAGGTCCTCGTCTGGCAGGATGTGGCCTGGATAACTGGTTCGGTTACAATTCATTAGCTGGTTTGTTTAAACACATAAACATGCATTCACATCAGGAACGTTAGTGGAAACTCCTGAGGAAGAGATGGGCAGTTTCACTACTCCCTGGCCTTTTTTGAACTAAATCAGCACTTGCTTTAGTTTAAAAAATGTAAACAATCATTGGTTGCAGCCCTACGTGCAACTGAAACAGGTTCTGCAACATAACACACCATGTGAATTGAACCACCGAGTTTGGATCAAAGGTAATGCAGAAATGATAAGTCACTTTAAGTAAGAAACAACAAGACACTTCCTGGTTCCCTACATTTAACTGTGTGAGCATGCATAATATGGGGATCGTTACCGCTTCCTGAGCTCCACCACCACTTTTGAGAAGGCCTGCTCATGGTCCTGCCCTGAGAGTAGAGACATTGACAGGATATGTGGAAGGCAGGAGGGGGGACTACATGCATTCGTGCAGTTTTACTTAAAAGTGCATTTAAGTCAAGTGAAGCATGATCGTGACATAAACTGTTCACTACCAAACTCACCTGCGTACTGTTTGGCCAATTTGGCGACGTCTTCTTTATTGAAAACGTACTGCTTGGTGGCCAGCCAATGCCGCAGCAGTAGCACGGCCAGGACGGAGACTGCGGCGAACACGAACAGTTTAAAAGCCGTTCTGACTACAGACATGGTGGAAACAGAGCTAAACAGGACAGACACAGAAGCAGGTAGGACTACACGTGGAGAAGAGGGGAGACAGGTCGCTCCAGACACGCCATCGGCAGAGGAGCGTGGATGTAGGAGGCGTGGGGACCAAAGGACAGGTTCTTCCTGGTCAGCAGGGGGCGGGAAATGACAGCTAAGCCAATCAGAGCGCGAGACAGAGGCAAAGGCGACAGCAACTACAAGGTTGCCAGTACAGAGTAAATCCTCGTTTAGATAGCTTTAATTTTCTACATATTTGTTTAGAATAAATAACCACGAAGGTGTATTCTGAGACGACTGGTTAAAACAAACCTGTTTTTTTGATGTCACCATCTCTTGTTTGATTTTTCCCTTATTATTTTCACGTTTAGAGCTTTGTTACAAGACGTGCATTTGACCTAAAGAGCCCGTTTTTTCTCGCTAGTCAAAAAACAGGAAGTAGACCAGGAGGTTTATGTACTTGTGGACAAGTGACTGTGTTTGGTAGCTGTTAGCTAAAGTTCAGAGGGACTTGTTGGATAAATGATTTGACACCAGAGGCGACAGCTCTTAAACTGCACCGACCGACATGAGCGGCAAAGAAGAAGTCCGTTTTGACCCAAAAGGTATGAAGCTTTAAGGACTCTCATTCATCCAGCATATCTGTGGCTGCAGAAATGCTGGATGCTGTTTACATGCAGAGAAGTTGTTCTAAGCTTTACATTGAAAATCTGCTCTTTCTCTCAACTCAATGCAAAATCTATATGAAAATACTTTTACAAATAAATAGCATACAGTATTGAACTGTGAATTAGCATGCATGAACTGCAAAAAAATGTGGCCCAAGTGTATCCAACCGAAACCATGCTTTGTGATTATTTCCAAGCCGAATTCTCTGTTAGGTCCCAGCAATTCATTAAATGTCATAAAACACATGTATTAGGTCGCAAAGCTGTCTTTTTCTAGTAGAATAAGCATTAAATTAACCATTTTTTTCGGTAGAGTTCGGTCCCATTGAAATACCGTGGGAAATGAAACGGGCAGATTTGCTGAAATCAAAATATGCTTACGTCAAGTGAGTTCAGTCCAGCTGACGGTGCAGTCTCGTGACACGAGTTCCTGCTGCTTCCACTGCTGCACGACATTCCCGCCTGTAATCCACAGTGTTTCAGTGTGTGATGTGTTGTTCATGTGTAGTAACTAAAGCATTACATTTTTGTTTTACATTTTCTAGATTAAATCATATAGTCAAAATCAGGACTAATGAAAATGATCATTAGTTTGAACCAAGTTTGGCGACATTCAACATTCAAGTATGTGTGTACATGTCTTTTGTCTCCTAAACTGCTCAGAGCACCAGCACCTGCGTTATAACCCTCTGCGGGACACCTGGGTCCTGGTGTCGGCCCACCGCATGAAGAGACCCTGGGCAGGTCAGGTAGAAAAACCTCCTGAGGAACACATTCCCAGATATGACCCCGGCAACCCACTATGTCCCGGGAACACACGTGCAAACGGACAGGTAAGAACAGGTGGACCCAGGTAATTAAACCAATTCTTTACACAGGGAACTGCAGCCTGTTTGAAATGAGTTCTTGCTTTGCAGCAATATGCCAGTTATCAAGTCTTGATACCTCTGTTTGTCGATCTCTCTCCAGGTAAACGCAGACTATGACAGCACTTTTGTTTTTGACAATGACTTCCCTGCTCTGCAGCCAGATGCTCCAGATCCTGGTGAGCATCATTTGAGATGCTATAAAAACACTGTCACTGTTATTACCCCATAGAAAATACTCAAACAGCTGGGTTGCAGTTTTAGTATATCAGTGTTCAACTGCTCATAAAAATGTAAAGTTATGGTCATAGCCTATATTCACTTTCTTTCCTGCTTTATAGTTTGAAGCTGTTCAGTGAAATGCAATGAAGGTATGCGTGTAGAGTCTCTGCTTGCTAAGTTTATTCATGTGTCTCCGTGTAGTCATTAGTTACACAAATGTAGTTTTTCCACTTATTCAGAATTTTTCAAAGTTGAGTTACCGCTGGATGTAGATGATCTCAGGTTTAAATGACAGTTTCTCCTTTGTCTATGTGCAAAGAGCCTTTCCTCTGCACGCTATGCACAGAACAGTTTCTTTTCTAGGTGATTTTACAGCACAGTAGACTTTGATTTGATGGACCATAGCTAATGATCCATCGGTGCACTTGTGCCTGAACTTACAAAAAAAGCAATTTTTTAAAGTGCATCACGATATTATTATTATTTTTTTTAACGTTTGATGTTGTGTACTTCAGGTTCTGATCAACATCCACTGTTCCAGTCTAAAGCTGCCAGGGGCGTCTGGTAAGAACAAAGCTCTGTGTCACACACTACAGGATACTGTGTGATGTATCTGTTTCAATGCATCAAATAGCAGTATTTGTGTTTGATATTCTACCTCCTTTATCAGCAAAAAACTATATATATATATATTAATATTAAACACATATGTAACATGAATTACCGTTTGGTTTGAAGAGCTAAATGTATTCAAAGATGCATCCTCTCAATCAGCGTTCCCTTTTAAAAAATTATGATGCATTTAAATTCATGACCAATTAAATCTGAGCTGCTGAGTGCGATCGGAGCAGTCATGGCGAGACAGCACTCATTCACTGTTGTGATCATCATCATCACCGTAATCAGCTATTAGACGGAGCTAATGCTGTTAATCAACCCGCTGCATGCCGCCTGTTTGCAGGAAACGTTGAACTGCGCCAAACAGACTCACCAGTCCTCACCATAGAAACACACACACACACACACACACGTTAAGATGTGTGTTTTCCCTGCGACACCAGCAGATGGGGATGTTTTCTCATCAGTC
Source organism: Datnioides undecimradiatus (assembly GCA_008933995.1). Lineage (NCBI taxonomy): Eukaryota > Metazoa > Chordata > Actinopteri > Lobotiformes > Datnioididae > Datnioides > Datnioides undecimradiatus. The sequence continues at coordinate 139,881 of WARS01000007.1, read as the reverse complement.
TGTTCTAACTGGAGGAACTGGATGATATCAGTTCAGCGATATTTACCTCAGACCCTGTGTGTTGGTAAATATCAGATAAGAGCGTTCCCCGTGGACAGATCTTGCTTATTCCTGCGAGTGTGTTGTATTAAGTTATGAAATGCGGACCGAATCTGATCTGCATGCAGTGACTGTTGGATATATTTGCTGTCAGACTTGATAGATGGTCTCAGAATCAGGAGAGCTAATTGTTTATGTTCACAGTGGGGGTATAATTATGGCATCCACAGAAAGGCGGAGCTGAGCAAAACCGTTTTTTCTCCTGAAGCTCGGCCTCACGCGGCTCGTACCGTGCCTCCCGCTCACATTTCACATCATATCAAAGAGCAGGTCATCTTTCAGACGATAACACCTTGTTTTGTCTTTAAAGACGCTCCAGCACAATCGCAGATGTGTCGAATCCTGGGCTGATTCTCCCTGACAGCACAGTTACACATCAGCTGAATAATAGATGGAATCAAAACACTGGGCTGCATGTGCTGGTTAAAAACTGAACCCGATGTTTAAATCCCACGCGTTGGCAGCTGTTGAGGCTGTCAGTTTTCACTCGCCACAGAGACACTCACAGCGTAATGAAGCACAGAAATAGCGCTGATTGGCGTGTTGTGCTTTCTATGTATTGATTGTTCAATTCCAGGGAAGCTCACTTCCTCTAAGACGCAGCCTCTGTGGGTTTGTGTTTGTATGTGTGTGTGTGTTTTTTTTATGATGTAGTTGGTTGTAGTGCACTCAGTCTCATGGCGATGTCAAACAAGGAGGAAACAGAAACTGGACCAGTGCTTGTTGCCCTGCAGCGACATTCAGAGAGCCAGTTAGAGGGAAAACAAAATGGGAAATGGGATTTGGGGGATTTGGGTCATGGGAGACAAAAGAGAAAGGAGGGGAAGAGGGAAGAGTTGAGAAAATTCCCAATGGATCACTATTTCTCAGTCAAATATTTCAGCGGAATGATCCTAAATCCTATGACAGCCCTTTGTTATATAGGCCTGATGGTGTCTGTATAAACTCCTGAAAATGAACTGTTAGGGAAGTGAAGGTTCCTGGACAGGAGTTACAAATGAAAATTGATGGCAATCAGTACTCATCATATTCAGTTAAATTAGTTTTTAGTATAATCCAGAGCGTCTCAGCACATCGGAATGTTTCTGTCTGAATTATAAGTACAGCAAAGCATGCGAATCAACAAAAAAACCCAGTTTTTGGGAGGTTTAAATGGATCCCAAGGAGGTTTCTGTGGAAATCACCGACTGGCTCTGAATTGTGGCCAGCTCTATCTTCTGTTTTCTGTGTAAGCCTGTAGAAGGCTGCACATGCTGTGAGGGAATTTCTTCAAATCTGGGTCAAACATCCACGTGGCTGCCGAGATGAACTGATTGGATTTTGGGTTCCGAAGGGAAGGTCAAAGGTCAAGGTTGCTGTGACCTCATGTTCTTGTAAGTGCAAATTATCAGGAACACCCAGAGGGAATTTTATTACACGTGGTACAAGCGTTCACTTGGACTCACCGATGAACTGATTAGATTTTGGTGGTTAAACGTCAAAGGTCAAGGTCTCTGGGACTTTTTCCCTCTGAATATCTCAGGAATGTCTGGAAGACAGAAGAAATTTGGTACCAACTGTCCGTCAGGCAGGATGAACTGGTAGTCAAAGATTACTGTGACTTCACAAAACATTTTTTTTTTCTTATTGTGACAAACCTTCACATAAAATGCAGAAATGTGAACATTTTACAAATTACTTATTAAAGAAATCAGGACAGGCATTGATGTTAGCAGCAACTGGACTGGCTGGTGGAAGCACACAACCGCAAGGCAGCAATTCTAGTTTTTAGCATGATGATAAATTCCATAAGTCTTTCAGAGACACTTCCGAGAAGACACTTCACCTGCCACTCATTCAGCTGTCACTGATAAAACTAACGGGCAAGTTGACTCATGTCGCAACCAAGAAGCTGACTTTTCATCTACCTCTGTCAAACATCATCAGACTTTGGTTTATGACCAAATACTCATTTCACATTAATTAGCATGCTAACACAACAAATATGCCTGCTTAGCATCAGTGTGTTAGTCTGGTCACTGTGGGGATGTTAGCGCTGGGTTTGTGTGGCATTATTTTATATAATCCATGTGCTTGTTGGAGGTCTACACACACACACACACACATTGTAGTACTGACAGCTCCTATAATACTCATGAACAATTCATAAATACAACCATTCAGTTTTGCTCAGAGCATAAACACTGAAGTCATGTTCAATTATTGATCATGTACTAGCTGCTCCTTCCCCAAGAAGAGCCTGTCTGTCAATACAAATTTAATTTTTCTGACTCTGACAGTCAGACCGGAGGCTCTGTCCCCTTGGTCACATAGATAATGCTGTGAGACAATATTGCTCACGATGTACACACGGACGGGGATGAACTACACCCACTTGTAAAGTCTCTATGAAGTAGTTTAAACATAATAATACCCTTGGGCCATGTGTTTTTGTGTTTTTCCTCAGTTGTAAGAACTTTTTCAATGAGAGTTTAGAGCAAGATGTCCAGATGTCATGAGTAAAAGCGGTGACCATGAAAAGCAGATATCCCGGCTTTGAATCTGACCCTGCAAATGTTGTCAAATCAGTCAGTCAACCCAATCTTTCATCATCTTATCAAATGATCATCATCTATTGCTACGACTAAAGCTTGGTCAGATTTGTTTGTGATTGCATTTCAGAGCAAGAACATTAATCTGACTCTGCAAGCCGCATGCTGTTTGTTAAGTACGACTGTTTTTCAGTTGCTCCGTGAGGCACCACCAACAGAAACACAGCAGAAAAAGATGTCAAAGAAGACGTGGAGCTCTTTTTGACAAGTGGTCTCTGGCAAGTGCAGAGCAGTCATTTCTCAGTACTCAGCACTGTGCATCAGTTGTATGTCTGAAAGAACAGAACATCACTTTTACTTTTATTAACCAGCCCAGTCCTCAGATCAAGACGTTTTTTTGTGGTTTATGGAAATCTCAGGGAAGACGGCAGCAGCAGCACATTCATGACTTATTAATCATATCCAGAACAACAAAAAAACATCATAATAAATAATAAAGAGAAGTGGAGAGCCAGACAGAACAAAGACAGAATAAGAGGTGAAGAATCAACTTGTTTGTTGCCTAGATATTTGACACTCAGGATGTCGTTTCATGCTCGCTTAGATGCGACTGTCAAGGTGCCCATCAGCAAAGCTTTGAACCCTCAACTCTACTTCTGTTTGTGCAACAGACATCGCTCTTGCATTTATAGTTGATGCCGACAGATCATTAGAAAGTCATTTAGAGAAGGTCGCTAACGGCATAGTGTCGTTTTTAATCATTCTAGCGTGACTGTAGGGCAGGCAATGTCGATCTTCTGCAGGCTGATATATCTCAGCTGTTCGATGGATTGCCATGATGTGTGATAGAAGCATTTATGGTTGCCACAGGATAATCTGTAAAAACCCTGAGCTGATTATCTGAATTTTCTCCTATTAGCATCATCAGATGAATGCATCAATTTATCTAGTGCCTTGTATTATCACCAAGTACCAGCAAATGAAACACTGACATTCCTCAACATTCAACCTCAGCTGTGCTTGGCTTTCAGTGCTAATTAGCATGCTAAAATGTGACAGTGATCATAGTAAACATTATATCTGCTAAACATCAGCAAAGTAGCGTTGTCATTCTAAGCATACTTATGTTAGCATGTTAGCTCAAAGCGTTGCTGCTTCCTAAATACAGCCTCACAGAGCTGCAGGCATCAGTGTAGACTCATAGTCTTGTTTTAGTCAACGTTTTGCTAAAGAGCACATTGCTAAGTCCTTCAAAACTGAAGTAATATCAGACATATGTTTGTAAAAGGAAATGTTGCTAAATGCTAAATGCTGCTAAGTGCACACAGAAGAAGGAGGTCTTTCAGCAGAGTACTGCCGTGCTCAGCAGATTTTGACAGGGGAACTGTTTGACTCACTGTGCATCTTAATTTATGTAATATCAATATGATGTGGTACTGTCTAGCATCTCTCCCTCCATCCTCTCTGCCTTTCCTCTTCCCTTTTTCAGTAAGGTCATGTGCTTCCATCCCCGGTCTGACGTCACCCTCCCTCTCATGAAACAACACGAGGTCGTCAAGGTGATTGACCAGTGGGCCGGGCTCGTTGAAGAACTAGGCGCCACCTACCCCTGGGTTCAGGTGAGGCATGAATGCATGCACAAACAAACAAACACACAAACACACACGTTTCTTCCTGTTTACCGTCACACATTACTGGTGGAGTGTCTCTCAGGGGTGGATACCTGTAAAACTGCAAAAGGTAATCTTCCTAACCCTCGCGCACTGCAGCATCACTGATCATTCCGTTTCTTGCTCTTTCCAATTTTTCATTTTAATGCATCTTGTATTGGATTGGATGAAACTTTAATGATGCCTTTGGGCAACTCACAAATTCAAACAGCAGCAGCAGAGAGGAGGATATGAATAAGATAACATGATGGAAAGTATACAACTGGCAATTAAATCCCTCTTATAGCACATGTGGACACTGCAGCGAATGCAGATTTGTCTTGATTGAGAGATTCATCTGTACATCTTCACTGGTTATGGTACATAATTAGGTATTTGGATTATATGATCCTCTCAGTCTTGGGAAAAAACACAGCTTAAGCCATCACTGTGGAAAGCAGCATTTGTTAAAATGGTGAGCAAATCACTGTGCTGCTGGATTAATCAAAAATTCTAAATTGAACTGACTCATGTTAAATATGCATCTGGTTCCAGGTCAGAAGCTAACTTCTGTAGCACAGCTAGCCTTGTGATTTCCAACCAAATATTTCATTTATTATTTGTATGATATGTGTTAGACTGGGAGATTTTGTGTCCACTCAGCATTCTCAAATGTTAAATATTATAAACTATAGCATAAATAATGATCCTAAAATAGATATATGTATGCCTGTTTCTTTCAAAATTGAACCAGTGTACATCATAAGAATTAAAAGTAAAGGAAAGCACATTAATTTTTAATTCTTATTTTTCTCTTTTTAGATCTTTGAGAATAAAGGAGCTATGATGGGGTGCTCCAACCCACATCCTCACTGTCAGGTAGGAAATGCACACATACTGTACACACACACACACACACACACACAAAGGAATACATATGTATGTTAATGCAGACACACAAGCTGCCTCGTTCAGTACAGCTACTCTGGAAGTGCAGCATTAACATGATATAAATGCTTTTTATCACACAATCACACAGTATGATTTGTGTCATTGGTGCAATTTGCACATCTGGGAGGCTGGCTCTTCACATCCACTTCCACTCATTATAACGAACCTGATGTGTTAAAAAGGAACCTGACAAGTCTCAACATAGAAGCTGCTATTTGACTCTTCATTCAGAAGTCACCAGCGGCTACGTGCCTTTGTCGTGTTCTGTGCAAGTGTGGGTTTGTGCGTCTGTAATTACTTCCTCCTCGGTTTTTTTATGCATAATCACATCTATATTACTGTTTGGGCGTTTTCTTGTCTTTTCTTGTTTGCCTGTTCTGTAAGGTGATTCAGGCAAGATTAATAACTCAGACAGACAGAGTGAGAGAGAGAGAGAGAGCATTTCCTGTCAAACTGTCACTTCACAGTGTGATGCTGAGCATCAATCAGGGGAATGACAAAAACAGAAGGACGTTTACCTGGGGTAGACAGAGCGGCTTGTTGAATTATAAACGGCGATATTGTTGTCAATATGGTCACAATAATATGTCAGCTCTCCAAGTGACGTGGAAAACAAATGAAGATGCCTAAAACAGAAAATGAATAGACCTCAGCCACCAGGAAGTACGTGAAAGATGACAGTAGAGGAAATCCTTGTTTTCATTCTGACACTTATACACATGTATATATTCTATAGAATACTTCTATTCTATATAGAATACTTCTATTCTATTCTATTCTATTCTATTCTGTTCTATTCTGTCTGCTCTGTTTATAATAGAACACTTCTATTCTATTCTATTCTGTTCTATTCTGTTTTGTTCTGTTCTATTCTATTCTATTCTATCTGCTCTGTTTATAATAGAACACTTCTATTCTATTCTATTCTATTCTATTCTATTCTATTCTATTCTATTCTATTCTATTCTATTCTGTCTGCTCTGTCCGGAATAGACGTATTCTATTCTAGAAGATATATTTCAGTGCAGCATTAGGACAGTCAGAAAGTGGTGCTGATTTATTGATGCGTGCAGATAATATTGTTTTTATGGCTTCAGTGCCAAATGAGTTATTTTGTCATTTATTGATGTGATTGTGTGTGTCTGTGCAAATATATAAGACGTATATATGTATATTAGACTTAATGACAGAAGCCATCAGTAAACAATTTAAATCCTAATTAGTCGCTGCTGTCCACAAACACAGCAGCAGCTTCACCACCTTCCCTTTCATTTTGGTTGTCTGAACTACAGACTGCAGTGAGTATAAGCAGAACAAAATGTTCCAGAACAGGAAAAACATGGATATTTGAAATAAAAAAGGTGCAAATGTTTAGAGTCCCTGCTGCGAGGAGCTCATTAAAGGTGTTATTGTAACTTAACAGTCGTTCAGCTGATTGCAATAATAAACTGCTCATCTTCGGTGGATCAGTAACACTTCAAATCCACTGCTTTTTGGGGTAGAAGGAATGTTTGATTCCCTACAGGACGGGTAGAAACAAAGGGCTACTGCCTGTGCTGTAACACACAAATTAACAGCAGATGGCAGTATGTGACCTGGGAATAACAGGTTTAACTCACCTAATAATAGAAGCTCCTTGACTGGTCTGTTTCCTTGTTGAGGAGTCTTTATTTCCCCTCACATAGCAGCTGAGGGAGATCCAGCCGCTGTGAAAGCAGAAACTTTCTGATTAAGATGTTTTAAAACCCTGATAAAACATGCATTCAGCTGCTGTCAAAGTCTTGTTTGTACTTGTGTAACCGCTGTCAGATCAAAAAAAATGTGTGTTTTGTTTTTATGTGGTCCACTACTGACGAATTCAGAATCAAACCTGGACCCGGGCTTTGATGGAGCTTTTTAAAAGTTTTAGCAGTTTTGTTTCTTGTTTCTTTTTTTCCTGCAGTCCAGATTTCCCTTTCTTAAGACATCAAAGTCCAAGAAAAGAGTCATACATAAATGTGTGTGTGTACAGCCAGACAACCCCTCCAGGCCAAAACGTAAGAAGCAAAGATCTGAAACTTTGAAGAATAACGAACAGAAAATGTTAATCGTGTTCTGGAGGCAGCGTTGCTTCTGATAACTTTGGTCTCACAGGAACAGAGCTGTATGTATTTTTATGTAAGTGGAGGGAGGAAAACTCATGCCTCTGGAATAATAATATCTTTTTTTGTACGTGAGGAGTGCAAACTATATACAGTATTAATTCTGTGAAGTGCTCCAAAACGTGTTTTGCCACTTGCTTTTCAGGCGCTCATGGTTATGGAGTTCGTATTTACACCAAGTATGTGTTTCACTCTCGAGGAACAGCAGTTAGAAGATGGAGATAAAAGCACAGATGGTGTCTCAATAACAATCAAGAGCTATACCTGCTATTTTAGCACAAGTTTAGTCTTATTCTTTGTTTTTCCCTTGTTTATAACCTCAACTTCTTTATGAGAATCAGCAATCAGCAGCTGGATAGATGATAACACAAAAACATGTGCACAGACAGACACACAGCTACAGATGTTGGCGCGCATGCCCGTAAAGCCACACACACACACACACATTGTTGCGCAGATGTACGGCATTTACACATATAGTTCACACATGAACCATATCTGTCTCATGGTAAACACGGTACAGCCATTCACATTAATATTATACAGAGCTGTGTCTCTGCTTTCATCGCAGTAACCGTCGAGATTCATACCAAGGCCTCGGGTGGAAATGCCAACAAACATTAATAATTTCCAGCCTTTTCAGACTAAAGATGTGGTCCAGCACAAGCCACCTTGTCATTGATTCTCTAAGTCTCTGAACTCAATATCAGAGCAACATTCCTCCAAAAGATATCTCCTCATTTGGTGTTTTTGATGCCGATGTCGGAGACCGCAGCCCGACACGTAAAATCTCTCACAGCTGTATGATTAACATCATTTCCATGTGCATCTATTCATTTGATGTGTCCTATATGAATGCATCTGCCTCTTTAATGTTTTACTACTTTACTCTGGGTTTTTCTCCAACTTGTCACCTTCGCCCTGGGCGAAAGGCCAGCAGGACTCTAATAAACTGCCTCACAATTTAGAAATGACACTGAGACAGACCCTTTGTTCATTCCTCCACAAAGTCGATGCAGATTTTTTTTTCCCCCTGTTGGAAGGAACGAAAACAAAAGAACTCGCAGCGGACTATGACAGTGTGATTCCCGCGCTGCATTGTGGGTGGAAAAAGTTGAGGAGTGTTTAATCAGAAAACAATTTGCCGCGCAGCCCGAAGCAGTGCTGCTTAAAACAGTGGAGAATGCCTCTGATTATTCCTCTGCTCATGCTGATGGAATATTATAATTGGAAGACCTACTCCTGGTGACACAAATGCACTGAAATAGGCCTAAACTCTCTCTAACAACTAAGACAAAATGGCAAAAACGCCCAATTTATAGTGATTTCTAGCCTGAGCAATATGCCCAACTAGTGCAAAGAAACCAAAGACACACAAAGAGCTTTTCCTCCCGAGTGCAGCAAGAACTAATCAATATTCTGGTGAAGGTGCCGCTCATCAGACCATGAAAATATGTGCACACGTTTACATTGTTCAGTATTGCATTCCTGCATATACCTGTGTCCATTAGTTTGGATGATTATCTGGACAAACCCATGTGTAAATACCTTTTCGATATGAAACCCGATGCGTGCGCTCAGGTGGTGATTCATCAGGCAGCAGTGAGACAGTAGTTACATGTTGGAGTCATTTGGCACTCTTTGCCTGCTTTCACAGCCATTAAAATACCATAAAGCGCAAGCATAAATTATCAGTTTGCGTTGTGACGCACACAGCTATCCATGAAAATGTTATGAAAAGCTTTCTGAAATGCAGCACAAGTACATAATGAGGCTAATTCTGCAGCCTAAGAGTGTTTTCCCCAAAGCGTGATAGAAGATGAACCGTGACGCTGCTGTTTTGTGGAGGTGAACGAGGCAGACGCGTGTTTTCCGCAAATGAAATGACCTGCAGTCTCATCTGTGTGCTCCAGGGACGTTGACTCTTCTTTCCCAATCACAGGTAATGCCACCGTCTCGACTGGAGTAAATACTGTCTGCTGCAGAGTGACAGTCGGCGGCTGATGAGAGGAACGGTTTGACGCGGTGTTTGTCTCAGTCAAAACAGCTGCTTTCAACTTGTAAATCTTTGTTTAGAGATGTTATTAAACACAATCGCCAAGCTAATTTTGTCCCCGAGTGTGTGTTCCCGATCTCTGTGAGCGCACGGATCATCGCTTTGACATTTACAGTATGTTAACTGTAAATAAATCAGCTGTTGTGCTGGTGAACTGAAATGTTCTGCAACCAGTTGCTGCAGCTGTAAATAAGTGTGACCTTAAAGTCATGCATAAAAGTATTTGTATTTAGACTGTACTCTGTAGTCCACGCTAATTTCATTCATTTTACATCATTTCCGGTGTAATGGAAATCTGTCATTAGCTAACTTGGTATAAGATTATGTGTTTTTGCATATTTTAGCCTATTTATTACACATTTTCATTATCTTATTGTTTTCAATATTCGATTGCATTAAATATAATATCCCATCCAGGTAGGCATTGCTTCACATTAATTTCAGTCCAATATATTTTCAGGCTTTCTTGGACTAATTCCCTTATTAACATCACATCTGTGTTTTCCTTTTGTTATTGTCACAGTATTGCTGTTTGGTACAGCGCATTCTTTTCGTCAGTCCACACTTTGGGCTGCAGTGCCAATTCACAATACCGTGACATGAAAGCAGATAAGGTCACAATTAAGGTTTTGGGCAAAACTGATGACGTCCATGCAGGCAGGTTTGATCAAAGACACTGTGGAAAGACGGTCAGAGGTCAAATAAGAGGGTCAGCAGTGGGTGAGCGGGCAGGCCAACAAGTCCTAAAGTGCAGGTCAGCTGGACCGTTAGAGTAAGTGAGCTGTATAGATGATCTGGCTGAGGGCTGGTATGTATTATGGGGATTATTGAGGAACATTTGTACAGAGAGGAAAATGAATTTAAAGGTCAAAGGGCATTCAGTGGGTTTTGATATATTCCAGGAAAATGCATAAGCACTGCAGGGAAACAGGTTGTCAGGGTGCAGGGGAAATGGGGCTGGTGCCACTGTGACAGACGAAAGTCTTGTTAAGTCTGCAGCATCAAACTTGGTCCCACACTATTTTCAGCATTCATCTACAATAAAATGCATTTTGATCAAGGACTAAGCTGAAAGCCTAGTATTTTAAAGCTTGTGATAAACAACAGTCAAAGTTAATGTTTGTGGAAAACTATCCTCGTGTATATTTATGAAGTGTTAAACACAGAAAAACTGAAAAAGCTAATCTGCTTTGTTATGACTCTGCGGGTGTCATTTGGTCAAATAGGGTTAACACTGACAAGCAACATAAGTAAGCGACCAACAGATGTTGACTCAGATATTGCTCAGTCCTGATTGGTGCACTGAAATTCACCTTTTTCCAGTCACATCGCGTCCTTTCACAGAAGTTACACGAGTGCATTTTGACTGAAAGTTTCGGTCTTGTATAATAATAAACCCTAACACCGGATCTGCTCAAGGCCCTTAAAGTGTTTATGTTCTTTACAAGTTTACAGGTGAGAGTGTTTACTAAAATTTAACATTGGCTTCATCAGTTTAGATCCTTTAACTACCCAAAGGGGGGAAATCACAGTGGAAACAGATCTTTGTGCACATCTGGTCCCTGCTCTGGCTGATGCTGTTCACTGTGATGAAGTACCTGTCTCAATTACATTTTAGTGTCTGCAAGTTGATTTTTACAATGGATTGAAATAAATGAAAGCCAGTGGCTGCCAGGGAAAGACCCATTTATCAGTCTAAAAAGCCCAAATGGAGAAATGAAAGGGAGTTTTGAAACCCAGAAATCTGTGCTCCTGTGCAACCTCTATTGATTGAGTGGTATTGATGAATAACCCCATTAAATCTGTGAATTAATGGGGTCATTTGGAATCAGAGCAGTGGAGAAAAAGAGAAGAGACACTAATATACACACACACACACACATAGAGCTTTGAAGGTTTTCTAGTTTTGTGTCTCACCATCACCTTTCTCCATCTTCTATCTGCTTCCGCTTACATCACAGGTGTGGGCCAGCAACTTCCTGCCTAACGAGCCGGCCCTGTCGGACCGCTGCCAGAGAGCCTACTATCAGAAACACGGTGAGCCGCTGCTGCTGCAGTATGCCAGACAAGAGAGCGAGAAAAAGGTACAGCTGCTGTGCACGCGAAAACACCAATAATGCTTTCAAAGAATATTCAAACTACATTTTAACCTCAAAGACTTTTTGGTTTTGTTTTTTGGATTTATCTCCCTCTGGTCTTACTTAGTTTCCAAGAATACTCTTCATTGAATGGAATTATTTATTCACAAAAATAACCTTTTTTAACCGTATTCATTAGATTTTACTAAAATATACACACAATGTGTTGCTCCCAGGAAAGACTGGGATATCGATGTACTCAAAGAACCAATGTGTCAGATTTAGTCAGGTGAGGTTCCAGAATACAACCAACCGACTGCACCTCCACCCACCTTCTTCTTCCGAAGAGAACCCAGGAGAACCTACACCTCTGTGAAAAACACTAAAAAAGTAGAAACATTGTGGAATTCAGGGAAGCAGGTGACTCTCTCTGGAAAGGCATCATGGGAAGATTTGCAGTTGAGGTCAATAAAGTATAATCATACATACAAACGTAATACATGGCTTTGGTTTGGTTAAATTAAGTGCTTTATTCTGACTTGCCCAGGAGGTGAACTTACTGAAATCTAGATTCGATGACCATGGCCAGTATTCTGGATGGCGATGGGAACGCAGAGTCACTTTAGCGATGTGGTAGTGGTTCATTATAAACGTCACACACTTACTTTAAAAAATGTCTTTAAATGGTGACATCATATTTTCTCACCGCCACCCCCTCCATCCGTCGACCTCCACCCTTCCTTGCCATGCTACTCTCTTTGGCTTTCTCGCTCTCTCTCTTTCTCTCTCTCTTACTTTATCTTTCTCTCTTTTTCCCATCAGCATCCTCTGCCTGTCTTTCAGTCAGTGAAGCATGTGATTGGACAGCAGAGACGCTCATTAGCATAATGCTGCAGCATCCATCTTCAACCTGCATAAAGATTAGGAAAAACCAACTACATGTGTGTTTGTGTGTGTTGTTGAGTGTGTGTGTGTGTGTGTGTAGCATCAGCGGCAGTAGACAGGGCCTAACAGAGCACTGAGCGCATTAAGCATGTTGGCAAATGTCTTATTAGTTAACAGACATTTGGTGGAAACTGTGAACGAGCTCTGTGCAGGAGCATTAAACTTGACAGAGCCATGACTTTCTTGTTTTGCTCCCTTGAGCTGCAAAGAGATGACTCACTTATGCTACTTTATTATATTTTGCAGCTGATCTCAGGTTATATCCACAGCTAAAGCCTTTCTTGAAACTGGGTTCAGTTGTGTTTATCTGGAGATAAGCTGGTCTAATGCACTGCCACCTGTATCTTGTCCTAATGAGATTAACTGGTATCACCTGACCTTTAAGGCTTCCATCTGAAAGTCATCCTCTGAGTAAAGTCATGATTGTAGGTTTTTGTTATTTGGACCATGCAATGTTTCCCTTTTATCTACATGTTTTCTGTTGCTGGTGGAATAAAGTGTGCAAAGTTTGCATCAGTTTAGAGCCTTCATACCGTAATGCTCACATTTCAGTGGAAATAAGTACAAGAGAAACTCTGGGAAAACAAATACACAGTTCTTGGCATGCAATATCTTGCAACACCTAGAGGGTATTTCTATTTATAGTGCATGTTCAGTTGGACTCAAGGATGTATTGATTAGATTTTGGTGGTCAAAGGCTGAGGTCACTGTGACCTCATAAAACACATTTTTGGCCTCAAACATGACATTTTAGCATTATTTTGAGTGAATTCCTTAAAATATGTCAGATTTTGGCTCAAGGAGGTTTAAAGGTCAAGGTTTACTGATCAAGGTAACAGCATTTACATGTCTAATAGGGTAACATATGGAAATAATGACATTTTGTAATATATATTATTTTTCAGTTTTCTTTTGTTTGATGTGTTTATGTTAAAGGAGTTGACAGCATCCAAACTACTACTGTGTACTACACAGATGAAGCTGGAGTCAGCAGGCTTTAGCCTAGCCTGGCTCTGTAGTTGGTACTGCTATTTGCTAAGCTAATTAATGGTATCAAACATCATTTCACTCTAGACATTTACTTCTAAGAATTTAGCATTCATATTGTTAGATAACATAATCGGGACAACATTATTATTTCAGAATTCCATCTCAGAAGTTTGGGGGAAGTAAGAGCAGCACCTTCCCTTCTGCTTTTCCTGGAACAAATCAGGAACAGTCCTTATTTTTGTTAATTAGCCACTTCAGACACAAAGCTGAAATCCTCCTGGGGTCTTTCTGAAGAGGAGGGCTGCTCTTCTCTTTTTCCTCCTCTTGAATCAAAGCTCATTCTTTTTAAGTGACTAAAGGAAGAGTATTTCGTTCCTCTTCAAAAATAGAGAGAGAGACAATGGTCTCGATGATAGATTGAAAAAATTAACCAAAGGAGTTTGAGAAGAAAGTAAGAGACAGAGCAAGAGAGAAGACAGGGAGAGGCAGGGAGTGGAGGGAGACGAGTGAGGACAGAAACAGAGACGCAAAGTGACGGCGAGAGAGATGTACAGGTGAGAAGGAAGGAGAAATCAGACGGCCACTGATTCATTCAGGGAATGAGCTGATACCCGTTCTATTGGGAGTGTGTGCGTGTGTGTGTGTGTGAGTGTGTGTGAGATAGAGAGGATAGCATTAAGGTTTCGAGAAGAGCAGAGTAGACACTAGACAGCTGCTCATGGGGACTGACCTTTATAAAATCAGAGTGGAAGTAAGTGGGAAGTGTGTGTGTGTGTGTGTTTGCAAGAATGCCTTAAACTACCTGCTCTTGTCTGTGTGTGTGTGTGTGTGTGCGCGCATCTGTCTCGCTGAGCTGGGGTTAGGACCGTAAATTGGCACACTGTGGTGTCTGGAGGAGTTTGAACTGGGGTTCGGCTCCTCGGTGACACTCTTGACTTTGAAACAAAAACTTTCTAAACTAATTGAATAATGCTCGCTGGGATTTGCAGACTGCGAGGTGTCCATTTTAGGACATCCTCCACTTCCCTGCTCTCCCTCTGCACTCAATCTCCCCTCTCCATCCCAGCCTTCTGTTATTTTTCTATCTTCACTCCGCTCCTTTATAATCCTGTTAAAGGCGGTGGAGGACGAATATGGAGGAAAAGGAGTGTAGAGAGAGAAGTTGAAGAGAGAAGAGAAAGTTGAAACCTTGACTAGTATAACAATAGTCAGGAAAGAAGTTTATAGGTAAAAGCATGATATTTAAAATCAGTGTTTTAAGTTTCATAACGGTTTTGCTAAATACTTTGGAGATACACAAGATATGAACTCATATTTCCTCCTATTCATTGAAAAAGTAATCTATAGTCAAAATCTTAATGCACCAGGCCATTGACTGTATTTAGGATAGGAAACAACAGCTCCCCATAAGTGAAGCCAAAACACCTCACTCACTCCTGGTGGCTGGCTGCAACATATGTGACAAACCCTGCCCCTGCATGTTAGAAGGTGGGACATGAGCCAAACACAGCCAAAAAAACATCTCCATCCATCCATCCATCCACTTTCTGTAGCTGCTTTATCCCTTTGGGGTCGTGGGGGTGCTGGAGCCTATCCCAGCACCCAGGATAGGTCGCCACCCTGTTGCTGGGTTGACACATATGGATAGACAAACTCAGTCACACTCACATTCACTCCTACGATCAATTCAGAGTTCTCAATTCACCTGTCATGCATGCTGTTGGGTGGTGGGAGGAAGCCAGAGTGCCAGAGTGGGTCATGACTGAGAGGAGCAGTATTAGTAGTATTAGTATTAGTGTTAGTGGGACCTGCATGCTGCTACTTCACTACTGTGCAGGCTTTGGCTGAAATCATCAGTGCTGTCAAATTTAAAGATAGAGGGCCTGAAATCAAATGCCAGCAGTGCAGAATAGACAAAATATGGGTTGTAACAGAAATAACAACTTCAGAGGACCGATAGGTCAGACACACCAGAGAAACACAGGATCAGGGAACAGACACAGGCGACATGACTCTGAAAGAGGGAAAACACACCGACTAAATACACAGGGGATAAAAGCTTAAAGAAGACACAGGTGACCTCCATCAGGGGTGAGCAGACAATCACAGATGGGTCAAAACACATAAAGACAGTAAGAGAAGCTAACAAAGACACATGAGGAAACACTCTTCCATTATAAAACAGGAAACAACAAACTCAAAACCACAGCAAACGCCCCTGTCTGAGATACTGCGGCTTCATTTCTCTACAGTGAGGAAGAGGAGGTTGAGTTGCCTCGTCCATCTTTATATACAGTCAGTGCAGCAGGCACAAACTAGAATCCTATACCTCAAGTGTAGTTCATTAAGAGTGCTGAACACTTTGGGATTCTTTTAGATTAGTCTGTGTTTTCCTCCGCAGTTATTAAACACCAGTGCATTCCCTGTAGATCCCTTAATTATGCACTAATGCCTGGACAAGTTTGCTCAAACCTCTGGGCGCTTTACAGCCTACGATGCCCGAACACTCTGTCTTTGCTTTTATGTCTGGCTACTGATAATCAAGGGTTTTTTTTCTCTTTGTTTGTTTTATTTTTGAATTAGTTTCCACACTGTTCACACTGCACATCGCATCGTATACATCCTGCGTAAGCGCACATTTAGAAATAATTTAATATAAAACTGGGTGAAGGATCGTAAAGAATGAAAGATGTAAAAAAGAGAAAACATACAATTCATCCACCCATGTGGTATTTCTAAAGCCAAAAGCCTCTGAAAAGAGGAAACTCACTGTTTAATATGTATATGTTCATATACATTACAATAAGAATTCATAGATGCAGCCAAGCCAGAGAAGGGGACCTTCTTTTGATATCTTACAACACGCTTGGTAGACATGGTATGTGAATAACCAAATGCTTCCTTATATAGATAGATAGACAGATATTAAACTGCTCACTTGACACTAAAAATACACACATCCAAAAAGCATGTCGTGATATGTGCAATGGAGTTCTTTGACGAACTCCATGTCTGAGCCCAGAGCCATGGTGAAGGGTTAAGTTGGACTTAATTACTGTAAGATGACAGTGGTACATATCAAGTCAGCGTGCTAACAAGCTCAACACGCTGGCCCTGCACAATAACACAGGTGTTTCCAGTTATTCTGCCTGATTACACCTCAGGTTGAGTTGTGCGGAGCTGTGCTGAGCTAACATGAAGTCTGTGGACTCCATGTACAAGTAAAAATTATAACTTTGTGACACGTCAGGGCCTATATAGTGAAAAAAAAGCTAGCAGGTAACGAATTAAAATTGATAAGAGCAAACTGAATGACATTTACAGTGTGTGAGAGTAATGATACAGTGCATAGTCATGTGCAACGATGTAATAAGTGACAAAGCAAGCCAGAATGACAACTCTCCATTTCCAAGCATAGTGCATCGGCGTTGTTATTGGTCTAACAGCCAAAGCTGGACAAAGGTGAACTCTGGCCTTTGAGTCCTCCTCAGCCAGCTCCATCAAAACAAGCAACACCTGCCTAAATTTGTCTGTTATCCTGTGTTGGGCCTCATACAGACAACAGGCCCCAACCAGGTTTATGACCTGAGGTCTGATACAGATCAAAGATTGCAGACCAACCAAATGGCTGCTCTCTTTGTCTAAGACCTGGGAGCCAGGTCACAAAGGTATGCAGGACACCTCCATCCCCACTCACTCTGCTGCCCCCCCTGCTGGGTGCAGCCCCCAATTGGACGGAGCTGTTAGCATCCTGGCTGCTCCTTATCTTAGACCTATGGGCTAGAGCACACAGGAATGTGGGACACCTCCATCCCTACCTGCTCGGCCGCCCCCCCCGGTGAGCGCTGACCCCCAAATGGCACGGGAACCACCAGCACCCCGCTCCATTTGTCTAAGATCAAAGGGCCAGACCAGGAAGGAGCGCAGGCCACCTCCGTTCCTACCCCCTCTGTCGCCCCGCCCGTGGGTGCGGACTCTCATTGGACAATAGCTGCCGCACTCCTGCTGTGTGGTTAGATGTTCGTGAGTATCACCTGCACTAACCCTCACAACTTTATTTCCAGTCTGTGTCTAGTTGGCTCTACACTAATCCCAGCTAGGCATCTATTAAAAAGCGAAGTGAACTCCCCGCCCACCGAAGCTTCCAGTTGCTTTCAGTCAAGCTTCTTACACGGATTCAGCTGATCGCGATGAAAAAGGGAGTGAAATACCTTTACGACTCTGAACTGGCGCGGCCAATCTCACCCTGGCTGGACGAGCTGGAGATTTCCAAGTACATTATTTCCGATCCGGTAGCCGCCGCCGCAGAGACGCCGCCGCTTCCAGCGCTTCAATAAAGAACCTGCAGACCTGACCGCTGCTCGCCATAAAGTTGTTGAAGCGGACTGCAGTCCCGCATTTGGAAATAACGACCAAGCGCGTCTCAGTTGCTATTTGGATTTGATTTATTTGATCGGGCATACCACTTGTCTGACAACCGAGCCCAAAGAATTTGTTTTATGTGCTGTGTGTTTTCCTCTTCCTTTACCACACGCGACGCATACACCGGGTTGAACCTCTCACTGTCAGAGACACACAGGTTAAGTTTCACAGAACGCCACTAGCCGTTGTCTTTTTCAAACCTCGCGGTCATTTCCTCTGACCGAAACTCTTGCGTGACGTACTCCCTCTCCTCCCTTACGTCCGCAACCTCACCCCTCCTCTTTTAAACACACACACATACACACGCCTTTGCATACTTTAAAGTGCATGACGGAGGTGTTATCGATTACTAATTGATATCATTGATTTTAATAAATTCTGTTATGTTTTAAAGAGAAGTTGTCTGCATTGTTTGTACAAGTGTTGTTGTAAAGGCTGGTTAAAAGAGTCAGTGCTCGGATTCACACCTTCATTGTTCGTCTTGTGCATATCAGTATCTCCCAGGTACTGATATCTGTAAGCGAACGGTTGTGAGACTGATTTTCGAGTTGGTTATTGGTCCCTGATACCAGGGTGGTGCCCCGTAATTATCCAAATTATACATTGGTCAGTCTTACACCACAATTAGCTCGCCACGGTTGGCTCAGACCCAGTGCGCCATCTAAGAACAAGTCAATTTTAGCACTACGACTAGCTAGCATATTCACGCAGGGCTCTGCTTTACATTGTATGGTCATTTTAGCGCATTAAAATACACCCACACCTACTCTTGTCAAGTCACAACACGAACATACTTATGCAAGGGCCGTTTTGATATGACTTTGCAGCATGCATGCAGGGTGCTAAGCAACAGGAGACCAGCGATGGAGTAGCGAAGCAACAGCTATCGCGACATTAGCCTACTGAGAGAGGTCGGCTAATGAGCCACTAAACCTACCCTCTAAACATATATGTCAAAAAAGGAGTGACATCATACATATACTGTTACATGTGCAAAATGACTGAGATGTAGAAGCTAGCTATGACAAACTTAGATTTGTCTAGCCCTGTTAAAGCTGCTGTATGCTACTTGCTCAGCATGTGAATACTTGACTTTCCAGGTGACCAGAGGCTTTCTGTGTGCTGTCTCTGTAAAATGACTAGTCTTTGTTAATAAATTGGGTCCTAACAGTTTTATAAGGAGGTAGTCTGCCACAGGGGTGCCTTGTTAAGCTTGTTGGAGGGTTCGCCAGCCCCCAAGTGGCCGAAAAATATCAATTAATGCAGCTTTAGGAACAACTCCCTACTGACATTTAAACATTTTGCAAATTGCTGGGAAGTTACAGGAAACCAGTATAAAGAAAAACACCAGAGTAAGACAGTGAGAGATAGTCCATGTTGTTTAGGGATTAGTTTGGAGCTGACTACCACCAGATTGCTACTGCTGCTGCCTAGCATGCACACACACACACACCAAGCTAATCTATTTCTGATGGATTGTAATACCAAGGTCAGGTCGTGTTTGTGCCCACTCGTCAGCTTGTTAAATCTCAGCTTCTGACACATTATGCATTTAAACAGTTTATGATAATTAGGCTTCTTGCTGCAAGCAGCCAATCCTGACTGACTTGTTTTATTACCATTTTGAACTCGGTTTGTTCTAAAGTAAGAGCGTGCTCACTCAAGCTTTTCTCTGTATTTTCTCGCGCTCAGTATTCCTTGTTTTTATTCACGTTTTGTTCTGGGCTGAATGCATGGTGGGAGGCAATTTAATGAGCCTAAGCAGTCTGATGGAGTTCATGTGGTTATTATCCTCTTTATTTATGTGTGCTCATTATGAAGTATGGGGCTAAACGTCCGTGAGGCATGGCCGTTTCATCAGCATGTTAAATCAACACTCAGCTTTAAAAAAGTGATTAGCTGTTACAAACAGCCTGTGTGAGGGGCATTGTCTACTTAAGGAAATTGGTCAGTGACACACACACACACACGCACTGATACAGCGACAAACAAGGAGAAACACATCAATAGCAGAGGATGTGTCAGAGGAAAACAGCTGTTAGAAAAAGAGCAGACTTAAGAAGGAGCCAAGTACGAGCAGCCCTCTCTAATGTGGAATATTAGATTTCTAGTTGATAAAGTTCCCGTTAAGACGGATTCAGTTGTTTATGAAAAACTCAGATTCATTGAAGAGGTGTGTTCGAGGACCCCAACCAACTGAATAATGCTACACGTGCTCACATATATTCACTAATTTCAGATTTTCTGGGTCGGGATCTTTTCTCATAGCACTTCAACTCAACACCTGCTGCACATGCATTCATTGCTCCTACAGGGTAATATACTGCCATGTTTAATATGCACCTAATCTACTTTCTGATGCAGCAGAGACTAGGGAAATGATGGTCTGCTCCGCCTCCTGGAAAAGTGTCTGATAGAATGTGAAATCGACCAACAAGTTTATTGTCCTCTACAGAGAGCCGACGCTCTGACATAACATCCAGACTAATCTATGTTATACCAGCTTCAGTAACTACAGCTCCCATGAGCGTTCCCTGTGCTGTATAATGTGCACCATATGTCATTGTAACTCCTTCTGCCTTACCCACAATATCCACCTTTTCTAATGTCAGTATTCCAACTTTAAAGCCTGTGGGTTTGATAGGTGCTAATACCAACATGGCAACTAGTATGATAATTACCACGAGCACCTTCCTAGTTTAGCATGTTAGCATGTTACCATTGACTATTTAAAACCAAGTGCAAGGTGCAGCTGACTCTGATTGGAATGTCATTGAGTTTGACTTAATAATGGCACCAGTTAAAAGTTAAAATTCATTTGATGTGACCCTAATTAATACGCATCTTGGAAAAAATTACTTATTTAGAAGTTGTTTTTGTTTTTCATGAAAAATTGGCTTACATGCAACTCCAACACTTATGAATATGCAAAAAGTCCTCTCCTTTCGTCTGCTGATGAGCTTTGACTCCAGATTTTTAGCTCTGGTGAGTCAGCTACCATGTCATGGAAATGATATGGCCAGCCCAGGATTGACAGGATTGGCTGCTTAGTCAGAAATGCTCAGACATGTTTTATACAACTTAGTTTTCTTCTGTTATGTCTTGTAGCGTATGAAACACATCCCGGGTACGCGATGACGAGGTTAAACATCAGTGCAGGTCTTTAATCGATCACTAGAGTTATTACAATTTAATATTAGTGAGAAACGGATGTCCACCTCAGACGTCACAGTGATCCGTTAAGTAGCTTTGGGGATGTCTCAGTCTGGACTGACAGACCGACATTGCCGTCCCCCCTCAGCTCGGTGACATTTAATTAGACATATGATTAAAAATGGAGTATGCCTTTAGAAATGAATAGAGTGAACTGTGCCGGACTAAGCTATAAGGTTGGATTTGTTGCCATTTGCATTATTACAAATGTTATGTGATTTGAAATTTTGTTCTGAAAGCTGTTGTTTACCTGTTTACCTTCAGCTTTCTATTCGTGTTTTTGAATTTGTTGTAAAGTTCAGAGAAAGAATAAAATGTATACAAACCTTGTGCGTAATATTGTTTCCATGAATATTCACAAACCTTTCAATTTTGTGTCTTTTCCAGGATCGCGTGGTGGTGGAGAGCTCTGATTGGCTGGCGGTAGTACCATATTGGGCGACGTGGCCCTACCAGACGCTGCTGTTACCACGACGACACGTCCTCAGAATCAGTGACCTGACAACAGAGGAGAGGGAGAGTGAGTTTGCATGTGCATGTGCGTGTGTGTGTGTGTGTGTGTGTGTGTGTGTGTGTGTGTGTGAAGATGCTGACAGAGTGAGTGACTGAGAGAGCGATAAGGCAATTAAGGCTAGTTTAAGGTGACTCAGCAGCTCAGTGGGGAACATGCAGGTTTGATTCCTGGCCAAGGTGCCTCCTCAGTTAGTGTGTGTGTGTGTGTGTGTGTGTGTGTTTGTGTGTGTGTGTATCATTGTCCATGATCATTCACAGCACATCCAAGCTTCCCAGTAGAGGACACTTTTCATTTTACACCCTCCATGAACTCTCACATCACTTGAAATGGAGTTGAAATGGATCCCAAATCAGCTCCAGAGCACTATGGAAATAAACAGCGAATAACATCTAAAAACAAATAAAAATAAGCATTAAAACATATTATTACATAACATTGTTGTCTGTTAATAAACATAGGAGATTTCCTTTTCTAACTCCTCTGTTTTCTGTCACCTCTTCAGTAATTAGCGTAAGTAGTCACTAAAATACACTAATTAAAGGTGGCAGATTTTCCTTCCCATCAAGTCTGCCCGTATTTCATAGTTTATGAGATAATAAAATGCTTGGGTAATGGTTGAATAAATTGTTTTTCTGCGCTCGTTCATTTCCCTTTCTTCTTTCCATTATGGTGTTTAAATAACGCCAGCAGATGTTGTTGTTGTCGTCGCTGTCGGAGAATGAATTCTCTTAAGATCGAGGTGATCTGCCGAGATTACCTACCCTTCCCTCTCAAGGACAAACACCGCTGCATCTGTGAATTAACTAAGGGCTCATTTGGAAAACTTCTGTTGACAGTCGAAGGTCTGTTTAGCTGATTGAGCTCGTTTGTAATGAAGGTGTGAAGCCCGAGGCGCGTAGATGAGAAGGATCAGTGGGACAGGTGTCTTCAGAGATGCAGCCCATTACCAGCGCTTCACACTGAACATGGGAGACAGAATCAGAATCAGTTGTGAAGTTGGTGGGTGCCAGGAAGGATGATGCTCAATGCACCCAGTCACACCAAACTGTCTGAGTTTGCAGCTCTTTCTTGTAGTTTGCCTGCAGCCATTAGAAAACTGATGGATTTTGTTGAGGCTACTGTTTGATGCATGGATGTTAATGCCCATTCAGCGATCAATTAATCAATTATTCACAATTAAAAGTGGTTAGTTTTCAGCTAGCCTGTTTTTTTTCTTTGACATGCCAAGAGTGGCACAGTTAGAGATGTGTTATTACTACTTTGTGTTACTTGTGTTAACATGATATAAGTTTTCCATTTGTTGAAAAAGGTATACTTGGATATATATACTTTTGCATTTGCATTTTTTTTTATTATTTATTGTTGTTTTTTTAAACTCATGTCTTAAATTATTTACTTACAGTACAGTCATTTGAGAAATAATTCAATATATCACGCACTTTATTAAGGTAAGGTACTATTAAGGTATATATGCAAAGTAATTGGATATCATGTGAGAAAAAGAAGCTTTTAATGATTAATTAATCAATCAATTAATGAATTAATTGATTGTGGCACATGGTCAGTTTAAGAAGTTTCCTCCATTATTCTAATGCTTTTCATCTGTCCAGGGTTTGTGTGTGAGAGAAGAACTCGCCGTGTGTGTGTGAGTGTGCGTTTATGAAACCGTGCACTTAGTTTTTCTCTCTGCAGCCTGTCTGACTTATTCCTCTCGTGTTCAGACGTTTCTTATATATTTGATCTCCCCCCAAGAACAATACAAGTTTCATATTCTTTTGAATTTACAGCGTTTCTTGATGGACATTTCTTTCACTTTTTTGTTACTTCTTCTTCAGTTGTTACTCCCAACATGTTGTTACTCCCAACATGACCTCAGGTCAACTCCTGTTCCTCACATCATTCATTATTAACAAATACACACTAACAAATGTCTTCTTTCTCCCCATCTGCCCACCTCTGTCCTGTTTTCTCACCTTATCTCCCCTCACCTGTCCCTGTCTGTTTATCAGGTCTGGCTGACATCATGAAGCGCCTGCTGACCAAGTATGACAATCTGTTTGAAATCTCCTTCCCCTACTCCATGGGCTGGCACGGTAAGACAAACAGCGGGAGAGTGGGAGGGTTAAAAAGGAAAAAAGTCCTGGTTTTAAAGTGATAACCTGTTTGAAGCAGAGTGACAGAAGGAGAGAGGGACAGACGGTGGGAGAGATTCAAGATGATTTTAATCTAAATACATGGAAATCTGTGGATGGATCGGTGGATTATGACACAAATACTGCTACAAACCGGAGGCTGTTCACATATCGGGGGAGCTAATTCATGCAGTCAGTTTGATATGTGACTGAGCTGCTCTCACGCTGGTCTGACGGCAGCATGCTCATCTGTGTCATAATCCGCAAAAGCCAGTCATGAAATATGTGCAGCGGAGTCTTTTCATAGCCAGGATTTGAATAGACTTCCAGGAGTTGTACCAAATTAAACTGGAATGGCGAGCGATAGAGAGGGAAGACTTGCATTAAAGTGCTTTCAAACTGTACCTCGAGTTTTTCTTTACAGCCTTCTCGTGTTTCGACAGTCGTGGCTTTCTCTTTTTACACTTTTCAGTCTTTATCCTCCCTCTTCTCCGTCCTCTCCTTCCTCTCCTTGCCCCTTGAAGCCACCGTTAACCAGGTGTTGTGCTGTTAGCATCAGATCAATATCATTGCATTCATGAAAGGGGGCTCTCAGCACATCCTCCACCATCTTCCCCTTTGCAACTTAAGAGGCTGCAAATCAGTCCCTCCAGTCTTTTTCCTCTGAAATACGATTTCACACAATCTGATGTCATGCACCAACATGCCATTAATAAGACGGGAATAGGTGCTGCATGCGTTTCCAGCAGGTGAGAGAACTCTTGCTGCTTTTCAATCATGTCTTCTGCACAGATGTGTAGCAACATTAGCATTTATTTTGAGTTGTGTGTCTTTCCACCTGAGTGCTATTAATGAAAGATTCATTGTAGCTCTTCTTTGGTCTCTACCATCTCCTGCTAAATGTTAAATGCTCAGCAGCTAGTTGCTAACTTTGAGTATCATGTGATGATGAGAAGAAACTGTACACTGGGTTTTTAGAGCTATTCACCTAAAAATCAGCTGCCCTTGTGCTGCTTGAATAGATGCTGATGAGTGTTCATCTAAAACAGTGACGCATCGTCATTCGATCCATCGCAGAGCAGCTTTGCTGTTAATTAACTCAGCCCAGTGGTGTTAATCTCTTTTGCTGAATACTTTATACTCAGAAGGAAAAAAAAGTTTTTACTGCTTGTGAGTGATGTGAGCTAGAGTTATCTGCCTCCTGCTTGTCCTTCCAGGTGTTGTTTGGATTTTTCTTCAAGGAGATGACTCACAAATTCATATCCCCGGAGAAATATTGAATGATCATTTTAGACCGTATGTGAGAATATTCTGCCTCTGTTTGCTCAACTTTGCTCAGCCCTTTTGTTTAAACTTGAGAAATAACCAACACGGCAGATATTTATATCTCTAGATTTACATGTATTTGAATTATAACATTTTTTTTAACTTAACCAATATTCTGCACACTTTTATGCCCCCACTGGGTCTTGTTGATGGTAAACACTTCTCTATTAGGTGATCAACCATCTTTCATCCTTTAAAAGAACATCAGTTTGATACACGTTGTGCTTGTAGGGCTGGAAGCATAATAGCCTAATGAGAAAATGATGTACAATCTATAGTGGGACTGTAATGTTAGTTTGAATCCACAGAATGTTTTTAATACTGGCTCGAGCGAACAGAAGTTACTGCAGGCTTGGTGTAGTTGAAGATTAATTGCAGGTGGTTGTGGTGAGGATTATTGTGATTTAAGCATTTTAAGTGAACCACATTATGTAGATGTTTAAGTTGCTGTTTTCAAGGTTGGTTGCACTTTCTGTCTATCTGGATCTGGCCTCATTCTCCTGTACGTAGCTCCCATTACTTCACTACAACACTGCAATCACTGGGAATGAAAGAACCAATAATTAGACAGAGAGGAAGTGACTATGCAAGCAAACACAGGCTAAATGCTGGAAAGCCTATTGTCACGTGGGGCAAATTTCCTTTTTCATTTTGCCAGAACATGCAGAGTAAAGCTCATTTGCCAAAGTCCAAAATGCATCTGTTTTGCACCACAGCAGTCAAGACGTTGGTATGATGACAATCGCCAGGCAAGTGTTTAATTGGCGTGATGTGACAAAGCAGCTTGCACAAACACACAAAAGACTGGAAGCTTTGTACAAGAAGGTGAGGAACAGCCGTCACGACAGCTGCGGCTCAGCGCAGCCACAGTCTGATATTTACCTGCACCGAGACAGAGAAGGAAATACCTTTTCGTGAGCACTGTCAGAGAAACACCTTGCAAGCAGGTTCAGACGGGAGCAAAGGTTAGCAGAGCGCAGTGATGCGATGAGTGATGTGTGACAGCGGAGAGCGGTGTCATCACGGCTGAGTGGTCAGAGTGATCCTTGTAGAAAGCTAAAGGTTGCAGGTTCAGTCCCTGCAGCGGTTGTGTCCTGCTGAGTTGTCTCAGGGAGGGGAAACCTCACTGCTCACTGACTGTACATCATTCTGAATGCGAATATAAAGACTACAGCATGGATCTAGATGCACCACCAACACAACCTGTACACCTACAGGGCAGGTTTCCCTGACAGAGCTCATTCTGTCCTCTGGTTATGGTGTAAGCCTGATTTTGGAGCCACGCTAACAGTTTAGCTTTATGGTTGGCAATGTCAGTGTTCAATTAGCCAGTCTATTACTTTGGTCCCGACTAGAGCTGCAACTAATTGATTAGTTGACTGACAGAGCAGTAATTGCACGAGTACTATTTTTCATAATCGATTACATGTTAAAGTAATTATTCAAGGAAATCAAAATGTCACTTTCTGAGATACCGGGATGGACATTTTCCACTATTTCCCCACAATTCATAGACCAAACAATTAAAATAAATGATTGATGTTGAAAATTACTGGCAGATTAATCCACCCTGTCAGATAGCAGCACAAGCGCAGCTGATCTTTAGCTAAATAGGTCTAAAAACCCAGTGTACAGTGCCTTTTCAGAATCAGAAGAGATACTGGGACATTTATCCTCTAATTTATCGACCAGACAATTGAATTTAATGATTAATGTTGAAAATAACTGGAAGATCAATCAATACTGAAAATAAGTGTTAGTTTCAGGCCTAGATTCAAGCTGAAATACCTCACACAGTATTGGATGGACTGCCATGACATGGTGTCTAGACATTTCCTGGTTGATGATGGTGATCGGTCGAGTGTTACTCCAGCACCACAGTTGTCATTTCTGGTTTAGATTGAAATGTCTCAACAACTCCTGGCCAGATTAATATCAATAACTTGGTACAGACGATTGATTGTCCGTGAAGATGAATGCAATTACAACTCCCAGTGAAGCCAAAACATCTGGCTCGCTCCCCAGTGGCCGCCTTATGTATAGGTCATAAACCCCGCCCCCTCACATTATACCTGTTGTTGGCAGTGTCATTGTGAGCATGTTAGCTCAAAGCACAGCTGTCAGTAAGCTGTTAGTGTGGCTGTGGACACTAAAGTTGAGAAATTACACCTTCAGGTTAATGGTGTCTATCTGCACTATTTCAACAAAGACCAACAATCTCCACCTGCGAGAACAGTTTATACTAACAGGAGCAACCGCCTCAGTAGTTTTCATCAGAATTAACGCCTCTGTGTGCTCATCACTTCAAGCTCTTTGATGTTTTACAAGTTTTTTGGGGGGAGCGCACATTGTCTGACTAATAAGGGCTAACGACGATGCTGAAATGAATCTTGTGTAATTTAGCCCACAGCTCCACAGTCGGGAAGTAACTCATCAAATTGAGGACGTTGAGGGGACCGTTTTTAAAGCCATGATTGTATCATCACAGATCCATTTCAGAGAATGAAGCGCCGCAGCTCTGTGAGCACTTATCACCTGGCAGTGTGGTTTTTAGGTGTTTTTTTTTTTATAAAGCAAGGCAGCCCACATGAAAGATGCTTTGTAAAAAGAGCGAGATGATGCACTCAAATTGTAGTGTGGGGAAAAGGACAGAGGGCACGAGAGGACGCAGCCATCAACTCGCTTCTCTTCTTTTTATTTTATCTGATATTGAATCTTTGAAGTTAAATCTCAGTCTAAAAGTTGCCTGTGGTGAAGGCTCCTACAGAGCTTGTGTTAAATTTCAGCTTTAATCTTTGAGTCTGTTTTATTTCTGAGACAGTGACTAAAACTCACAGGTCATCTTGCAGCGATGTGTTGAAGGTTATCGGCGGGTTGTTAGTAGGTCTGACTTATTTGCTGTGGCAAACAGAGTGGCAGGCGCTCTCCCCATTGTCCCCCAGGCCTGAAAAAGAGTCTGTAGTATCACTGTCAAAACATATAATACCAGATGACTGGGTAACGTTACACACATGCCTCATTTCCTAACTCACCAGTAGTGTGAATAATTGGTGAAGATGTTTAATAATCGCACGGCGGCGTGGAAGGTCGTGGATTTGCTTCTAGCGTCGTGTAACGTGTTACCCATGCTAACAGACTGTACTTCCCGGTGTTTTTCACTGAGTTGATGGAGCACGTCCAACTGTTTTCTAATTGGCAGCAGAACTTTCATGTCCCAAAATAATGGTGTTATTTTAGCTTAATCAAGGGGGATTAGGGGAAAAAAGGGACTGCTGAGATTATAATAGATGTGCTGGAGTGCGCTTACACAGTGTGTCCATCACACACACACACACACACACACACACACACACACACACAGACATGCTGCACACATACTGACCATCTAATTTCAGAGACACACACTCACACGAACCTGGCCCACATAATGAGTTGCGTTACCCCCCCCCTCCATCTGTGTTTGTGCTTTATTTTAGCTCATTTGAAAGCAGACAGTTTTTATTTAGGCCCTGGCTTATTAGCGGCAGCGTGGGTACGGCAGGATGGTTGGATGGCGCTCGAGTCACCTGGGAAATTATGGATAAGATAAAGCTACCTGCTTATTCCATCAGGAGGAAAACACACAGCCCATTATAGAGTGTAGTAGATGAAGGGACGCAGAGGGAGGCGGACAGGTGAGACATGTAGGGGCACAGAGAGTTATTCAGATACACAGGATTATGATTGTTTCACAGTACAACACTGTTATCTGTAAGTTTATGTTAATCCTAAAAGTGGGTAATTATCTACTAATGGGAGCTTCGTCTTTATTCACTCTCTATCTGAACTCTTCAGTCTTTTCTTTGTTCTTCCTTTTTCTTATAACATCCATTAGTTTCCTTTATGCCGACCTCACTACTACTCGCACCTCATCATCATCATTATTATTTATTTTATGTTTTTTTAAACAAAGCTATGTTTCCCTTTCTACATCTGATCACTTCATCAGCTTGCACTAAGATCAGAAAGCAGCTATTTAATTGTTAAATACGGTCATGAATCAGTGAAAATGTATCTCCTGTACTGTTATGATGCTCTTTAGAGGATATGAAGAGTTGTGTAACAATGCAAGTAATCATCAAGTCATGCTGTAATCTGATGAAGGCGGACGTTTCTGTATAGGAAGCGTGGAGTCTATGGATGGCTTGATGAGCACGGAAGTGATGTGAATTGTATGCTACGGGCTTCACGATCTCCAGATGTCGACCAAGTTGATCACCTCTAGAAGATTTTAACACATTTCACTTTTGCCCTGCAGGTGCTGGGGAATTTATATAGCCTGAAGGGTTTCTAGTTCTCTCACTGATTCTGATAAATCCTCCATTTGTAATCTAGGCATCAATATGGACCAGACTCTGAACTAACAGGACTTGTTCCTGCTTCTTCCAGCTGAGAAACATTGCAAAACGAAAGCCCACAGCATCCAGACAAAGATGGAGGTTTACGTGTTTATCTCCCGTCTCCTCTCTGCTATTGTAACATCCATGTGCTTCCCGGGATCAATTACGAAATGCTGCCGTAGAGACCTCCAAAAGGTCTCATGTGACAGTGATTTAGATGAAAAGTAAGTCAATTTAGCTGGGAGACGTAACTGGCGACGTTGCATGAAGGGGGATTGCTGTTGCCGTGGTTACCTGCAGTTTAATATGCCTCTCTCACTGATTTAAAGCGGGATTTAAACTCTTCACCGGAAACATGCTGGGAGTCAGCTGTAAACTGGAAGTAGCAGATCAGATGACTGACAGTGTGAACAGTGGATGGAGCTCTTGGATCTGAAAGTGAAGCTACTGCAGAAGTGTTTCAAACCTGCGTGCTCTCTAGCGGCCAGCAGAGGGGCGACCCTGCTCCTCATTCGATTATTACCCTCGTAAACAGTTTCCTAATGAGTTTATGGTCTCCTCTAATACTGCAGGACATTAACAAATTATGATGCTCTTACAATAGAGGATAAAGCAGGGTATGCTAAGCTACAACTCCTGTCACAGTGGGTTCACACGCACATAAACACTGAGAGGTGTTCTTGTCAACCTTATCAGTCCATTTAGATAATCTTTGCTAACCAGGGGCCTGTGTGAACAAAGCCTCTCATTGACTGGATGATTAAAGCCGCTAAGCGTGTCCCGTCTAATGTCTTCCTCTCTTTATTCAGGAGCCCCGACTGGTCCCCATCTAAAGGAAGACAACTCTCACTGGCATCTGCACGCTCACTACTACCCTCCTCTGCTGCGTTCAGCTACAGTCAAGAAGTTCATGGTGGGGTATGAGATGCTCGCCCAGGAGCAGAGGGACCTCACCCCTGAACAGGTGAGTAATACGTACGTAATAAAATATAATATGCACATTGTAAGTAAATAAATGTACTCAAGTTCCACTATTTCTAACCTGCTGTTAGAAGAGCTTTTAGTGGAAAGGGAGCGGATGGTGAACTAAGTGAGAACTTAGAGATTTAGAGATTAGACATGAAACCTTTAATACGGGGATGTCTCTTAATTTTTCATGTTCCTCAAATGAATTCCAGTGGTTTGAATTTGAGATATGATATTTGGGGCCTTTTGTTTTCACCCCAGGCCGTCATCAAAAGCTGACCTTTTCCCAGCATGCTAATTGTAATGCAAGAGCAGGTTTGCGGTGGATTCACCCTCAAATGCAGGGAGTATTTGACTTAAGAACTGTATAAGAGCTGGGCTCTGTTGTCTTCTTGTGTTTTCAGGCTGCAGAGAAGCTAAGGAACCTGCCAGAGGAGCACTATAAAGCCAGACAGGAAACAGGAGCGGAGGGAAAAGGTGGAAAGTGAAAGTGAAATGACGTGCGGGACAAAAATAAAGCTCTATTCAAACCAGAGTATACTTTTTGGAAATACTCCGCTGATGTCAAACAACCCCTGATGTACTGTATAAGTCACTGAACTGGTGCAACATGTTAAAGTGCCTCTCCAAATGCAGGGCTTAAGACATTTTTACCTTAGAATAAACAGTATATGCACATATTTTCAATATATTTTTTGTGTACACAAAACTAGTACTGAGCTTCTCCAGGCAATTATAACACACTTGGACTTCAACCAAAATGTGCTACGGGACTGTCCTCCATGTTTTGGGGAGATAATGACAGAACATTATTCTTTCCTTCTCCGCAGCCCGTTCTGCTGAATATAAGTAAACTTTGTTTGTTGTTTGGTTATGTTGGAAACCTTTCAACCACAAAGCTTTTCCCTCCAACAGCACAAAGAGTAATTTGTGATTCAAATGAATGCCTTTGTTTCTTCTTTGGAATGTGTTTATTTATTTTTTTTTTCACATGGAAATTACATTTTTGAATTAGTTTGACAGCGTTCAGCCTCAGAGATGAGACAGACTACTGCTTAATTTTGGAAAATTAATAGAAAGTGACTGATTTTGCAGATGCTACATCTCCTTTTTTACTTTAAAGAAACCTAATTATGCTTGTTTTGTGTCTTTTAGAATAGGTTTACATGCTTTCATGTAAAAAAAAAACAGGCCCAAATGATGCAGCACATCTGTTATTGTTTCACCATTTTTAGCTTCTGTCTCTTTAAGGCCCATCTGAAAAGCTTAGTCTGTTCTGATTGGTTAGCTATGACATCACAGCGGACTCACAGCTCTGAAGGTGTTTTTATTTAGTTTAACTGCAATCTTACCTACCTACTACCACCAATATGATTTATAATAATGGCCTTACACAACATGTTACAATGAGGCTTAATGTTCCCCAGCAGTCCCACAATATCACAACACTAGTCCAACATCGGTCCCAGAGTGTGGGAGACACCACATTAATGTTAGCCGAGCAACACGCTAACTCAAAGTAAAACAGGTTCATCAAAATAAACAGCAAGACAACATAAGAAGTGGCTGAACTTACAGCTTCCAAGTTCGAAGTGCGGTCACAGACAGCTGTTTGTCGACCCCTCCTTCAGCTCGTACCATTAGCAGCTCTGGTTGACGAAGCAGTCTGTAGTGAAAACACACATTTCCCTCAAAAATGAAGTTAATAACATAGTGACGCTGACAAGTAACACAAAAAAGGCTGGACTACCCATGAGGTGTTTGAGGCAGTTCAGGAGCAGTTTTCTGTGGCGTGGACTTCAGAATGCTAAAACCATTTTCATAATAAAACTGAAACCTGTCTGGGATATGTAGAATTTAAGACAGAGTATGTTTGGTACACTTTGATTGTATGTACACTACACAGCTGCACTGACAGATGTGTTAATTACACTTATTCCACAGCTCACCTACCCATGGTATTGCAAACGTGTGCCAAATAAGATAAGAGGTCGTTAATAGCTAATTAATGATTGAGGGAGTGATGTGGGACAATGCGTGGTTTTGAATATTTCAGCACCACGGAGAGAGACACTGCAGCTGAGGTTGACTGTTTCAGCACCATGGACAGAGGCCGTATGAGTGTGAAACGATGGCTTTGGACTTACTGCAAATGTGTCTTAATGTATCATCCATACTAGCTGCAAAAAGGTTCCTTATAGGGGGATTTCAATGTAAGTGATCTATGACAAAACTCTCAGTCTCAGATCATCACTGTATTCCCAACATCTCATATATCGAACTTGCTTTAAGAAGCCAGTGTGAACATGAGACCTAACAGGTGAATACTGTTTAAAGACAGGTCAGTTAACCTAACCTTCAAGTCCCACTACTTTATCAAACACTATGATGTAAATATTATTGAAACTAAGGAAGTGTTGATGAGGTTATAAACCTCCTCCAGAGCCAGTTTCAGTGGTGGGAACATGTTCAGTTCACATCACTGACAGCTCAAAGATCATACAGGCAAGAGTGGTGTTGGAATCTGTTCCAGATGTGCAAGCTGACTACGAGCTATAACATTACAGTCTGAATATCAGCTGTTTAGAAAAGTATTTATGCAGGGGAAATTAAATGAATTCTCTGTTGTTGCTAATGAAAAGCCAAAAGAGATCACAGAGAGCTACTCACTGGAGGAGTTGGGGTGGATAAAGACCCAGTGACCCAGAAGAGTCGTGGATTAAGATACTGGCATCCTCCATCTCTCCAACCACTAGAGGTGACCTGCGAACAACATGCATGTGTGTTCCTCAGCTGATTTGAAACCATACAAACAAAAAAAAGTTCATTCCTGACATGTCAAGTGACGTGTGCTCTCGCTGTGATAACAGCAGATGGTAGTGTTGCTTAAAAAGTGGGCAAGATGACCTGAATTGTAGATGAGCATCTGATTCTGCTTCAGCCGACACCAACACACCGAAATGCAATCTCCGTCTTTTCAGCAGCTGAATTGAAAGCTTTGCTGCATGCAATGTAGAGTGTTTCTTCCTCAGCAGCGAGGTCAGGGACTGAGCACACCTGGAGTGAATAGATGCTCAGTATTTAGCTGAAGGTCACTTGAGGACATCTCACCTCAAAAGCACATTCATCCTGCTCGAGTGTAAAGATCGGCTTTATATCAATACACACCAGCCTGCTGCGACCAGTGATTCTCAGTGTCGATGTTTAACTTCAAAAACACATGGTTACCGTGTCTCACCATGACCTGCCTCTGTTTACTTTCTGACCATAGTAGCCTTTTTGAGTAAATAGTTGATGCTGTGCAACGACAGTTCCAGATAACGGATAATTCATAAATTAAAACACTCAAATTGATGCCCATACTCCCATGAGAAAACTGTAATGCTGTGATCAGGCTGCAGCACGTTATACAGTAAGTAAAATAGCTTATTTGGGCAGTAGAAATAGAAGTAGCAGAAGCTGATGAGACTTGATGATATTACAAAAGCAACAGAGAATTAGATCAGCCAGAGCAGAGGAACACAGCAATCCATTCAGACCATCATGAAACTGTTCTCAAAGTTAGCCAATTTGTTGAATTGTACAAGTTTTTGATATTACAGTTACACTTAAATATGGATTTTGCCATTGAGGACAGAAACACAGAAATAAGGGCACACAAGATCGAGATTTCTCTACCAATTTGAGCTTCTACTGCCTTCCAGAGAAGTCAGATGGTAAGGATTGGTCGGGACAACATGGCAGTTTTTAGCATCTGATCTCATTCCCCTTATTTGTCTTAGTTCACAGGGGCGGAAAGCGTTTCCGGACACGCAAACCTGTGTTTTCTCTAGGAGCACTGAGATGAGTTTAATGCAGGTTTCGCATCTTGGTGACTGGCTGTGTGCAACAGTGGGAGGAGGAGAGGCGCAAACCACGTGACTAAAATCAGAGACGTCACAAGAGAGGGTATGACACATACCCTGCCCCCTCCCCCAGTAGCCAATCATCAGCCAAAGCAGAAAACATATGTAGCCAATCGCGTCATTGCACTGGCACAAGCCACCAGTTGATATTCACAACAGTCCAAACTGATTTTGTGGCAGGAATTTGGTGCAGGTGGAGTTTGGATAAGCAATAATCAGCCGCTCCGCCAAGTTCCATTGTACCGTCTACTACAGAAGGCACAGGGAGGGTAAGTGTCCACAAAGCCTTCAGAGAAAACTCAATATCAAACAGCGAGAGTGCTTTGATGTAATGATGCACACCTGTTTTCACCATCACTCAATCAACAGCACCAGCATCCCCAAAACAGCAACAGCACAACAGACAGCACCACACATTCAGCAGGCCGACCCCATTCCCTGCTGTTGACATTTCCCTATAAATGTTGGGTTTTGTTTATCTCCACAGATGAATATGAAACTAAAGGAGTTCTGACTTCTCGTTTCTCCGAGTTGCATCACTGAGCCTGGCCTCACCTTTTCACTCCTCCCAGATCAAGAGCAACCTTTGACTCGATTCTGGCTTCCCCTGCGCACTCTCAGCACATCTTTGATGAAAAGGTGGATTTCACTTTTATTGCCCCCAAAATCAGCAGAGAAGGTGAAGTTGGATCTGACACGATGTTTAAATTCTAATCTGTGGCCGCTTCCTGTCCCACACAGACGCGTGCATTTCATATTTTTCAAAATATATGGAAGATAATTGACTCAAATGTGTCTTAACTGCAGAAGGAGCAAACGTTTAGTAGATTTTGTCACTTGAATATCCTCAAAAGGGTATAAAAAGATTAGTTCGTGATGAAAAAAGCACAATTGTGTCTTTTTTAACTCTGTTTTACTTTGCTGCTTCCCTCTCCATATGGCAGCTACTCTAATGAACAAATTTATCTCCTTTTCCACACACCGAGGAGCATTTTTGTCTGCCGCCCGTTTCCTCAATTATTATTTGGCGGTCTGTTGGAGTATGGAGCGACTGTAGGTTGGAGTTGTATTTGCTGGAGGGAAAGCAGAAGCAGATTTGGCAACGTCACTGTTTATTAGAAAAAAATCTATTTCCATCAGCCGTTATCGCGTCGTCTTTTCATCGATACAGCAGCTATTTCCCCTCGGGCAAGTGTAAAAACTTAGAATTTCCTGCATACACATAAAAAAAGACAGAAGTACACTTGCATTGGGCAATGGCACATATCAGCCACACAAACACACACACACACACGCACCAGTTTCATTATTTATACTATTTCCAGTGAAGCTCAATCTCAGTTTCTCCATAAATATTAATATTGATTCCAGGTTTTGTTAAAATATACGGTTGAACAGTGAAAGTGTGCACGTCTAGTTTATAGACTGAGAGGTTCTTGGAGAGCATGGATTTTTGGTCAGACAGTATGTGTGTGTGTGTGTGTGTGTGTGTGAGTGTGTGAGTGTATAGCCCTTCTTTATGTACTGTGACAGACCTCATTCATGCAGGTCAATATTTACCCAGTCCTCCAGGCTCACCGTGGATCCTCTTCTCATCTATTTCATCACTCCTTCGAGACTCTCTGTGTCTGCGCGTCTGTCTGTGTGTGTGCGCTCAAGATATATATTTCCAGCTCTACACAGATAGGTAAGAATGAGTGTGTGTGCCTGTGTGTGTGTGTGTGTGTGTGTGTGTTTGTGTGTAACCCCTGTGTAACTCCACACTGGCAGGGGAAGGAGAACAGTTCGGCTCCTTTGCCAAATTCTTGTTGCTTGTCTTTTTCAGCACCGTTCTGGTAGAGGATTGTTCTCCCAACACAGCTAATGATGCCAAATGTGCTTTATGGAGTCTGATTAGTAAAATTTGCATGTCCTCATTGTAACAACATGTGCAGGTTTTAACAGAAACAGCTACACAAGGCAAATTGTTTCAACAAATGATCACAGAGGGTGGATCATGAACACCTTAACAATGAAAAACCTTACATTATATCATAGAAGACACAACCTGTAGTGTAAATAACATTGGGCTATGTGTAGTGATGAGCACGGGTCAAAGGTTGGCAGATGAATATGGCATAAAGAGCTTTTATGAAGGACAAATAGGTCACAAACTAGATACACACATACACACACACACACACACACACACACACACACACACACACACTCAATGTTGGTTTTTGAAGCTTTTAAAACACTGTGGTTTTAAATTTGATATTTGTCACTAAACATGTGACAGAGCGTGGCGTCTGCAGCCATGCCTGTGGCTCTCAGAGGTTGTATTTATGTACAGCAGCTCCTTCGGTGACAGGGCTGCTTCACCCGCCGTGTGTGAAGGAGAGATACCTCCTTCCTATCTTCCTTGCTTCTGCTGTCAGACTTTACAATCAACACTGCTCCCAGCAGACCACGCACACACACACACACACACACACACACGTGCAATATCACCCTATGCTAAACCGTGCAATATTTCCTGTGTGCAATAATGTGAATTGGAGCGTTGAGTCTGTTTACTTGTTCATCATATCTTCCTGTTTCTACTGATGCCTCTCGCTGTTCTGCTGTGACGCTGCTGTGGGATTAATAAAAGCATTATCTTATCTTATGATGCACAGCACTGCTTTTGAGGTGAAGTGCAAAATGCTAACTTTAGCATGCTAACACAATCACAGCAACCAGCTAATGTTTAGCAGGTATAATGTTCACCGTGGTCACCATCATAGTTTAATTGGACTGTACTTATATGGTGCCTAGCTAGTCCTGACCACTCAAAGTGTTTCTAACTTACACGTGAACATTCATGCACCAGTGATGCAACACAGGACACTTCTACATGCAGCCTAGAGTCAAACCTCCAATCTTCTGATAAGTGGATAACCCACTCTGCCTCTGATCCACAGCTGCCCATCAACATTTACTAGTTTCAAAGTACAGTACAATGAGGCTGATGGGAATACTTAGGAGTACCGTAGGGGTGTAGGTGGGAAACTTCTGAGAAAATGTGAAAAGCTACTGAACGGAACTGTGGTAGTGCCACAGTTGTGGCACAAGTACAGTATGATATTGTTACAAATTCAACCAAATACCATCTCTCTTATCTCCCCCACTGGGATACTACTGTCAATCACACAGGTCCAATGTACACCTCTGATATGCTGACCTTTTCAGTTCGCTGAAGTTGTGACAGTCAGCACGGCGTTAGATTTATTAGAGAATTCTAAAAAACAAAACTTCACTTCCCTTCCCTCTCCGCCTCTGAGGTAGACACAGGCAGAGCTGCCAGCTCAGTAGACTCCAATTAGAAGGACACGCGACTGAGCCTCTCTCCTACTAATCTGTCACCTCGCTTGGGTGCTAGAGATCCTCAGATGAGAAAGAGGACAGGGGGGATGGAGAGGGAGGTGAGACAGCAGGGGGGGATGGGGGGGGGTTGGATCAGAAAGAAAGCGATGCAAAACATCCGCCTTCCCCAAGCTGCAACCTTGGAAATGATCAGTTGTACTGTGAACTCTCTGACACAATCCCAGTAACAATTTAATGTCATATAAGGTTGTTTATCTCGGGGCTATTGTATTGGCCTGCAGTATATTGGAGGATGTTCTTGCAATTTGTTCCACGTCGTAGCTTGAGTGCCTTTTTTTTTTTTTTTTATGAGGCTCTGACACAGCACCCTCCCACTCCATCTGTGCACCCTGACTCCCTCCACCTTGCCTCTGTTGCACTTAGCTCACCCGCTCATCTTCCACTTAAACCACCGCTCTGACATATCATCACCTCGTAAAGTTGTGAGAGCTATCGTGTCTGCGAACAGCAGCCCGCGTGCAGTGAACACGAAGAAATGTCAGCAAGCGTTTGGCGTCTCGTTTCTGTGCGTCTGGTTTGCCTTCCACCACCTTCTGAGACACAAAGCGTACGCGGGCCTTTAGAGCTAGATGTTAAATTTTCCTCACCAGCTGGTCGCTTACTTTGTCTGTTGTACAGTGCTGAGCAGGTGTGAGCTGAGCTTTTGTTTGCTGTGAAAAGGTCCTTTCTTCTGCTGGAAGCAAACTTGGTGAGAGCAGAATATGTGGGTAATAACGCTAAAATAATTAATTGTGATGTCCTGATAACGTTTTTCTCAGCCAGTCGTGGTCATTTCATGTTTTTTTGTTTTCTTAAAGCAGCCAGTATCACTGTATATTAGATCATGATAGGCCGGTTACCATTTACACACATCGGCGCTGTCCTGTACTGCGTTTTGCTCCTCTTAGGCTATGTCAGTTAGCTAGCAGTAGCTCTATCTCAACTGAAAACTGGCTCACGTTTGCCGTCATCCGTTTTCCCCCTCAATGACTATCAATAATGCCCGATACTTTGCTAAAAAAGGCAGAATGTCTCAGTCACCGCAGAGTCTGGCGATAATTCTCTGTCACAGTGACAAGCTATTATAAAAATATGAATTAGCAGAGCTTTGACATATGTTTATGTGTCATTATTGTTTGTTGTCTGCATGGTGGGATGTTGTCGCTTCCTACGCGCTGCTTTTCACTTTTATTGGCTCCGTGTAGCAGCTTGTGACCTTTTGTGCTGCCACTGCAAATACAGCCAGACATAGACGTCACACAGGAAGTGATGGGTTGTCCAGTGCAGCACTCAACATTGAAATCAAGAGGAAAATCATCATTATTAATCTAATTGTCATAAAATCCAAGTGTTCAAGTGTTTCTTTTGGAACAAATCCAGTATTTAGATCTCTCTCTGGCACTTTACATTTTAAATATGGTTTATTTTGAAATAAATCTGGTTGTTTCTTGGCAACTCAGAGGTCTTGGCATCAATTTCATATGTTTGGACTCCAGTTGATCCTTTGTTTATTCAGAGAGAGAGGCTGTAACAGTCAAAAACTAGTCTTAGTTGGACACTTTTATTTGGACGTATTTTAAATATAGCCTTGAGACTTAGGACTCTGCAGAGTTATGTTTGTTAGAGGAGAGAAGTACAGTCGGGGTTAGCTTAAATCCAGACAGATCACCTTACTGCACTCAAATTTGGAGAGAAGGAACAAGGGATTTATCATTCTGTTTGAAAAGACAACTTAACAGCCGTAAACCTGGAATCTAACTTTCCCTTGTGTGCATCACTCAGGGTTTTTTTTTAATATTTTTTAAATTCTCAGACCAACGGCGAGTTATCTCTGCCTCGGAGCACTATTTGAGATCAGATCAGCAGCAGAGCTCAAATGAAGCTGAAAAACTTTCACAGTTGGCCCCTGAAACCACACAGGGCTGCTATAATGGAGGTAAACACAGAATTGTTTTTTTTCTTGACACCAGTAAGCAAAAACTATGATTCAGATGCAACCACAGCATGGTTAAAACACCACCACAGAGCTGTTGTGATCACGCAAATTTCCAAAAAGTCAGTCAGAACTAAGCAGGTGTATTGTCCATCTATCTAAATGAACTTTGGCTGAACACCTTTAGTGTTGGGTCAGAGGCACTCACTTATGATTTAAAGTGAGTGAAAGCATAGGGAAAAACCCATGGTGGGTGCCTGCCTTATTCTATATGTGGAGCAGAGGTACATAAATGAACAACAGAGGGCAGTGAGATGCTTTTAACCAAACAACCATAATGCATACGGCGCCTTACAGATAACATTAATAACAAGGGGTCTGTGCATCACTCATTTGAAATGAATTCCTCCGTTAGCACCCGAGCATCTGTTAAAACGCTGATAAGTGAAAAGAATTTGTGTCACCGTCTTGGTGTGAAGGTGGGATGTGATGGAGTGGATAAATAAGATTCAGAGACAAATAAGCTGCATGCCTTTGGGGGTGAGAG
Source organism: Datnioides undecimradiatus (assembly GCA_008933995.1). NCBI lineage: Eukaryota > Metazoa > Chordata > Actinopteri > Lobotiformes > Datnioididae > Datnioides > Datnioides undecimradiatus. Next base: position 99,717 of record WARS01000007.1, on the reverse strand, counting down.
GGAATATCATTATCGTATTGTATTATATATTTTATTATCTTACTATTGTATTTCACTGTAGTCCATTAAATCCCAAGACATAAGTCAGTAACCTCAAGGCTGGGAGGAGTAGCCAAGGGTTTATGATGTTTTTATATTTGAAAACATCTACCGATTGAACAAAAGTCAGATTTATTAGTAAATGATTAATTGTGAAAAGGAGGCAAACTGAAAACGCGCATTCCAGTTTAAAACAGGAGGACCAGTTCAGCCTGTGGCTCTCAGGGGAGCTACGTACGCTATGTACTCTAAATGTCAAATGACATACATATTATTACATGCATTGAGTTTGTTGTCTCTCCATCTCCATTCCCCCTGTCTGTCTCCGTCATGCCTGATCGTATCATCCTCTCTCTTCCTTTCTCCTATCTTCACCCCTTCATCCTCATCTTTCCTATTCCTCCACATCCTGCCCTGTTTCATTTTCCACCATCTCCCTCTTCTATCTCTGCTTCCCTTAGTCTGTCCTCCCACCCCCAGGATAATTTATCAGTATAAGAGCTGACTAAGCAGCTGTTGGTGTTTTTTTCTTCTTCTTAACATTGACAAGAGAAACAGATACAATCGATAGCCCCACAGGGCCACGTAGGAGTTTCACAGCTACCAAGAGAATCGGCGAGCAGACGGATTTCAGAGGCTGAACATTAGCTGCCATAACTCAGCGTGGGCCCTGACGCCCTAACTTCCACTTCATAAAACAGTAGCAAGGGTTGCAGGATTATAATATTTATATGTGTCTGCAAGATAAACAGGATAATCATGCAGCTTTATCCCCAAATCTACACACTCTCATCGGAGGGGTTAGAGAAATGGCTGTGGATGTGGAGACGGTAGACAGATACGTCTTCAGATATTTGGAAAAAGAAAATTACACAAATGTTAGTAGATAATAAAACGCGCACACACACACACACACACAGACACACTGAGAGGCTGCAAGTGATAACCTCAATGCTGGTCAAATCAAGATAGGAAAGATTGAACGCCGTAGGACTTCTGGAATAAGCCTCTGGGTCTCTGAGCTGAGAAAAAAAAACAACAACAGACTTTTATCCTGTTTGCTGTGGCGCTGTTAAACAAACACTTGTTAACCTGCGCTGTCCTCTGCCGTTATGTGGATGTTATCTCGCCGGTCACTCTGTGTTGTTTATTGTACCATTTATTGTCTTGTAGAATTTGTTTTATCGCAGCCGCTCTCCGGGGCGAGCGGATGAAACTCAATTTTACCCCGTGGGGGGACGATCTGATTCCAGTTTTAATTCCCAAATGTAAATCCATCTTCTCTACCTGGAGTGGAACAGCCTCTTTTTTGTGCCTCATAGAGAAGAAGGATGTCCACTCACTGGGACGTGCTCCCAGATTTATTTATCAAATGCGGTGACGCATATGATTCCGCCCACCATGGGGTCTTCACCATGTGTGATAAATAAAATCACACTTGTGATACAGCGATGTTTTTCTGACAAGCTTTGTTTAACACTGAATCTGACACCCAAAACAAACACATAAACAAAATAATAAGAGTGTACAGTGGGTGAATTATTCCTATCATGCAAACTGAAATCAGATGATGGATCTATCTATCTATCTATCTATCTATCTATCTATCTATCTATCTATCTATCTATCTATCTATCTATCTATCCGCCATGGCCTTTATCATGTCATGTTTCCTAACCAATGTGTATAAAAGATTGCGTCTCTCCCTGTTACAGAGTGAGAAAGGAGCTGAAAGGTCATTGGGGAGGAAGATTCACCTTAAAACGTTTTTACCACTGTTGTTTATTGGTGGTATTTCCATATCACTGTGGATAAGAAGCAAATGCAGACTGTGTGACATTATGTCTCCAGTGAGGGTGCGATTGATTTTTATGGCAGGACATATTTCTCCCTCCTACAACAGCAGCTGTAAATGTCAGGTTTTGCTGTCAGTCCCTCACAATCAAATAACACAGGCTTCACTCTAGACCAACCACTTTGCACCAACACATCCACCAGTAATACGGGGGGAAACGTAATCTGCACAGCCTTATGAAATTACAGGTATTTGAAAGATATAAATAACACAGCATAAATGTCAGCCTTGTTCCAGCTTTAATGTGATCTTATAACAAAAATCCAGAGGAAATAAAAATCCATCTAGTTACTTAATAAAAAAACAAAATAAGATGCATGAGTCTGCACACCACGCCCAACTAATAACTAATGATTTGTGGAAGCACCTCATGCATTTATGCCAGCAGTTAGTCTGTGTGAATAATCATCATCTGGACTCTTTATCCCATTCTTGGCAGCGCTTCGTGCTCCATCCAAAGCCTTCCACAGTCTTTTCTATCCCTCTCCTGAGTGTTTGTACTTTTCAACAATTAGAGCTCACAATTTCTTTAGTAACTCTATGTGGAGCATGCCTCATCTGATATGATGTAACCCCAAACATTCAAGCAGAGTCTGCAGCAACAGCTGACTTCAATCTGTTTTAAATCACAATCACTTCTATTTACCTGCAGATGTGGTTTTAGATGTGACTGGTTAACTTTGAACTGAGTACCATTACAAAAAGGTGCAATGCAATCCATTTAAATTGTTCTGAATAATTATTTTTTTTTCTCTCTATTTTTGTTTATTAAAGCTTTACACCAAAGATGGACCAACACTGAGATTAACATTGCTGGTATTTCTGTCTTTACATCTCAAATATCTGTAATTTACTAAAGGTGCGCAGACCTTTTCTCTGCTTTATTCTGATTTTTAAAAAAATATTTGACAACTGAGAGCAACAGGAAATATACTGTGATAAAGCACAAATATGTGACCAAGGCCAAATCCTGCATGGTTTTGACAAACAATTCCACAAAGGCCTGATACAGCATTATATACTTCATGCATCATGCTATTATGGATATTTCATGCCTTTGTTATCTTTCAACAGATGTGACAAGCCAACCAAAGAAATGTCACATAAGCAAAGCTGATGTGAATCAACCAGAGCAAACATGCAACCGTTACACATTGGAATAACATGTTTGATGTGTATGAAAGAACATTACGGGCTGTACATAGCTATCACTGTAATACCTATTAGATCTGCATATAAACAATGTGGATACTATTAAATGGTGTGTGGTGTGAGAGGTGATCCTAATGCTCCGTGTCAAGCTCCATGTGTTCAGCTAACATTATAGAGGCTATAAGAGAGGGAAGCAAAGAGAGGAAGGGGATGACTGTAGTGACAATGACTGTCACATTACATGTCAAGAAAACAAGAGCTTTATTTATTCTGTTTGCTCCAGAGTGTGGAGGAGAACAGACAGAGGAACAAAGGGGTAAAAGCAAAAATGAGAAAACTAAAGAGAAGATGAAGACAGGGGGAAGTCAACCAAGGAGCGACTGGATGGATGAAACAAAAGACAAAAGACAGACACGCACAGTGACAAAGTGAGTGCAGAGGAGGAGGAGAGAGGGAATGTAGTGTAACCCTGGGAACAAAACCAGTGACTGGACATTAGTGATTAATACAGGGCAGAGAGCAGCAGACTCAGGAGGCTCACAATATGTGTGTGTGTGTGTGTGTGTGTGTGTGTGTTTGTGTGCGCAGCTGCTAAATGAGATCCTACAGTCATTCCACTTGGCTCCTACAGACTAAAGTGCAGTGTTAAAAACAGTCAACTTAGCCAAATTGTTGCAACAACTTTAATTAAACTCACTAATTTGGCCCCCTCCTGTCCACCTTCATCCACCTCATTCAAAATGTTAAACTTCAAACTGTCCCTATTAATATGGTTAATACTACAATACAATACTCAACTTTACACCATCAAATACTTATTTTAACACCTCATCTGATAATTGTCCAATCATGGGCAATAGTGGTTATATCACTGTCTCCAAAACAAGATCATTTAGCTTTAAAACAACATTCATGTTACAATTGTTAGCTGATGACACTGTCTTGTATGTTTGAACTAGTTGGAGCAGGTGAGAAGGATTACCACCAATCAGGAGGCCAGTGGTGCATCACTACTGTAAGACTTGGTCTGGTCATATAGCTGTAGCTGTATCTTGGCACACTGATGCCTGGTCTTCCAGTGATTCTGACTGGAACGTCCGACACGTGTCCGACACAAATTATGTTAACTACTGATGGAATAATTTATATGCCTGTGCATTTGATCCTCTGAGGTGTCATTAATTCAGTTTTGTGTAAGATGACAGTGTCTGACAAAGAAGAAAGTTTACAGTATTACAAAATGCATAGTAGTGAGGTATTAAGAGGGAATTCACAGCACCAAACTATAGCCTGTAGCTAATGGTTAGCCAGCATGTTGCTCAGGGGGGCTTCTTGTGCAGTTAGCTACAATAAGTAATCGTTAATATAAAGCACAGCTTGATACGGAGCAGTCTGTGTTTTCATTAGAGGCCTGCTAAAAGAGGTGGTCATAAGATGCCTCACACATGCAGCCACGACAATGGATAGTTGTTTTTCAGGGTCACAAGCTCTGATTTCATTTTGCCCAGCCGTTCAGTCCCTCAAGGTGAGAACAAGCCAATTAGTGTACCAGCAGCCAGCCTCCATCCCACAGCCAGGCAGCCAGCGGGTACCCGGCCACATAGCCAGCCAGCAGCTGATAGCTATTGAGACAGCTAGCCAACAGCCAGTTAGCAACCACCTGGCCGGCCTGCAGCTGGTGACCAGCCCCTGAACCAGCCAGACACCATCAGACAGCTACCGATCTGTCAGCCAGGAAGCTGACAGGGAGCCAGCCACGCCACAGACGGTTCACAAGGATGACCTGACAAAGACTGCGGTGAGTCACAGCAGCAGTCAGGAGCTTAAAGTCATGGCATGTTTGCCCAGGCTGAGGGCAGGGAAAATCAGGAATCTTTATCTGGATCTGTCTTTAGGCACATGTAAACTCTGTGTGATGAATCAAAGGAGCAGGGTCACAGGCAAAAAGGAAATATGTTGCAAACAAACAGAAGACAGATGTGAAAATGGATCAAATAATCAAATAAATACTCGACTCAGAGTCATAGAGGCAGACATGTAACAGCTGGCGGGCTTAATCCTTTGTAGCAAAAATATCTATTAATCAAATTATTCTATTGGATTCACAAAGCAATGCTTAATTTTAGAAAGAGTGTGATGTTGGTGTCTTGGTGGCACTTCACACTAATGACTTTCCCTGACTGGCTAATTTGGTAGATGATCGTGTGCCATGATAACTTCTTTTCAGTGTGTAAAACCAAACAAAAGAAGTAAACAAACAGAAAACGAGCTTAATGCATTCCCCCAGCAGGCTACGTCTGAAGAAATGATTTTGATAAGGACCATATCTGTAATGGATCCATTAGTCTGCCACTACAAATCCTGCAAATACTGAAAAATGCCAAAACATGTAACTAAGCAATCCCTTCATTCATGTAAACTGAGGATATAATTAATTCAGGTTTCAGTACACCTTCTTTTTATCCAGCATTTTGTTGTATACCTTGAAGGCAGCGCATACGCTACATGGACAAAACATTAAAAACACTTGTTTTTTTTCCTTTTGATTCATTATTCATAAGTTCATTCGTTTTCTAGTCTCACTAATACAATAAATCATTGTAATTTAATTTTTTCAAGGGGATTAATGACCTTGGTGGTCCTCTTCAATATTTATATTTGTTCCAACACACTGTTCTATGACCAAAGTAGAAACATCTTGAATATTAAGGACTCCACAGCATGCTAAGATGGTCACAGTGTGGAATGCGGATGAAAACAAAGTAATTTCGTTATTGTTGAACCATGCTTTATATTTTATAAATAGGCCATGTGTATAATAGACTATTTAATAGCTAATTTTCACAGATCTGCTTCCTGAACACTGGAAATAATAAGAAAAACCTAACTTAAACGTAAAAGTTGCCTCCCTAATTTTCTCTTCACTTTCTATTACTGTTCATATTGAGTCAATGTTTTTCTATTTGTATTAATGTAATAATTTTGTATTTGTTCTGTTGTGGTCATGAGTGTCACAAGTGTGAATACAAGGAGTTGGGCCCAAATGCAAACACCAGACGTGGAGAGGTACCACAACGGGTAACAGATTCAAACAAGGGGCAGGCAAATTTAGTCCAAAATACAAAGAAATAATAATAACAAGTTAAATGACTCAGGTTGAAAGTGAGCATGCCAAAGGGTGGAGGTCTTCATGGGAATCATGCAGAACTGAGTAAATGTCTGACCTGAACCTGAGCAGGAGACACAGGCTGAAAAGGCTCCGTCTTTGCTAAAACCAAGGTGGTAAAACACATCCGAGTTATCTGTATTTCCTCTCCTGGTGGTTGAAATGGTTAATCCTCTCACTTTCCCTTGCTGTAATGAAGACGGATGCAACTGTGACTCATTTAGAGTCAGCTTTGCAGTTTTACTGCATCCAGCATAATAAAGATAACTTCAGCAGTTTGCCTACACAGCACCTCTATCATGATGAGTGCTAATAAGCTCCAAGACCTGTGGTAAAACGACTGCACTCGATTAACTATATAAAAAAAGTTCCAAAACCATAAAGGGATTGAACTCATATTAAAGACTGAGTTTTCTATTTAAAGTTTATCTGTTTATCTGTCCATGCTGCCTCACATACAGCATGAACAAATCAATGGCAGTACATATGTTAACATTACAAGAGGACAATGTTTACTTTAAACTGCAGTGATCAATGTCCTCTTTCAACAGGGAAAATGCTGTAACGTCCTAATTAGTGGGAATAACACCTGATCTGCTCCTTCAAGGAGATTTATCTGTGAAAACTGGCAAAAACAAAAAATGAAAATGACGACCCCAGGTTGTTTAGAAATGTCTCAGACAAATCTAAATTCCCACTGCATCTTTGTGAATGCTATAAAACACAGCCGGGCAGCATTCTTTGATTGTTTCGGACAGCTGAACACCAGCGCTGGCAGCTTAATCTTTTCCCGCGTTGACAGTACACAACGCACTAACCATCAGTTCCCATCTGCTGATGTTTTACTGGGCAGGTATGATAACAAGACGGCTCCACAGTGGAAGACGTCCACAGATCAGAGACACACACTCCAATCTTGTTGGTAATTTTCTCTCGCAGTGTAATACTGATACATGACAAAGAGCAGCGTGGGATGGGGAAATATAGCCTGCTCACAGCTGTGAAGTAGCTCTCTAAATCTCTCTTCATGTGCTGCTTCCAAGGGTTGGATTTTTCTCTTTGACAATAAAACCCAATCACAAACCAGCCGTCTGCTGACATCTCTGATAAAGTGGGCACTTAACCAAGTTTAAATTTCATTTCACCTTTGTAGTTAGCCTGAACGCCTCAGCAATAATAGGAGGAGAGGTTAACTTGGCAGGCTGGTTAAAATCAAGAAGACGAACGCCATTAGGTCTGTGAAGGAACTGTGCAATGTGAGTTTTAATTCTGCATCTGCGATAATTTGTATTGCCGTATCATGCTGCAAAATATGTTGACCGTTAAATTTGTTTTGCATTACAGCACTGGCACACAAGCAAGAGTTAGCCAGAGAGATGACACCGATGTCTAGTGCAACCTCCAAACACTTGAGATGCTCTTTATTTGAGCTTGAACACAGTCTCAGCGCCACTTGCATTGACAACGTTTGCGCCGAACAACTACAAGCAATCAAGACACTGAAGTGTTAGTGAAGAACAGTAAGCAAATGTTTGCATAACTGATATTTATGACAGCTTATTACACAACTGCATAGGCTCATGTCCATGGGAACTCTGCCCACCTTCCCTCAGCACACTACAGTATATGTACCAGCGTTATTTTGTTTGATGACTCCACCATAGAGAACTCATATGAATCACCAGCTGTTACTGTGATTGTTGCCAGGTTTAATGCAGTGGTGTAACTTGATCGGTAGCTTGTTACTTGGTAACTAATCTCTATCTTCCTTTCTTTTGATGATTTTTGTTTTGCACATGGCCAGTTTTTTGAGTATAGTCATCATTGTGGAATGAAAATCTTCAAACACTGAGCTTCACAGATGTACCAGCTTCTGGCTTCTCATGTGCTGCCAGATTACAGAACAACTGATTTTTGTTCTAACCGAGACAAACCTTTCTTTGTTCCTTCAAGCCAATGTCATTCCTCGGCGTCTGACTACCTCTCACACCTGCCTTTAACTCAAAGCGATACTCCTCCTCAGTCTTTGAAGTGTCAAACACCCACCGTCTGTAGACTTGAAATGTGGCTGTTTGTAGTTTTATTCTTCACAGAGCACAGCAAGTGTGGCCAGCTGAAATCTGTGTCATTAACAGAGAATTCCATTAATGACAGGTTTACATGGGGTTAAAAGGAAGACAACCAAGGACAACCAAGGTACAAGGAACAAACCAAAATGTCTGGAGGAGCTTGTCAACATCACTTGCTCTCTGCTGTCCATATATACACTTGCTGTCAGTCTTGTTAGTAGGTATTTATATTAGTCTGTACATTTCATGTACTTCCATTGCTGAGAATTGGCCATCAGTTCACCACAGTAGGAATCCAGATTAGCTAAGTTTCCACCATCCAGTGAAAAGCAACCCACTCAAACACAGGGGAACACTTAGATCACACTGAATGGCCAGACCGGTTGTGAGTCCATACTACTGTCCATACTACTAGTTGAAATATAGCATTCAAACTGTCCTTTAAACCTCCCTTAACTATCCTGGTTCATAACTGCAGCCCAGGTCATTGCAGCCTGGTGTACAAAGAAGCCACTGCTTGCTTTGTAGCCTGCATACCCAGGATACAGCAGATGTTGTGTGATGCCCCTCCCCATGACACGCTGCTTCAAGGCGGCAGGAGACGCTATCTCCAGTCGAAACAACAAGTTATGTAAGAACAAAAGGTGTTCCACATACAGCATTGGAACAACACTGTTTACTTGTGCATTCAATCTGCATATTTGTCCCCTTGACAGAACTAGCTGTTGCATTAATCACCACTCCTTGTCTCTGGTATAGATTCCAGACATTGAGCTGACAACCCTAAAAACCGCTAAACCCTCCACAGCAGCTGTTAGTGCTGCTCAGAGCCGAAATGCTACCACTTCTCTGTCCAGGTTAATCAACCGCTAACTGTTGGAACCCCGGTCTCTGCCAGAATGCTGAAAGAGGCATTGAGAACAGCTCGACAATGACACACGGAGCGAGGAACGGATTTAAACGGTCAATTTTCCGTTCTCCATTGAAGACCTCGCTGTCAGAAAGTATTGGCATTAACAACAGTCTGCTCTTGTACCTTCAGTACATCAACAGGCCTGTGATGAAAAGTGTTAAACTGTCGACCGAGTGCAGAATCTGTGGAGGAGTCAGATTAGCATTGCATTTATCAGCTGTCTTCCAATCTTGAAAATTGTAAGCAACACTTTTAAATGACATTAGATTGAAATTGTTGCATTAAAAAACACAATATTACGTAATTTAGAAGCACTGTTAGAAAAGCAAATTTAGATACCTTAGCTAGAAGTTACAAATGTTCTTATGTTTCGTTAGCAATTAGCATTAATTCAGGAAAACCAACCTTTTAAAGCCCTACACCAGCATTGATCTTTCTGATTCTCACCAAATGTTACTATGTTACTACATAAAATAAAGATATGATCATTTACTGTATGAACGAACCAACAAAAAACATAGCCATAACAATTTGTATACAGTCCCTTGGACAAAGTTTATGTTAGATCTGTGTGCAGGGTACCACGCAGCCAAACCAAAAGAAAGCACAGCCTCAGAAATTGCAGCCATCAACCACCGAGTCCCTGGAAAACAAGCCCGTTGTTGGTTATAACCAGACACGGGAAACACGAGGACTGCAGAAAAACAAAAAAAAACAAGGGAGGTAAACAATGTGCAAGAAAAATATCTTGATGGACAGGAATGGAAGGGTAAAAGGCAAAGGAGAGAGGGAAACTGACAGAGAGCAGAAGAGTGGTGAGAGGAGAATTATCACCACTGTATGTAATTACTGCAATAACAAGCTATTCACCCTGTGTGACCAATTTTTATTGGGCGATGTGACAAGGGGGAAGAACGGTAATTGCTGTCCTAAGAACAATGCAGATTAAAAAATTGATGAGCCCATCAACTCAGATGACTGCAGAAGTGTGTGTGTGTGTGTGTGTTTGTTGTGATGTGCGAGACAAAGCAACTGTGTATGCAGAGTGTCAGTGGGAAGGATGTGTGTATGTGTTCATAAAGAGTTGTAGGGGTGCATATCAGAAAGTTAAATGGTGTGTGTGTGTGTGTGTATGTGTGTGTGTATGTGTGTGTGTGTGTGTTTAGCTGGGTGGTTGTGCACTTTGTGTATTTTGTGTGTTTGAGTGCTTGTTTGGTAGATGACAGTAAATGACAGCTGCTGGGTTGCGCGGGGTCTCAGAGCTTGTTAAAGACTGACTGGGCATAATGGAGTGGGTCTGCTGACTGTTCACTGCACGCACACCCACACACACACACACAAAAATGCACACTATAAACACTCAGTATGTCAGTTTCTGTTAGAAAGTTGTAATGACTTCTAGTCATTTCCAGGCATTGTTCCAAAGTTGCTTTATTGTGGCTGATCTGCACAGGTTGAAACCTTTTTACAGTGTTTGTTTGTGTGTGCACGTGTGTTTTGGTGTGTCCCATATGTCCCATCTTTGTGGGGACAAATGTTTCCCATATATTTTGAAAGTCAGGACATCTTGGCCACGTCACACTTTAACAAAGGCTGTTCAGGTTTAGACAGATTTAAGTGAAAATTAAGACAAGCTCAGAGCTTGTCCTAGAATTCAGGACAAGCTATGACTGTGGTTAACAATGTTGCAAAGACTGGGGGTCAGAGATCTCATTATGTCACTTAAGGTCCATCCTTAAAGGTGCAAATGTCTCTTCAAACTCATTTTAACCATCACAGATTAACCATTAACTCTGTGTCCTCTCTCCCCTAGTGCTGTGCTTGTTTCTCTCTGGTTTCTCTCTCTGTACCTCTCTACAGATACCTGTGGCTCCAGAGCTGAACATCTGATCTGTGGCTCCACCGACCTGCCCCGTGTCCTCTGCTGCCACTTATTATCATTATTCTATATTGTACTGCAAATAGTTGCCATAGTTGTTGTTCTACCATTCTGTTAGTTTTCATCGAAAGTTATGTACTTATGTACTGCGACAAGATGTATCCTCTCTCTCTATCGCCCCTCCAGTCTCTCTCTCTCTCTCTCTCTTTCCCCCCAACCGGTCAAGGCAGATGTCCGTCCACCCTGATCCAGGATCTGTCCAAGGTTTCTGCCTGTTAAAAGGAAGTTTCTCCTTGCCACTGTTGCCAAGTGCTTGCTCATGGTGGAGCTGTTGGGTGTAATTAATAGTAATGAGTGTGGTCTAGACCCGCTCTGTTTGTAAAGTGCCCTGAGATGACTTTGGTTGTGAATTGCTATATAAATAAAATTGAATTGAATTGAAATGTTTGTGAGAATATTTTGTTTTTTTTAATGCAGTGTGTGATATCAAAAAGACTTTAAATTATAGAATTTTGTAAAATCTAATGAGATGCATGATCTATAATATCAGACACTGGGGATGTCTGGTCCATTCCCATAGTCCAGAAATATCCCAGTAACTATTATGGGACTGACAGATATTTTATAAAGAGAGTCAGAGGTAAATCCTCAAATCTGGTGATCCTCTGACTTGTCCTCTAATACCACCACAAGATTAAAGTTTGTGGTTTTAAATGAAATACCTGAATAGTCATTAAATTTGGCACACACATTAATGTGTTGCAGCTGGAACAACAATCAACAATCAAAGCATTAAACAAACAGCTTGACTTTACATCGCAAAAACACTTATGAGTGTTAGTGTACGTATCTTATCGGAGCATCCGAGGGGTAAACTCCACCGACGCACCTGAATGGACAGAAAAGAACATTTAGAGCATCCATTGGTTTAGCTCCTTCACATCTGGCAGTTCAAAAACAAAACCTATCTTTGCCTGCATTGCAAACTAGCTAACAACATGTTTCCAAGAGCAAAAATGGCATCCCAATATATGAGTCCAGGGGATGTTATAGACGAGGATACATTTTAGATCTGGCAGACCCAGATATCACTCGTATCAGACCTAAAATACACTAATCTTAGACTCTTTTATACAAGAATATACTTTATTTAACAACTATATACTTTATACTATATCTATAAATATGAGATCCTGATACACTAGATGCCATTTTACAAGCCCATAGTCTAATTAGTAATTAAATTTATTGTCATATCAGATTCAAAATATGCTACAATTAGATGTGATTCCACCCTTCGTAGTAGATTATGCTGTAATTAGACATCACATTTAATCCTGCCAGGACGCTGCATTGTTATTTTCCACCATTAGACACTTATTAGACTTTATTGTGACACATTACAACAGATGTGTACAGTAAACAAAAGGAAAATCAATCTTTATTTAGTGGGATAATGAAGCTGCAACATCCTGGCACTTTGGACATTTGCCGTCAGAAAACAGAAACAGTCTGGTGCCATGCCCACAAGCTGTTTGTGGTTTGGAGTGTAATTCCTGCATTGTGGTAAATTTGGCACACACATTCAGGTTCCCCTCAGGATGAATTATAGCAACTAATAATATTAGACCACAGTATTGGTGGCAGCGGCGGCGGTAAATGAGAATCAAGGGGATCAACAAATATCTGTCATGACACCCCTATCAGCCTCAGATACACTTTGTGTTTAGTGCTACTTGGAAAATGTTGGCATGCTCAAATCACATAAGTCTAAGACTGATGTGAAGGACAATTCATAAAGACTTAAGAAAAGACAACCATAGCATAATCCGCCTGCACCTACACTATAAAACCCTACTTTTCTCTTCTCTCATGCACAGTTTTGTTCAGTTTTCAGCCACAGGACATTGTTCCCTCCCACTGCATGTTGCGTTTGTTTACACAGGTACCCTCAGCACAGATTTCACTTAGAAGCATCTCATCACATTATGATGTCTCCTACCTGTCTATCCTTTTAGATAAATTACTGTGGTACTCACATTTGCCATCTTGCCTGTATCTCCTCTCTTTAGTCATGACTCCAGAGCCAGGGTTTGTCAAGGTTGTGCAATTTCAGCTGTCATGTTTTTAATCATGTGTATCAGTTTGGGTGATGTTAACTCATATATATATATATATATATATATATATATATTCCCCACCTGTGTATGTATGGGCATGTTAGGTGTTTGTGTGTGCGTGTGTGTGTGTGTGTAACAGTGTGCAAAAGAGTGCTGGTAAGTAAATTTTTTGAACAAACAGACCATGAAATAGTTTTTCAAAATCTGATGAGTCTGCAGCTGTCTGGGATGTTATAGGTGTGGATGGATTTCAAGCTTTTAAATATATATGAGTATCTGTCTGTGCGCGTGTGTGTGTGGAGCACAATTTTTTGTTTGGGTGTATAAGAGTGGTGCTTTGGGACTCATTCCTGTCCCATTGCATTGAGTTATTACACATTTCTGTTCGCGTATAAGAGCAGTTTGTCTTTTCTCTCTAATATTTGCATTAAAGATGCGTGTTTGTACGTGTGGGGGTTGAACAGTAGAACAGTATTCCATTTGCCGGCTCATTTACCACAGGTGTGGGCAGGTAGGCTGTAAATTTAGCTGTGTGTGTGTGTGTGTGTGTGTGTGTGTGCTTTTTCTGTGCACCTCATCCCCCTTAAGAGCATTAACTGCGTGTGGTTAGACTCAAAGTCAAATCAAGGTTGAACTTCCCAAAGACAAAACAATAAGTCAGCTGAAAACTCCACAGTTCCATCAGACAGTGTGGACCAGGTGTTTCAGATCTCTTCATCCTGAGATTCAAAGCAAATAAATTTAGTTTCATTTAGGTTTTGAGAAAATGACACTTTGAATTTACTGATTTTGGAGTGCTGTATGTATATTTTCTGGCTCTGCTCAAACGCTCCTATCATTTTGTCCCTTTTGTTTGTATTTGTTCATAATCTCAGCCTGTGTTAACTTGATGGCGAATTTCAGAGGCTGCTGCAGGATATTGGCAGCCACAGCCAGTACGCCTCTGTCATGGCCAGACCAGTCGCCAGTCGTTTTGTCAGGCTGCACTTTATGAATGCAGGCTACAATTTATTTTTATGCTCCAGCTGTCCTAAACCAGGGGGCTCCTATAAAGTCCATTAGCTTTCCAAAATGGGTTTTCAGGTGATAGTAACTTTTAAACAACTGGAGCACTGTAAAAATACAAGCTAGCCAGGTTTTCTGTGACAAGAGGAGACTACAAACAATTGCAGAGGATGCAGCAACAGCAACACTTGAATAATACGAGCTCTGACCTGTGATCAGAGTTTGTAAGTTAATGCTCTACAGATTTAAGAGACACAATCAACAACTGTACTCTGACTAAATATGTGACTCCAGGCTTAGTTTTCATACAGACCTTAATATAAGCATTAATTAATGAACCCAAATAGGGGGAAACACAAGGAATGCTGAGATTGATATTAAATAAAGATTATTCACAATGAATACACATTGCATACGACACACATTATTATAGGAAATAACTGAGGCATAGGTTAACACCAAATCTTCTGATTTCTTAATCTACTGATTCATTCAGTTTACAGCATTTTAGAACAATAGAGGTCATCTTCCTTTTCCCAGTGTTGCAGTGTGAAACAGCTTGCTTTCACTGACCTGTGCATATATTAAATTAGAGTTATGACTTAAAACACAAGGTGTTGTATCTCTGCATTAAAAACATTTGGGAATGACTGAAACACGTCAGGACAGTGGGAGGAACAGTCTAATAGAGCTGCAGCATTGGGACACCAGGTTTGAAGTAGAGTAGACGAACGTAATACACTCAGTAAACATGGTTGTGGTTTGTAGTGAGCTGCAATAATGTACTGAGGTGAAGCGATCATGTTGTGCTCCCTGCAAACTGACATCACTGTGGCTTGTGCTCTGTGACACGACAGAGCAAATGCCCTTTTCCTTTATCTCTAATCTGACCTCTCACTCCACTGCCCTCCCATCACTTTCCCTGTCACAAAAACCCCCACCCTGCCGACCTCGCCTTCTCTTTTGCTTTCTCTCTGGCTTGATTCTCTGCCTGTCTGCCCCTTCCATCTCTTCATCTTGGCAGCGTGCCTCTCTGGTATCTCAGATTGTCCTGTGGGTCTCTTCTGCCAGCATTCTGTCCTGGCTTTGACAGATTGTCCCATGGCAGATGATATCGCTCAGCTAGACCCTGTCACCGAGGGATCTACACTTGTGTGTGTGTGTGTGTGTGTGTGTGTGTGCGCGTATGTGTACGTGAGAGAAAGGAGATAAAACATGAATTAAAAAAGAAAACAATTTCAAAAAGAGAACGACAAACTGAACAGAAACCTGCACACGCAGAAATGAAAAACTGTCAACTGTTTACTGTCAACGCTAAATTGCTTAATCTCAGGTCATTTTCCAGGCAGTCACATGATGAACATATATCTCTGAGATAATCCAGTTCCTCATATCTGTGGCTAACAGCTCATTCATGTGTCCCCGTGGCAGCGCTATCCATGGTCCTGAACTGTAAGCTATTCTCAATACTACTGAGCTGAATGAACAATGTCAACAAATAACTTTAAGAAGCGTTATTGCAAGATTGTGTTAAACTGCACTAAGATGAACGTGTAGCTAATAAGTTTACAACTCATTGTCTATTTGCAAATACAAAGACAGGTTGCAAAAACCTGAAGAAGTAACCATAGCGATATAATCAATGCAGATGCTGACACACAAGGAGGGAGGGGGCACCAAGGAACCACTGTACGGTTTGGTGAGTGAGGTTCTACTCTATCACAGCTGACTCTGCATACCATATACCATCTGAAACTCACTCTGTCCAACTTAACATTCTATATCACAGTCCAATGCAGTTACTAACGGTGTTCCCCAGGCTTTTAAATTACTACCTGCTACTTCTTGGTGATACCTTTAGGAAATTAGCATCAATTTCACTGGAGATGACACCACGTCCTATCTCTTTGCCTTACCCGACCTTGCCACACCCTAATATCTTCTTCTGCTATCCAACTCACTACACCATCTGTCCATTTGACTACCATGGGCTGTAAAGCCTTTAGCCTTTACGCACTTTTGGAACCCTCTCCCAAAAGACATTTGCAATCATGACTCTTTAACCACCTTCAAAATAATGTCTTAAAACATATCTTTATAAACAGGTATATTTAGTCTGTCCCGGAATCTTATATATTGATTTTTGGACCCGTGTTGATTTTACACCTAGCTAGTCATTACATTGATTTATTGCTTTTTTGATTTTATGATGTCTTGATACTTTGCCCATCTTTACTTTTCAAGTTTTCTTTGAGTGCTTTGAAAGGCACGTATAAATAAAATTTATTATTTGTGTCATTATTATTAATATCTCAAAGCCAAAGTCAAATACACAGTACACATTTAATTTTGCAGACGCAGAAATTAAGCCATTAATTATAACTTGATTAATGTTTTAACAAAAGTCTTTGGCTGAAGTCAAGAACCTCAAGCAGTTCTGTGTTGTGGTATTGAAAAAGGAAAAATGTCTTTGTTGTGTTTAAACGTTGTGTGTTGGAGGTGCAACAACCATTCGCTTTAGCTATTTATTAAACTTTAATAAAGACTATTACTTTACTTAACTGACCATTACCTAATCAATGCACTAAGAGGGTGAACACTAACTCTAGTCCTGACAACAGCCCTGAAATGTTGTCTCTGGGTGAAGAAATATCAACACTCAAAGACTTTCTCCACTCTTCTTCCTCTCTCCTGCCAGCTTTTGTCCTGGCATCGACTCAGCGCTGAAATTAAGTGAGGAGAGATGCGAGACCACAACCTCCAATGCACAGCAAGGGATTAATGGCTAAGGACCAAAGGACGTCAGTGGTCGCCAAGTAGTTGTTTATTTCCAGAGTTCTGAAATATGGAAGCAATTTTGTTAAATAGTGATAAAGCAAAAAGATAGAAAGTGATATACCAACGAAGTATTGCTCATTGTGAATAAAACCAACTCCAAACACACGAGTCAAGAAATAAACAAGTAAAAAATAATATCAGTGCCTATTATGTAGCAGGTACATTCTAAAACCAGGAACTATAAAGCCTGACCATATTATGCTGTCAGGTCATACGGGTGACTATCTGTATGCAAGGATCTCACAAATATGCAAAAGCAAAATAAACCTTACAAAACTATTTAATTAAAACATCACAATACCAGACACACTACTGACAAAGTAATATCCGGTTAATTGATTTGTTCTTGGCAACAACAATGTTCAGTTGCAGGGCATCAGAGGTGAATGTTAACAGCTTAACTCACATAAGACCTGGGCCAAGAGCCAAAATACTCCATGCATGCTAATGCAAAACAATTTTTTTTTCTTTCCCAAATGGTACAAACAAGTTCATCTCATGAATGTTGATGCAAGTTAAGATATACAGGAGGTGGACAAAATAATAGTGAGACACGAGCAATGCAATGCAGGGTAACACAGTATGCCTGCAATAACAGCTTCCCCTGTGAGTTTTAGAATGTTGAGTGTTTGTTGACGCTGGCACAGAGGGGTGTTACGTGTGAGACTGTGGTTTAGCCGTGGTGTGTATTTTGTGTGTTGAGCTTAAAATGTTACGTTCACCCCTTTTTACCATATATGCATTAGGGGAAAGGGGGGAACAATATTAGGAACAACTCTCAATGGTTTGGATTGTTTTATTCATAAAACAGGATCACTGGCTATTTATGAACATTTATACACATGACCCACTGCTACACACTGACCCTGTTAGCAAAGATCAATCAGCTCACTGGTTTCAAATATTTAATACTTGAATATCTTTGTTTGTTGTATAATGTGTATGCTGGCCTGTTGGTGTTTATTGTTTTCCCAACCCAGTTTAGCTGAAACCAAACCCACTTCTGTATAATGAAACCCTTGATGGAAGCCTTGACAGCTGTCGAGGAAGCCGCAGTCGCTTGGAAAATATTCATATGTGGCGCTGAATTTGACAAATTTACTCTGTATCTGACCCCAAATAAGACAGTAATTGAATACTTTATTTTCAATAAATAAGAACTGTTCAGTTTGTGTCTGGTGTTGAAGAATAGGAAAAGTTAATACAGATGGACTTGGTATTGTTGTGCTTCGCATAGGCATCATTTGTTGTGCCTTATAGGAGTAGGTTATTAGCAAAAATTAATAATTATCTATGATAATTATTAACTGAAAGAATATTATTATTAATAAGAATTAATAATTACGGGGCACCACCCTGGTATCAGGGACCAATAACCACTCGAAAATCAGTCTCACAACCGTTCGCTTACAGATATCAGTACCTGGGAGATACTGATATGCACAAGACGAACAATGAAGGTGTGAATCCGAGCACTGACTCTTTTAACCAGCCTTTACAACAACACTTGTACAGACAATGCAGACAACTTCTCTTTAAACACAACAGAATTTATTAAAATCAATGATATCAATTAATAATCGATAACACCTCAATCAATAGACATCCATCATGTATCTATTCTAGATTATACAAGTGTGTGTGTGTGTGTGTGTATGTGTCTGTGTGTGTGTGTAAAAGAGGAGGGGTGAGGTTGCGGACGTAAGGGAGGAGAGGGAGTACGTCACGCAAGAGCTTCGGTCAGAGGAAATGACCGCGAGGTTTGAAAAAGACAACGGCTAGTGGCGTCTGTGAGCTTAGCCTGTGTGTCTCTGAAAAATTAGTTTTCACCGGTGTATACCCGGTGTGTATGTGCGTGTCGGTTAAGGGGGAAAGAAGGGAAAACACAGCACATAAAGAAAAATTCTTCGGGCTCCGGTCGTCAGACCGTAGTACACCCGATCAAAGAGATTAAATAAACAAATGTGACGCTTGGTCCATTAATACAGAGCGCGGGACTTGTAGTCCGTCAACTTAACTTATGTAATAAAATTCATATGGAAACACAAAAACTACCTCTGCCCAGATCAAGCCTCTTATGTGCCCATGAAGCAGGGAGATGTGTGGGATCCGTCTTTGGGTCCAGCTCGGTTCCTCGGCTCGGATGACGACGGTGGGCCGTGTCGCTCTGTCGGCGGGTTGCAAAGGTTGAAGAAAGACGCGGCGGTCCTTTCTTCCTTCTGCAGGTACTTTGAGCGCTGGCGGCGGCGGCGGCCAGGCAATCCTCCGCGATCAGCGGGAAGTGGCAAGTTGGGTCTGCAGGTACTTTATTGAGAGCGCTGGCGGCGACGGCGTCTGCGGCGGCGGCGACTCTCCTTCGGATCCGTGGAAATAATGTGCTTGGGGAATCTCAGTTTGTCCAGCGGGAGTGAGATTGGCACATAGTTCAGGTCCTTATGTGGTTTACTTCCTTTTTCGTCGTGACTAGCGGGGCTGGACACAGACTGGAAGCGGTTCGAAGTGGTTTACTTCCTTTTTCGTTGTGCCTAGCTGGGATCCGGGTGGAAACCGACTAGAAACAGACTGGAAGCCTAGTTGTGAGGGTTAGTGCAAACATCTGGCTGCACAGCAGGGTGCTGGCGGCTATTGTCCAATGGGAGTCCGCACCCACCGGGGGGGGGGGGGGGGAGAGGGGGGGTTAGGACGGAGATAGCCTGTGCTCCTTCCTGGTCTGGTCCTTTGATCTGAGACAAATGGAGTGGGGTGCTGGTGGTTCCCGTGCCGTTTGGGGGCCAGCGTTCACCAGGGGGGTGGCCGAGCAGGTAGGGGCGGAGGTGTCCCCCACTCCTGTGTGCTCTGGCCCATAGGTCTAAGATAAGGAGCAGCCAGGATGCTAATGGCTCCGTCCAACTGGGGGCTGCACCCAGCAGGGGGGCAGCAGAGTGAATGGGGATGGAGGTGTCCTGCATACCTTTGTGACCTGGCTCCCAGGTCTTAGACAAAGAGAGCAGCCATTTGGTTGGTCTGCAATCTTTGATCTGTATCAGACCTCAGGTCGTAAACCTTGTCGGGGGCCTGTTGTCTGTATGAGGCCCAACAGTATTAACGGTTTGAGTTGAGCATGGATGCTCTGAACCAAACACTGCCTCCTAAATTGACAAAGGGCAGTTTGACAACAGGCAATACTGTACCGAGGGCATTTACAGTGGCTGCAACCAGGACTCTGCATGTATAGATGGGAAAAAGAGAGGCAAGACGCAAAACAGGAACGTGTGGGAGGTTGGGCAACAGTCTGTGCCCACCCTCAGAGGCCTGAACAGGCATTATGGGATTATGGGAAAGTGTCAGGAGTCAAACTTGGCAAGAAAACCACCTCTGTACTGTATTCCCTGTCATAAAACCGTCCTTTGTCAGTCTCTACAGCTGTGTTTGGTACAGTCTTATACTAAGATAACCAAATAAACAGGCTTCATGTTGCATTTTTATAATCACACAATCACCTTCAGTCCCATCGGAAACTGCTAATAATTTCCAAACAGAGAGAAGTAAGTGAATGTCCCTGTTACTCAACAGATTTTCAAATAACAATATCAAAGCAACAGTAAATCTAAGAAACTCCATTGTGTTGTGCCCCCTCCCCATCAAGCTGCAACTGCTGAAGTGCTTCATCAGTGCCTGCTTCATTTCAGCCACCCAACGTGTCACAGATATTGAAAATCAATTACTAAGCAGCAGCCCTGAGGAATTCACACACACAGGCAAACACGCAAACACACATGCTGTGCATTGTCCTGCTGGCAGAGACAGAGAGTCGGCTGCTGAGAGAAGAGAAGTCTCCATCGACCAGCAGTCAAACTTTTAATAAACACATTAAATCCTTATGGATCCTCCCGCTGAGCTGCCACTAAATGGCACTCATGAGGAATTAGCACAAGGCAAGATTAATTGGCTGCCTGGAGAGGAGAAGAGAGGATGTGCTGGATGAGAGGGGACAAGAGGAGGAATGAGGGAGAGCAGGTGAAAAAGGAAAAGAGACTTGAAGTATAGAGGAAAGGGTAAGACAAAATGAAATGAAAGAGGGACTCCACTGAAGAAAGACTGAAAAATGATTGGTTGAGAGGAGACAAAAAAGGCTGAAGGAGGAAGAAAGTAGTGAAAGGTAGGCAGTGGCAAGAGTGGATAAAAGTTGTAAGTGGGAGCAAATGCATAAGAGGACTTTATAGTCAGGGTCACTTCAAGGAAACCTGAAGGAAAATTAATAACAGGATGTCCAAATTATCGTTAAAGATGGATTAGAACATCTTTATGTTCGCTAGCCCACCATTCATCAGCCCGCTACTGTTTCTTGCAGCTAAAAGTGGCAGGAACTAAAAAAAGTCATTATAAGTAATTCATAAGTTTCCTCAGAGACATGTCCTGTCAGACAAGACTTTATAAATAGGTCCAAAAGGAAATAGAGGTTGAGGGTCTTTTATTGATTGCATTAAACTTTGCCAAACACATGGGAGTGCCACGTGAAAAAAGGCTGGATTTCGATCAAGGTGGAGGGGAAAATGTTTTTTTCCGAAACAAGTGCGCTCGCAATTTCTTGGAGAGCTGCTAGTTCCTGGGTTCTAGTGGAAGAGGCCTGTGGAAGGCAGTTTGCATTAAAAATATCCACGATGGCTGAGCATCTGTGCCTCGCTGAGTGGCTAGTTTGTCACATGGCAGGACGCAATTCTGAAGTTTTGAAGTGCTGTTGAATTTTGCTGAGGAAAGATAAACTGTTTGGCAGGTCCACTTGTTTTTGCAGGTACTGGAAACAGGAAATATAAGTTCAAATGCTCAGGATAATGGAGGTAGATTGTGTAGTTGCAACATTCACATCTAAGCCTGAATTTGAATTTTTGTTGTCCGTAAAACATTTAACATTTCGTAAAACATTTAACATTTCGAGAGCTCTGGTGGTTTAACATGTTAGCGTGTCTACATCAATGATTTGCAGACAGTGCAGGAGGTCAGAGATATGGTTGAGAGACACCACAAAGAGCGTTAAAGCTAATCAGTTAGATCTAATTTTAAACATACATTCAAGTTAGCATGTACCATGTATAGCCTGGCTGTACAAGCTTTGTGGCGTGCTGCTTAAAACCTAAAAATCCAGATGCCAAGATTCCTTGTAACAAGCTTGATATGATCTGATAGTGAACCAGCAGATGGATTTATGTCACCATGCACCTCAAAATGTGTTTTTTGCAGTGCTTGAGTAATTTAAGATGACAATTAAATGTCTGCCTTAGGACCTCTGACTGCTCATGGGTGGTATAGTTGGTGCCAAAGTGGCTAACAACATTTCTGTCTTGAGGATGTTTACTTATATAGAGACAGGCTCTGCTGAACCATATCCAACTGTCCATGCTGTGGCCAGAGAAGAAATATGTTGTGGCCACTTCTAATTTGGGGGACATCCCATGATCGTCTCCACACTCCTCCTCTCCCCTCTCTCTCCTCAAACTCATTTTAACCATCACAGATTAACCATTAACTCTGTGTCCTCTCTCCCCTAGTGCTGTGCTTGTTTCTCTCTGGTCTCTCTCTCTCTGTACCTCTCTACAGATACCTGTGGCTCCACCGACCTGCCCCGTGTCCTCTGCTGCCTATTGCTGTCATTTGCTGTCATTATTCTATATTGTACTCCCCCCCCCCAACCGGTCAAGACAGATGGCCGTCCACCTAGAGCCAGGATCTGTCCAAGGTTTCTGCCTGTTAAAAGGAAGTTTTTCCTTGCCACTGTTGCCAAGTGCTTGCTCATGGTGGAACTGTTGGGTGTAACTAACAGTAATGAGTGTGGTCTAGACCTGCTCTGTTTGTAAAGTGCCCTGAGATGACTTTTTGTTGTGAATTGGCGCTATATAAATAAAATTGAATTGAATTGAATTGAATTAATTTAATGTGTTTGAAGATGGCATCACTGATTATAAGTGAGAGGGAGAAGGAAGAGGCTTGGATCTATAACCTAGAGAGGGATGCTTTGAAGGCCTGAACTGGTGAGCTGGGCAAAGAGCAGAGGGTGAACTTCACGTAGCCAGGATGTGATTGTCGGACTTGCTGTTGAGATCAACTGTAAACAATCAGACAACTTTGATACAGCCATGGAGAGTGGAGGGAGTGATGGGGTGGTCATATTCCAGAGACAATGGTGACCATTAAGAAGGGGTCTCTCTTACTTCTCCGGGATGGAATTTGTTGGTTAACTGGAGGGCCTCAGGTTGATGGGGATACCAGTGATACCTTTACAGGCAGGAGAGCATTCCTCACTCTGTCTAAAACTAAAGACAACCAGTTCTTGGGCTTTGCTCCCAGCTGACATGGAACAGGTGAGTCCAGTTCTCAAGCAGCTCTGGTTGGGACAAATGATCCAATGGTGATCAAAGAGTCAAGGATCTGCTTCTCAGCTTTGATCAAAGACTAAACTTTGGTCCGAACATCCAGTCTACCTTATGTTGGTATGCTAATTTATTAGATTTATTATTTATTAACGAAAATCTTGGCAGGCAAATCGAATAACGTCTAATATCTCCAGGTAAAGCTGTTTAATGTCAGTAAACTTGTGTTGTGTCAATTCAGTTTAGGACCCAAATTCTGAAAATGAATAACTGAATGTATTTTTATCACAGGTAGAATAGTGTCATATGGCTTAGCATCGGTGGATATGGCAGGGGAGCTGGAATTGGCAGAGCAGAGCAGGCAGACTGACCCAAAGCAGAGCAGATGGACGGTGACTCAGCAATCCAAACCTTACAGCTAGTAAGGTTGAGGCTGGTTAGTAATAAGGTTAGCATAGGTTGTAAAACTAAAGGACAGGGGCCATGCCCAGAAGCACAAGGGAATAAACTGTCATACCTAACAACTTGTACCAGGCAGCTCAGAGGCCCGGCTTTCAGTTCTGACTACAAATATGAAATATCCCACGTCAGGGAGCATGCATGCTCTGTTGACTTCTGGATGATCGCTCGATGGAAAATGCAACTTCAAAGTGGGCACACAATCATGACTCAGATTTCAACTCGGTATGGACCGATTGACCCAGGGAGATTTATTGCACCTCCATCCTCACAAATCACAATATTTTTCAAGATAAAAACTACCATTTTATATTCACAGGTGACAGCATTAAAGACAATTTGCGCCTCTTATGCTTCCCACCAGACTGTTCAAGCCCCACCGAAAATATAATCATCTCTAATAAAGTCTTATTATGAAACATAGTAACGTATGATAGTGCAGATGGGAGCGATTCAATGACATTTAGTGCTGTCAGTGTTAAATACCGTAGTCAGATGGCTTGGTCACAGGTGAGTGAACTACTCTGTTTAGTCAAGATCATCTTTGTTAAAACACGCAGTGCCCTAGAACTGGGAGAACAGATGGCACTACCTGACACACACGCACGCATGTTGTGTTGCGTTACCACTACTTCGGAGGACTTACATTCATTTCCTGTACACTCACAGTAGCCTTAACCCACTACTTGCCAAACCCTGACCCCATAACCCTAACCTAATCTTAAACCTAGACACCACTCTACAGCTGAATTATTTACATTATGGTCATTTGCATTTTGTCCCCAAAAGTCAGGCAAGTCCCCATAATGTGACTGGAAACAGATTTATGTCCCCACAATATGAGTAACACATGTAGGCACACACACACATGCACATTAACATAACTGCATGACTTGCTGGGTCAACAATGAAACACATGGTGCAGCCTCATTTTGAGGTTTAAACACACACACATACACACAAACATACACATACACACATACCGACAGAGACACACTATCTCAACATAAAATAAACCCTGTCTCGCGGTGACAGCTGCGAGTGTGTATCCTCTGATCTTTGTCAGTGTGTGTGTATGGATTACACCAGTCAGCATGTGTTCAGAGATCCGCTTCATCAACAGATGGCTAATTGCTTTATCAATTAACCATGAAAATGTTAATGGAGTCTCATTATCAATTATTTAATTTGATATATAACTTATTAATCAAACAGAGTGTAAATTAGCACTGAGGCAAGGGCAAGTGCAGTGCAGAAATGTGACGTGTTTACGCAGGTTTAACTGATAATCTAAATGCTGCGGGAACTGTTTTTTTTTTTAAAGTCCTTGCTATGTGAGCTGCCTTCATCCCTCACTTCATTTTCACATTCAGCACGGTAGCGTTTTCTTTATGCACCTTCGATTCAGTTTGTTATCTTGTGCTCCAAACTTATGGAAAGGATAAAGATATCTTAATGTTTATGACTGTAATTGTGTTTTTTAATTGTCAAGTCAAACTTTTGTTTAATCTGCTTTTAATACTGATTGGTGACTCTTAATTATTTTGTTTATTGCTGTCACTGTTTAATCACTGTAGTATCATTTTGAACCTATGCGACGTTTGGTTTTTGCCCACTTCCTGTCTTGATTGTAACTGGACACCACTGTAATAAGATCCTCTAACAGCACAGTACCAATATCAACCCACACACCGGATTATATTATGATGATAGTAGACTGGTCTTCAACATGTGTCTTCATGTGAAAGCTGATGGGAGTACTTAAATCAAAGTCTGCATGAAACCCGTTTATACAGAGAAACAATCTTATATCTCTTCTATTTAAACTTTCTAAGGGGCATAGAGGGGGTATTGCAGATTTTTGGGGTATACAGATTCAACAACCACAAGCAGACAAAGTTGAGGGACTCAGCAAGGGCGATTAGGAGCATATCTGACTGGGATTCTAAAAACTAGTGACAAAGATCTCTGCTGGTACTGGACTTGAATCCATAATGAACAACTGAACAAAACCGTACCAAAGAGTTGACTAGGAGGCTGATATGATTTATTCATTTCTGTGGATAAATCTGATGGTCTAATACCTCCATGGACCAGATCTCCACCTCTGTACAAATTCCCATCATATTCATACTTAATACTCACATTGCTCTGTGAACTAATCACAATCTACAACATGGCTGACTGGGAGTTCAGTAACCTAATTCAACTTTTTCGTAAGGGCAGAGAGAGAAGTCAAGAAGCTCTGAACAACTGCAGCTGTGTCTATTTTACATACACACCAAAAGACAAGGTAGACCCTGTCCTTATAGTACTTTTACTGGTTTTTGCTGTTGGAAACAGGAAATGGAGAAACATGGGAACAGTGGGACATCAAACAGCAACTTAATAATGGCACTGCCCATTAATCTTTCCAGGTAAAAGCATAGTTTTGTTTTCTGATATGAGCTGTCTCACCATCATTTGTTCCTTCACCATTTGCTATTTATGTAATTTTTTGCAGCTGTGAGTACCACCCCCAGGTCCCATGTGCATCAACAGCACATGTTTCGAAATGAAACGTTGCCTTTCTTGAGTACACTTTCACATTTTTTTCTACTGTGAACATGCTTCACACTTATATAAGCTTAGGATACAGCTCATGAGCTCATGTAAAAGATATCTGCTTTGAATTCATATAGTTAAATACATGATGTGGAGACAAAATTCATTTCTAAACACAGAAGCCCCTGAGGGCTCAGTGGGGACTTTGTCTCTTGCTTGAGGACACTTTAGCAGAGCAGATGCTGTCAAACACAGTCTTCAGTAAGAGGCTAGAAACAGTCCAAAGCCTCCTGCTTTTGAAGCTTTAAGCTGTCAAATAATTCGAGACTCACCCTCTATCTGAAAGCATTCGAAAGAAATGAAGACACTGATTTGAATCCTAGATGAGATGCTGTGCTGTTGGGGAAAAGCTTTGCGTTTGTTCAGCAAAGTAAAATAAACAGTCAATTTGCTCACATCGAGGGAACAGATTGTTTTCCAGCATTATCTCTCCAAAATACGAGGGATTTATATGATTATTTCCTTCAAAGGTCCACTCCATAATTACCATAGGGAGCCCATTACTGACTTTGCTTACACTGTGATTTATCACCCCCTCCCTGAAATGATGCCGAACATGTAAATGAGGATGATGTCCCACGCTATCACCACCCCGAGAATTTACATACGTTTATCTTCATGTCCTCGGGTTAAGAGTGAAATATTGAATAAAGACGGTGCAACGGTTTCAATCGACATCAAAACAAAAACACAAATACACACAAAAAATAAATTAGTCAGTAATAATGAGTGGCCTTTAAATTTAGATCTTATTATTTCCTACATTGTTTTTATTTTTGGACATCTTAACATTGATGGCTGGTGACTGTAAACAAACTTGTAGAGCTCGAGGAAGCGTAAAACGCCTGGCATCAACTGTTCATCCTTTTAGCACCAGACAGGTTTTGTTTCCAAAGTAAAATCAGACTGATAGAGAATAAATATTGGCAGGCTGGGAGTCTGATGCACCATTGGTACAGAGAGTTAAGCCTTGGCACCAGTGTTTTCCCCCAACAGGTATGTCAATCTTCCAAAGGTCATAAGATCTTTTTACAGCAATAAATGGACTTTTCTTGGTGTGTTGATCAACTTCCTTTATTTTGATCAATGATTGGAATGGAAATTGCTGTGAGGAGAAAGATGGAGGCCAATAGCTGAAGAGGAAATATAACAAAGGTACCATAAAACCTGTAATCAACAAATCTGAGAGATTATTTAAACTGATATATGCTATTTACATGGCTTGTTTTCATATTATATGTACATGCCTAATAATATTTGCCTAACTACTGTGCGAGTCTTTCAGGCCAACAAGGACTCCAAGGACTTCATTGTCCAATTACAGCGAGCCTGCTAAAGGTCTCAATCCCACGAGCTCTGCAGCTGCCAGCAGAAGAAGCTGTACTACCAGTGGAACTAATTTAAAAGAGGCTCTTCATGTAGCCAAAGGCAAGTGTTTCTGCCACACAGTTCAGCCAAATTCTTCAACTCTGCTCCATTCAAGTACAGTTTGTTTATTACTCATCCCATTAGGAACAAAGTGTCCTGTGTATCCTTATGTCGATGGGTTTCAAGATTCTTCTCTTGTGTCTTGTTTCAATCATTTGTAGCTTGCCTTCACTTGATCGTTCGGAGTTCCCTGTCTCCTTGGCTTTTTACTTCCTGTTTTTACCTATGTGAAATGTAATGGGTATCACAGCTTTAACCTGGGCAATCTCTAAACCCCATAGGTGGTCTTTACAAGATTTTACTGTTTTAGAAGAATTGAGTTTTGCTTCAACATATGTGTCTATTAATCCCTATAGCCTTAGATTTATCACTATTGTAAAGATTCAATATACATGAAAACACAAGGAAAATCTGAATCTAAAATATACATTTTAAGCGCATCACATTTGTAGAATAAATTGATTTTATATAAAGGTGAATATGCGCAGCCATTGCACAAACACAAAATTGTTAAAAGCCACATTTCCAGCCATGTTTGATGGAGTTGAATAGGACAGGTTTGTCGTCCGATTCTGACAGATTCAGTCTTGAAATGCAGGTTTCACGGAAGGCCGGGCCTGAAGTGGGACAACACTTTTGTTAGACCGACTGTACTTGATGCTTTGGGTTGAATTAATACTGGGGAGGTAAAGGTTATGCTTGATGTAAGCCAGGTGGAAATGTAAGTTTGGAGTGAAGAAGAAGTAGTGACTTGACTAACAATGAGTATGAAAAGGTGACTGGGAACTTTGTGACGTAATCATTTAAGTGTGCGATGCACTACGAGTGAAACTAGTTTCACAAATGTTTTACAATTCTTAACTGAGTTAACAACAAGTCTGATCCTTTGTGACCTTTTCTTTGAATATGTGTGTATCTGTATTCAGGGACAGGTGTGTGCATGTACTTTTGCGAGATAGATTATCAAATAAAGCCTAAGTCATAAATAAAAAAGAAAACTATAGGTGAAGAACTCAATGATTTGGGTCCAGGCAGAATGCGAGCATTTGGATGCATATTTCACGTTTAATTGAGAAAAAGCAAAATTAATTTATAATAATGCAGTATAGGTATCACTATATGATAATGCTTTAGTATATAAATGTACTTTCAGACACATATGTTGCCCTCAGTGAAGACATGTTTCCCGTGGCTACATTTGTTGCTGAAATATATCTAGATGCAAATGGGCGTGGCCTACATGGACCCACGGAGTTGAGGAAAAAAAGAATATTGCCTCTGAGAGTCATCGGCAAAACGTAATGTTCAGCATTACAATGCTGCCATCTTTTCAATTGGTATTTTTGGTGGGGACTGTAGCTGTTATGGTTTCTGAGATCCAGATACTTTTAGGGCTCAAGAAGAAGAAGAAGAAGAAGAAGAAGAAAACTCATCCAAAGAGATACAAAAGGGAAAAAAAAACAGTAGCCGGTGCACGAATCACTCTGGAGTGTTGCTTGTACGGTCCAGTAAATCTCACACACACACACACACACACAAAGCCAGCATCAAACAGTTACAGGTAATAAGTGTCTACCCCGAGGACTACCTATAGTAAATACAAACAAACCGACTTGAGGGTTATTATTCATGAGTATTTTAATGCCTTCACACACACACACACACACACACACACACACACACACACACTCCCTTTCTCTCTCTCTCTCACACACACGCACAGAATGATTGTACTATCAAACACACTACAAAAGGCTAATTAAGAATATGCATAGCCTGGACTTAACAAGCTCATTTGTCTCTCGCCATCCACACAGCGCTAACAAGGCCCTCTGCTCATTAAGGCCTTTAAGCTGCAGGCCAGACAGCCCCCTGTCAGTTAGCTAACAAGGTAAATGAAGGAGGCAGCCAGTGTTGACTTTGCTTGGGAGGCTGGAGGTGGAAGATTAGCCTGCTTGACTCTGCACCAAGACAGCAGGGCAAGGCTGCGCTGACCCGAGAGAAGCAGCGCCCAGCGTTAGCGCTGAAAAGACAGCAATCATGTTGACGGGATGACTCATGCATGCATGTGTGTGTGTGTGTGTGTGTGCGGTCGTACACCTGGGTGTGTGCATGTGGGAGGTTAATTAGCCTCCTTGACTTGTTTCTGAGATGGGCAAGGATCAGCTGAAAAGAAACAAACAGCATAATGGTGTAATGGCAGCTGCAGAAAGATGGTGATAATGCCGTAAAGACGAGGAAACATGTGCACTTCCCTTTTCTCGTTGCTGTAGGCCTTAAAAAAACCCAAAATCACTAGCAATAATATTAATTATTGAAGACAAGGAGCCATATTTCATGTCAAGTCATTTTGTCTTGATAAATTATGCACATTGCTAACTTGTCTGTTGAAGAACTGTAGACTGGCCTCAAAGTCTAAGACCTCTGCAGTAAGATGAGTAGTTTCAGGCTTAATGTCGGGATACAAAAGGGAAAATTGGGAAGATTTTTTTTAAAGACAACTGCATGAATCACTCTGTCATTTTAAAAGGGATCCTTACCAGTTCTCAAACTTCTTACACCCCCAAGGAGCTGGAGTCAGTCACCTCATTCTGTCATAAAAAGAACAAAATCCAACAACTCTTCCAAGCTTCTATTCGTGATCTTATTCTTTTGGTCAAGCTCATCAATGTATGATTGACATGTAGCTCAAGACCTTTGCCTTAAGTCCCCAGCTGCCATTTTCAAACACTGCTACCATTTCCTCTTTTACCCTCACTTGTGGATCCCGTTGCTGCATATGTTGTCCTCATACCAACCTCTGCGGAGCTCAAGCATATCTAGTATTGCAATGCATCCAGTGTTAAAAGTTATAAAGGACATTTGCTGTTTCCCCTGGCCTGCAGAACCATTTGAAAGTTATCCATGACTCTAGACTATACTGCTAAGCTAAACTAAGCTAAGCTAAGCTGCTACTCTGAATGATGGTGCAGCTAGTTGCGCTTTCAGCCACTGATCTGACTGCAGTTTTCGGACTGACACACTGGAGCAGGGGCAGTAAATTGCTGCTACCTGTCAGATTGCCGGTGAGAAAGAGGTAGGATTAATGAGAAAAGATAGAGACCAGTCTCAGACAGACCTTGAATGATCTCAGTGTAAATCCCTTGGTCTTATCTTCTGTAGCTACCAGCAGCTAGACAAGTTTAAAGCTTGGGTACAAATGGGAAAATTATTGGCGAGTCGACTTTAACAGCGAATATGTAGCTTTTTCTCTGTGTAACAAGAGGGAAAAAAAGCTACATTTTGTAATATGAACAGTTGTCTGGCAGATGGACTGGAAGCCCTGTGGCTTCCTCAAGCCCATAATCCCAGGGATATTAAAGCTCCTTCAGTCAGGGACACAAATGAGAAATGCACTCCCCATGAGTCTGAGATCGAGATTTATTAAAACATATTGCCACTGCTGCCACCAGAACTAAGCTTCAGACACGTTTTTTGGCCATGGGCCTATTTTTACTCAGCGCCCCATATGGCAAAAAGTTCCAGCATGTCTTAATGAGGCTGGGATCCAAGGCTAGATAAGGTAAGGCAACATAAGATTAACTTTATTGATCCCTGAAGGCCAGGCATGCCAGAGGGGAAATTGAGTCATTACAGCAACAAAGCATGGAGGTGTACGATGGAGGACAGAGTAAATGGGGCAACAAGGTGGTGTATTGTGTATGGAGAATGCCCTGCAATCAACTTTCCTGAGCTGAAGCTGTCTGTAATAGGAGTAGAGTAGCAGAGTTGGCAGCAAAACACTGTCATGCACAGGGATACTGTAGGCATTTGCCAACGTTGGATTGCAAATAGAGCCTCCTCCTGTTGAAATGTAGTGTTTTCATGCTGTGATGTTACTTGCCCTAATTCCTTAAAGAGCCACAACTCTGCATGAGCATCAAAGAGTATATAGGGTTTTTAAGACCTCTATGACTACGATTTTAGATGGGAGCCACCATAGATCTGACTTTGCACAAATATGACTATGCAAATGTACTCAGGGGGGTGCTTTCTTAAACAACTAACTATATCTCGGTTCAGTTTTCCTCATATAACTTATAGTAACACAAATATCAGTATGATCACAATATATTTTCTGCATAATATACAGAAAAAAAATCTCATGTAGGTGCACATTTGGGACAGTATGAAGAGATGACCAAGCAGGGTGCAAGACATCCAAAAAAGGGACACCTTGACTTTCACACCCACTGTACAAAGTCACTGATCCAACCTGCAGTGGTAAGGAAGTAAGAGGGATTTAAAAATGACTGTTTGCACAAACGCTTTCATCACCTTTTGCATGTACAAATGAGAAGTGACAGGTGGTGTTTTACACCCTTGGGGTGAAGCTACAGGCATTAAGACACTGAGCATTCAGACACTGACAAGGACATAAGAACTTGTGCTTATACACTGGGCATGTTGTTTATCTTGGTGCACTTAGGTTTGACTCTACCACACTCTCTCAGCTGTCTTCTCATCTGTCTTATTAACCATGCAGATGGATCCTCTAGAGGCAGGATAAGGAGGAATTAGTCTGAACTTTCTTTCTATTAGGACAGTCATCGTGAGAAAGGTACTGTTCAAATGTTTAACAGGCACATTCCAAATATTTAACGAGAGTCTATCTTCTTTCTGACTCTGACTTTAAACAAATGCTATGAATTTCTTTGAGAAATCTTTTCTCATTTGAAAATTGATTGCATCTTACCCTCTCTGCTGCTGATTAATCGCTTTATCTTATTTTTGTGTCATGAACAAAAAAAATGCCAAACGCCATGCGCTTAAAAGAAGAAGAACAGTCCCAGTGGTCAAACATTTCAATTAATTACAAAATCACAGGTTTATTTTACAGCTCAGCCTTAAACAAAATATTCTGCCATTGCTGCCAAGGCTGAGAAATAAAATCTGCACCAAAAAAGGTTCCATTTCTGAGGGACAGCCAAAAGAAATCCACACAAATGAAGGACATTCTACTAAAAAGTATGTCACTTATGCAGCAAAACAAAAAAAACGAGCCCCATTTTCAATTTCACCATCTTCATGAAACAATCAGAGTCTGTCTTCCTCTGGTGTGGCACTGAACCTGCTGCTCCCCAGGGCTAACGCTCCTGAGCACAACACTGCACATAGGGATCTTTGTCGTATGCTTTCAAGTGTGCCTGTTGGGGAACAGCCACGGATTCTTTTACCCTGATGAAACGTCGTACAAACTAGTTTGATTCAAGGACAACTTGACCTTGGGAATGAGTGGGCCAGAAGCGCCACACACTGCACCCAAGTTTACCATCAACCATCGCGGGATTCATACATTTCACAGTCGCCAAGCCAGGTTAAGGTTATACTGCTGATGCACTATAAGAGAAAAGAGATGAAAGGGGAATCCTTGAATGTGCAATATGAAAACAACAATGTGAACAGTAGACTATAGATGACTATCAGATGAATAGTTGTAAAATAATGATGTTTTTCATATGAAAATAATTAGAACACTTAACTAATTAACAACTGAAGTAAATAAACTTATCTTATGTAGCACCATTCTAGTCTTTCTGCTGACTCAGAGCACTTTAGACAACATGTCAACGTTCACCCATTCACTCACTGAATTAAGCATTGACACTTATTCACATGTTGCCCAGGGAAACTTCAGCAAACACGGGAAAAACTATAAAAACCATCAGGTGGATTAATCAAACCTGCCTGCACAGTATAAATCTCCATGGTAACAATTGGAACAATTTGAAAGATTCGATTAAACTCTAACTGTATTTTTAAGTATGCAGGATGTCGCATAAATGACAAATTTTGCTTTGCACAATGCAGTGCATACAGGAAATCGTTCCACAATCAACAACTGTACATCATTTATCAAACATGCTGCTTTATATTTATTCCATATAAACGCGGAGTTCTACTGCTGCATTCAAATTAATGCCTGTTGTTACAAATCTTGTATCATTTCCTGTTAGAACACAAAGTGTATTGATGTCTTGCATAGCTGGGGAGGCAGTTTAGTGGGCACAGTATATAATTAATAGGCATTATGGAGCTGACAGCTTAACAGAGCACTAATTGGCAAATGTGTTTCAGCTGAGGTGAAGTGCAAATGGAAATGGAAGTTCCCTTTGAGATGTGTGCGTTGTTTGAGTTTGAGTGCACTTCCTAAAATCTAAAGCTATCTGTCTCAGAGAGCCTCTAAGTCAGGTATTTAGAGTATGTGTGTGTGTGCGTGTGTGTGTGACAGAGACAGGGAAACAGAGCGAGTGTAAGTTTAAAAAGCTAAAGGCAGCCATGGTTGTCTATTTCCTCTTTTCATCCTGTCTTGGCAATAGAGTAATGTATTCATAAACCGTTTCGGCACACAGCATTCTGTGACTGAATTAGAGGAAGGAAAATGCATTTCATTACTGCTGAAGAGCACGGCAAGATTTCCCTTGTAAAGGACAGAAGTCTGCGTTTTCATGAGGGAGGGTAGGGTGGAGGGATGTTTGAGTGAGAGACAAAGGGGAAGAGACAGCTACGGAGAGGTAAACAGAGAGAGGCTGGGTGTGTTAGGAGAAGAAGAAGAAGAAGAGGAGAGTGCGGAGGGAGAACTGATAAGGAGCTCTGTGTGGGGGTGGGTTGGTGGTGGTGGTGGTGTTGATAGCCTCAGGCTGTGGTAAATGAGCTCCGGTCAAAACAGGACAGCTCCTACAATGAAGAGGAGGTGTGGGATGCAACCTGTGCACACACACGCTTCTCCACGAGTCCTTAGGTGTGTTTGTGTGTGCATATCACGACTCGGCTTCTTTCTGGGGCAGCTCCTGGGACGCCCCACGGCTCAGCTGGCTGCTGTGCATGCCGTGTCCTCGCACTGATATGAGCGAAAAGCACCAGCTCACCAAACTAATCTCTCCTGTCTCCACATCGCTCTCCTGTTTCGTGCCTTCACAAATACATAGAGTGTGGCACAGTTACACAACATTTCACATAGATGACTCTCTACAAACACAATGAGGCCTTAATGTTGTAAAATAACTTGGAGGACTAACAGGATGTACACTGTATTAAAAATGCAAAGGAAAGGTAAAGGTGTGGAGGTGGGAAACAGCAGATTAGATGAAATGTGCAGCAACTAAGGTTCAAGGTTTTTAAGTTCTATGAAGAACTTAAAAACACTGTGCACTGTGGAGTCTTGCTGCAAACACAGTTAGCTCAAATTCAATTCACATTTCTCACTGTGCATTGTGTGTGTCCTTGAGGCCTACAGAATGTGCTGAAAGTGTTTTCTTCCCCATAACATGTTTGTTATCCGAATTTAATATTTTCAAACCCATCTTGTTTACGTCCACATTTATTTCAGCCCTATCCCTTTTTGCTGCAGCCACAACGCTGCCTAGCATGAAACTGAAGGACGATACGGCTTGCATGCACTACGGTCTGCATGAATGCGTGTTGTGTAATGCGCACACTCGTGCACAAGGGACCAAAGGAGGTAAAAATAAATCCAAAGTGTATCCTTACATGCATTTTTAATGCTTGAAAACAATTTTGATAATGTATGTTTGAATAAAAGGGAAAGCGTCAAGGATGAGGACGATGCACATCTTTTCCCAACTCTGCATTCGATACTGTGTTCCACGCACATGTCAAACAGGACTTGATAGTCACACATTAGTTGAATATGGAAATATTAAACACAACAGGCAGACTTACTCTTGCTTGTGCAGTCCTAAGGCAGTGATTTATATGTTTCTAACCGGAAAAGGGAAACCTGTGATTCTCCAGCACAATAAATTTTTGGATAGAAGCCAGTAGTGTCTCTGCTTGTACGTAATTGACTTTTTCCACTTGGTGTTTCCCAGATTTCTGTGTGCATGCTCTGACCATGTGACCCATAATTAACCCTTAGCCCACCTTTACATATCACCATGAAAATGGCTCTGATTCATGCTATAATCATATCAGAGTCTCATAGAATGTCATTTTCACATTAATAGTATCCATTAAACACAATATGGTTGTGACAATGACAAATGAAAGGACAGTTCTGAAATGTATTACCATAATTTTGATCAAACTAACCAGGTCCTACTAAATACTGTATTCTAATCTTGTTCAGTTAATGCATGCTGTGATCATTTACTATAGATGACATCCTCACAGTGAAGGGTGTGTATGTGTATGTGATCACCATGATGAATTAAGAAAGGGTGTTTCATTTTGTTAGTCATTTAATCAAACTAGAATCATAGGATTATCGTTTAATTTCAGCACTACCTATAATTGATAGAAATACAATATTTCCTGTACAAAACAGATAAACCTGATTTTGTAAAATGTCCATTCCCATCGAAGCAGAATGCACAAACGCTTAATATTCACATAGATTTACAAATTTGCAAGCTTCTGGTGTTGCAGCATAAAAGTAAAAGTAAGTGAGAAACTTCAGGCCAGGCATCCTGCTGACTGTACTCTGCTAACTAACAGGACTGTTGGACTGGGTGGATGGAAGAGATCGAATGGTCAGAGGTGGAAATGTTGCTGGAACAAGGCACTCGGCTGCTGCAGCTGCCAGGAACATCTCAATGCTTGTCAGGCAGGATGATTCTCTCTCCAGCATGTGGAACAATCCTTCTGGATTTTCAGGAATGGTTGGGTCACTGGCCCGATGAAGCTCCTTCGTGATCTGGGTCGACTGGGTCTACCCTCCCGACCTTGATGCTGTTTCATCCACACTCTCTTTTCCCTTGGTCTGCTTCTGCTGGCGGTCTTTGTTTGTTTTGTGGGAAAAATACACAATAAAAGGTCTCCTGTTCAGAAATCTCAGTACAAGAATTACATACTGACAGTACGCATTGATTTATTGTTATCACTGCATTACCTTGAATGCCCACCTCTGGGCAGGGATTGCTGCGGTTCAGAGGTAAAATGGGTCATCCACAAAGCCGAAGATTGGCTGTTCAGTTCCTGAGTTCTCCAGGCTGCACTTCGAAGCATTGTTGGGCATGATGCTGAACCACAAATTGCTCCTGATGTGAATGTGAATATGTATGTTTTTTACCTCCTTAGTTTCCTCCTCAGTGCATTTATAGATGCAGTCCAATTACCGTTTGTTCACTGAACTCCGTCAATGCCCTCAGCACCGAGGGTACAGGCAGCAAAGCCCTTAGTTAAAGTTGTGTCCTCAAAGATCCTCTGCAGTGGAAGGTCTTCCTGTTTCCACTTGTTGAGCTGGTGTTGTCCATCTCTCTTATGCTGCTTTCGGCATCGTGTTGCTGTTCTTGGGATTCCAGAATACAAGGATAGGCTCATCACTACCTCCTATCACGCCTGCTTCACCTCAGGGAGCTTATGTGGATTCCTGCTGCTCCCGCTGATGATCTGCTTTCACCTTATGCCTTACTTTATGTCCAGATTATGCAAAATGGAGTTGGGCACATTTTGAATTCACTTTGGACTATGTGCTATAGATCATTTATATAGGGCCCTACAACCATGCTAGTGGCTGTATGAGGCTCTACAAGGCACAGAGGTAGAACTACTTGTCAACACCATAAAGCTTACATGCTCACAATGACAATGCTACCATAGTAGCATGTGCATGTTGGCTTTGAAGATGAAGAACACCTAAGTATTAGAGCAAGGTACTGAACAAAGTTAAAACAGTTCCTTACGATGGTGGGCGTGAATGTTCCATGCAGTCAACCCCAAAGTTGTAAACAAAGAACATGAACATGAATGGCTTTACAAAAATGTCACAGCATCCTATCTGTAAGTTAAAGTCAGGGATTTCAGTCTATTTCAGTCCAAAGTGGCAGGCAAACCACATGACAGACCACCACTGCCATCCCTGCAGTCACATCCCAATTTCAAAAGAAAACACACATCAAGTTGCATTATGCCTGTTGCACCATCAGTTACTTCTTGCCCGTTATGCTGCCACATCAAGACAGATGAGTTTTATAATGGCACTGTATGTCCCATAATGCTCTGTTTCACAAAACATAAAACCTTTGAGTTATAGACAAAGAGAGATTTATAAGATTGACTCTGCTGTGCTGCACCTGCACCTGTGGAGCTTCATTACATCTACTCAGCTTTGATTTGCTTTTTTTGGATTTCTTGCCCTGTCAAGCTCCTTTTCATTTCTGCCAATATTCTGAATGTTAGCAGAAGCTCTGTTGCTCAAAACACGGCACCGCCACAAGTACCGCGACACGTTCGTTAGCCGAGCAGCTAATTAGCTGGCTTGTCAACACTACAGACTGTGCTCTCCCTTAACTAAACGCACGCACACACACGTCGGTGGCTGTGCACACTTGCACACAGAGAGAATGGACAAACTTGTGAATACAATACAAACACTCACAGAGCAAAAATGTGTCAGCTGCAGCCTAATTAGAAGTAGGGAGAGGTAAGCGGGTAAGTGAGAGAAATGAAGAAGATGAAGAAGAAAGTTAAAGACAGCTAGAAAGCAAAGCGGGATTCTTTATTGATTGTGACTTTCAGCACTCAGAGCCCAAGGATTTTTGGGACTCTTGCAGAGCAAACGTCTTTCTCTCTCCAATTATAACACTCCTGCTCTGAGGAGTTGTCAACCACAGAAGATGATATGAGCTCTGAAAACAGTGCCAGGGAGAAAAGGGAGGGACAAACAGAGAGGAAGGAGGCTCACGGGGAGAAAGCAAAGAAAGCAGGAGAGAGACACAGATGGATGTAAGGAGAGTAGGAGGTGTAGAGGTTGGTGACAAAAGAAGGTGTGGACTGACATGCACAGGGGAAGAGGCCAGTTATAAGAAAGGACAGGGGAGGTGAGGGAGCAAGGAGACTAGAGAGCAGAGGGAAGAAGACAATAGAAGGACCAGCCGTAATGTATAATTAGGCTACAAACCAATGAAGAAAGTATAATTCTCTTGGTAAACCTCTTTTAACCAGCTCTGTGCATCAGCAAACAATGCAAATGATGCACAATTTGTTTAGGAATCTGCAGCGTGGAGGACTTTATTTCCAAAATGTTTGCAAACTTTCCCATTCTCCAAGCACCTGTCAAACCCACACCTTACTGTTAGCTCTGGAACCAAAATATGGTGTACAGAATATAATTGATGAGCACTAATTACAAATGTTCACTACATGAATTCAGCTGAGAGGTTATGCCCCTTGTCATATTCTGTTTGCCTTCTGTCAGTTCAAGCAGAATGGTGGTCCTGATTCAGATCTTTGCTGCTATGACACAATCCTACATTTACTGGGTACCAGCAAGCCACAACAGCCGGCTTTCAAAGAAGTTCTGTATTTGGATGGCCAAGACTAATTAGCATCACACTAGAATTCTAGTTAACAAGCCAAGAAGTGCGAAATCGTGATAAACAGCGAGGTAGGTGTTTCAGCAGCTCATTGTAAAATTTTCCTTCTGGAAAGCTGTGGTTTATCATGTCCATTAACTGTGGCAAGCTGGGCAACGCCACAGCATTCTTACTAAAGAGCAATTATAAAGAACGGCACTCTTTTAGTGCTATCCAGGGTGGGCTGGTAGGACTAAAGTAAGATGACATCAAACAGTCTTTATGAGCCTGTGCCATTGTTGCATGTCCTCGCTTAGAATTTGCTTGCTCACTGTAGAGAACAGGCTGAAGCAAATGAGGAATGAAAGGTAAAGAAGCAGAACAGGCGGAGGAGACAGGTATTGGCAAAGGAGGCAAGGAAGAGAAGAGGCGGGAGAAAATGAGCTGGAGCTACAGTTTGAGGAAGGAGGGAGGGCACGCTAGGGTGAAGACGAAATAAAAGCCTTGGAGAAAGGAAGATGATCATTATCATTAAGGACAAAACGTGCCTTTGTATGATCACTGGTCCTCATTCATCTCTCTTTCTTTTCTCAAGTAAATTCAACCTAAAATGTGCTCTAACAATGCATTCGACTGCCTTTACTTCACTACAGCAGAACAATCACCTATCTGAAAACATACACATGAACAGATGTTAATGTCAAATGAGCGTGCTCATAGTAAATCTCCAATTACTGTCTCATTTAAATAGACATCACCTGAAATTAGTCCTCGTCTCTGCTGCCTGAGATTTAACCAAACCAAACAAGTCATAATGTTATGGGGGTTTTTATCTGTATTTTGCATAATGCTTTTTGCTGCTATCAGTGTGCCAGCAAACATCACATTTGACAGGATTTTACATAACCCAACATAACTAAAACATTACATCTTCCTACATCATGGTAGAAAGGAAAGGCACTCTCATAATGTTGTTTTAATGTGACAACACTCTGTAAAGAACTAGTCTAAAAGGTCTTAACGTTAGATAGAAGCATCAGAGTTGTCCTGCATGCTGATGGTGACCTATTTTCAGTCAAAATGTTCCAAGAAGAAAGGACCTCAAGCAACTGATCTCAGAAACTGAACGTCCTGTCAGAGCATTCCTGTTTGTGCATCAGAAAAACAATAAAGATTAAGGCAAATTCGACCTCTGCCTGAATAAAAAGAAAGCAAAACAAACAACAACAACAACTTAAAAAAACTATGGGTTTTGAAACAGGACATAACTTTCCTACAAGAACTACTTGCAAAGTTTGTCTGGAAGACGGGCTTAGTTCCTGAGTTTCTCAAAAGGTTCTTGGTTCCCAAATGGTGGAAGAACTACTTAGATCCTTTATAAGGACCATTACAACAGAGTAGAAATACTCAATCACAAGGAAGAGTGTTCAGATGAGGTATCCTGGTAAATAAACATTAGTATTATCAGCAAAATCAGCAAACACTGCTTTGTTTTCAATTAAAGGCTGGAAGAATTATCAGGTTTATACTATCTGAGCACTTTGGAGAGGAGAGGTCTCTTTGATGGAAATGCTACTGACCCATGGGCGCCTTAGCCATGAACCCAAGAAGAGCAGGTCTTTATGAGGGGCCAAAATCCCAAAATATCCTTAATTGTTACCAGTTTTATGAGCTAATCAAATACGTTTTAATGAAATGTAACTAGTTATCTCAACTCTTTAAAAACTGTAGTGGAGCAAAAAGCCCAATGAGCATTATACAGTGTTTTACATATTTACAAGTATCTCTGAGTACAGTACTTCAGTGAATGTACTTAGTTACTTTTGCATCTTTCTACCAGTATTTGGTGAAAGGTTTGTTCCTTTTTGTTTTCATATTCTTGTGTGTAGCTCCCTGTATGTGTGTTACATGCCAGGTTTCATGGGCAACAAAGAAAGGCCATCAATGACATTCATAAATAAATATTTAATTGTACACTCCACACATGTTCTATAAATCATAGAAGTGTACTCTTACTTCCTTTACTACTTACAGAGTGGCATTGGATTGGAGGATCTACTGTCTACATATAGATGAGGTTTTTTTTTTATTAAATCGGGGAAAAAACACGGTGGCTCACTTCCCGCTTCGAGTGTGAAGCATAATGTTTTCTCATGTATTTCAAATTGGTGCGGAAAAGTTCAGGAAGATAAGAGCTTTGTGGATGCCACATTACTTCTTCATGGAACCAATTTTTAAGCCCAGAAGCTAACGTACCTGTGAGAGTGGGAGCTTGACAGCACTTATGTAGTATTCAAGAGCAAAAATTTACATTCTACTGATCCTAGCCCCTGCTCCAGCAGTAAATTTGTGTCTGCACAGTGTCCTCTGCTTAAGTAGGCACCGTGGAAGCTCCTGAGAGTCCCAGCTCTGATTACGCATTGCTTTGCAGCTAGTTTTTGCACTGCTCATATGCATTTACAGTTACGATCAGACGCGGAACAGTAACATCCTGCCAGTTAATTCTAAATATTGCAGGAGTGTAATTTTCCTCCTGTGGATGCTCATTACAGTGGAATACTGGCTTTGTCACTTGCTGAGTTGGACTGTGTGTGATGGTTATTCATTATCCAATGACTCATTCTCCAGT
This sequence comes from Datnioides undecimradiatus, assembly GCA_008933995.1. NCBI lineage: Eukaryota > Metazoa > Chordata > Actinopteri > Lobotiformes > Datnioididae > Datnioides > Datnioides undecimradiatus. The sequence goes on along the minus strand of WARS01000007.1, from coordinate 57,923 downwards.
GTAGAGAGACAGAATGGCTAGATCATTATTGCACAAATGGATCCGATGTGTTGGAGAAATGTGACAACTAAGGTCGAAGTCTATGGTCAATTCACAAAGTAGCCAACATGGTTTCAAGTTAAACAAGTTAGGGAAACCCTCTAAAAATCAATTAGGATAGCTTTTATCACTGAAGGGGAGGTTGAGTGATTTTACTGCACGCACTGACCAGTGATTTTAAATGGACATGCACTGTGTATAGCATGTTGAATGGAATGTCAGCTTTTCATGGATGAACATATGCATACAACAGAAAACAGACTGTACCTGAATAAGCACCCAAAACACCACGACTACACAGTTTGTCCTTCAAATGACTGTCATTATGTCCCATTTTCATTATACTCACTAAAGAATGCATTGACATCATACACATGTGGCTTTGTGCACAAGTGCGATGCAAATCTAATTGTGCAAGAATCACTGTTTGGGTGACACTGTGTGACTTCTGCTCATCCCAAAGACAGGAAATTAATAAGGACATGATTTTCTGTGTCATCCTGACATTAGTTCTAATCTGCTCTCATCAAAGTAGTTTTGTTTGTCTTGGACTCCAACAATAGACTTTATGCCTGCAGCCAAGTACTGTAGCTAGAGCTGTTAGTTTCACTATAGCAGCAGAGACTAATTGCTAATTGTTGCTAATTGCTGCCCTGTCTCAGCTGACGACACCAGCGGGCTCCCTGTAGGGAGCTTTTGGCCTATCTCTTCCTGCTGAGAGCCTGCAGTGGCTCCTGCTGAGACAAACCAACAATTAGACCAGCATCTCTGCTCAGACTGGAGTTAAATTAACAGGATGGACTTTCCAATAATGAATTAAACTATGCTCAGACTGGGACCACCGTGGACCAAGGAAGACTGAAAAGGAGGCTCAGCCATTTGTCTGGAAAATTACTTGGAGCAAGAGAGTGTGAGAGAGAAATGTGACAGGAATATCTGCGACCTAAAAATAACAAGCTGTACACAGTGCAGACCAAAAAGCTTCCAAATATCAGAAGCAAGTTCAACACTTTCAGTGCAATCAAACAGTCATAACTTCATAATAAATGTCTTTTCTCAACACATTTATATTTAGAATAATTGAACTTTTAGCCTTAAAGCGCTCTGTCGTCCTAGTTTAAGCAGTCTGATAGAAGCTATGCAGGTTCATCCATCAGTCTGGGGCAACTTGCAACACAATGGGAAGTCTTGCATACGACTAGTGGTGGCACTTGGAAATGTCAAACCTTTCCACAGTTTATTTGCCGCTGCACCTTCCAGGGGATGGTATTTATTTGACACACAGTCCTCCAGCCTCACTAACTCTGCTGTACTGTTCTCTTCCTCTCTACCACGAAGTACAAGAGCAGGACAGAGAGAGCTACTCTTGATTTGAGAGGGAGACTAAAAGTTTGTGAACATGACACATGAGAGTATTTAATGTATATTACCCACTTATTATTTTAATGAAAGCAGATGATAGGCTTAATTTTCTTCTTTACTGTTTGAGCAGCAATAAAAAAATAATCTAATATTTGTTAGAAATATGTAATCAGAGAATTTCAAGTGTGTGTCACTGTCCATTTTTAACTAACCTAAAACATGCTGGCAAAGTGAAACTAATTTAAAGTGCTTAAGACAGAGCCACTGCATGTGAATGATATACTGATTTACCCACTGATACAACAAATTAAAAACAGTGTATCAGCACAGTAGACTTATCAATGATTTGGCAGCATTATCAGGGAACCCCTAGTTAAAAAGGGGACAAGTGTAGCATGAATTTAAGCATGTGTTGTTTGGTGAAGTGTCCGCTGCTTCTTGTACAGACAGTCTGCTTGTACTTCTTAAGTATATAGTGACTCACTCTCATTTGCCTTGACTGTATTGACATTTACTACCCCAGTGGGTTTGGAAGTTAGTTTGAAATTTGGAAAGCTGAGTGTGCCCTCAGCCTGAAACCCAGTGGTTTCCTGCCATATGCCAGGGAGGCCCAAGAGCAGGCAGGAATTCACTCCATCCAGCCAAACAACAGCAGGTGATTTCAGTGATTACATCCTCCTCTCCAGTTGAAGGTGCTAATCAGTGTAATCAGCTGCTGTAGTATTTGGTTGGAATGAGATTCTGCAAAATGTTGGCGCTCCGCATGACATGACTGGCTAACACAGCAGAGTTACTATTATAGTTTCCACTGGTTCTGACCTCTGTATGATGGTCAGGGAACAGCTACATGGTGCTATGGACACAGATGCTATTCTCTGTTCTTATCTGTCCACATCTCGGCCGCATTTTTGATTTGACATATAGGGTTTCAATAAAATAAACACATGTACACGCTCTCTGCTGACTTGGATCTGCTGGCGAAAACAAGCGCAGCATGTCTGTGCTGTCTCACATCTTGCGTTCTCTTTGATATAAACTCAGTAAAACATGGACTAGTACTCTAGTCCCCATCACCAAAAAAACAAATCTCAGAAGTCCCAATCAGAGGTAACAGGACTAGCTACCTTTTTTCTTGCTTTGTTTTTTTATCCATTATTATTTAATTATTATTTTTCTTAATGTATCATTGCTGCTGGAACAAATAACACAGCGGTCCCTATTTGAGCTTCTGTAAGAGGGTCACTAAATAAACAGACAGTAACAAGTACATGGTCAACTAGAGTACAAACTAGTGTATGCATTGATCTGTCTATTGACAGCAACATCTGCCCTATTATGACAAATTGGTATTATGTGTTTGTAAGTAACACACTGAGTACGTGACTCGGCATGAGTGTGCCAGCAGGACAAAGGTAGGTTGCTTTAGAATTATCCTTGCTTATCCAACACTCACACACATATACGCTCATATGCAAACAGTGAAATTAAGTGTATAATAGTCTACTAATGAGTGCATATCTCTTTTTACAGTAGTAGTAACAATAGTGTTATCCCTGCTCCTTCCTCTCTCTTCCTGTCCTGTAGTTTCTATTATGTTGGCCTCCCATCATCTGTGTCTCCGAGTCTCATCAACCTCCACTGCCTGGAAATTGATTCTAAAGAAAAGCTCCTATTATTAATACAAAGCCCCTGTGGATGTAACTGAGTTTTTGTTCAGTGTTGCAGATTTCATGGCTGTATATTCTGTTCTTTTACAAGGGAGACGCTCCACTTTCGCTCCCAGTGTCTGGTTTTCCTGATCACAGCCGTGTAGCTGCTCTGTTGGCGTCAGAGAGCAGCGCAGGCAGCAAGGAACAAGACTTAAGATGAAATATCAAACACACTCATTAGCATACAGATGAGGACACTGAGCTCTGTCATTGTTTGAACAGCGAAGCAATTCAGTGCCCAAAGCCAAATCTCTGTTGTAAAGTAGTTTAAAGAGAGGAGTGATCAACGGCACAAACAGTGAATACTCGGCTGGCACCTTCAAATCAAACTCTAAACTCTAAATAAATGACCCGCCTTTCTAGTTTGGCTTCCTCAACTTCTCCTTTCAGCTTCTGGAAAGCAAATCAAGCATACGAGGCCTACGTTAATATGTGCTTTTCTGTGTATGCACATATAACCCAGTTAAAAGTGTGTTTGCCCCTGTGTGTGCACATGCATTACCGTGTGTGATTTTCATTTGTTTGCCAAGGTGCCAGCTCAGTAAATTTAGTTAATACACTGCTTTACTCACTCATCCTGGCTGTAACTGACCCCTCAATAACACACCCACACAAAGAGAGTAAAAACAGGCCTTGGGACAGATTTACGGCCTGTAAACACTCTGCGGCACGCAGCTGATGCATTGCATTTGAGAGGCACATAGAGGAGAGCGGCACATCCAAGTGCTTGACATAGTGTCACTCCGCTGCCTCATTTTGGGTGAAAGCAGCCCCTATAGACTGGCAGTAAATGCAATGTCTGACATCTCGGTCAATTTAACAACATAACATAATAACACCAAGTTGCTATCTCACTACCAGGAGCCCGAATCCTATTGCCAGTTGGGAAAACAGTTATGTCAGGTTGTTGCCAATCAATGATTGCAGTCTTTGCAAAAGGGCTTGATGACTGTCTGTTGAATCTCTGAAATATCCTCTGGTGCATGTGGACGGACTGTTTGCTAAACTCGCTTCTAAAAGCAGGACTTTTATGTTAATCCACATTTTATCCACGGTAAAAACTTCAGTTGCACCATCACTAACACTCTCCCCTCCACACACAGAATCTAGACGTGTGTAATTTGCTCAGTCACGTCGTTAACTAACCTGTGATGGGGTGTCACAGAAATCACACGTATTGACTGGTTGATTTCCACAGTTTTCATCCTCTGTGCAGATGACCTGAAGCCACAAATCTCTTCTTTTACTGTTCTGTTATTATAAGCTTTTTTTGTTTGTCAAATCAGTGTGGAAATAGTATGCAGCAGCTTTTATGATGCTTAATATAATTAAAATGTGTAGTGATCCTGCTTTCATGCCTGCTCTCATGTACAGGATGGAGACAGGAAGGAACAGGGATTAGGGGTGAACTAGATGTAAAGAGTCTGAACAGCACCTGCTCCGCACATGGAGAGAGGCCGTGTTAAAATGGGTCTAACTTTTTCTAGTGATCGATTCCGCTTCATTTATTGATCCTGGTAGTGGCATAAAGTTCACTGGTCTACTCTCTTCGTTTTTGTCTGATTGGAAATTAAACACATCGTAAAAGCGAGCAGGGACAAAAATAGATCCTTAAATTGGCGGATGCCAGCTGTAAGTAGACCTCGACCTCTTTTTCTCCTCATTTTTCTCTCTTCTCTCTTTTCCCTCTCCAAGCTTTGAGCAGTAGGTGCATCTTTGTCACAGTTTTTCTCCTCTCCTCTATTCCCCGAACATCTCCTCGCTCCTGTGGGCATCAGCAGGAGGTCTTGTCAACTATGAAGCTGTGTGTTTGTCCTCCCCTAATCTCTTTTTTTTGTCCCTACTTCTCTACTTTTCTTTTTCCAACTCTGCTCTTCCCTCTCCATTCTTTCCCTAAGGAGGTCATGTTTTCCTGTGAAGCTGTGCCTGTGTTTGTCATCTTCTCCACCACCCAATTTTTTACCCCTCTCTCTCCTCGCCGCCGTCCCCTCAGTATCTAAACAGGAGGTCTTGTCAGCGACAAAAGCCCCGCGCAAGCCTCTCCACTCCAATATAACACTATGTGTTTGTCTTCGAGGACTGTCAAGAACCCCTGCCACCAGCCTTTGATAACATCTGTGTTTGTATACGACAGGGAGAGAAAGTGGAGTCGGTGTGTTTAAAGAGAAAAGGCGATGTATGTGTTTTTTTATGTCTGTGTGAGCAGACGAGATTGCTGCAGAGGTTTGTGTTTGAGGGGCTGCACTGTTAATAAAGACTTAACATTTAGAATACAACGGCCACACGATCAGTCACTGCCCAGATTCTTGAATAATGAAATGAACTGGTGATAAAAATGTCAGTAAGTACAACTTTTACAACCATTTCTTTTGAAACACAAATTGTGCCATTTTACATTTATTTTATCCTCAGCTTTACTTTAGTAACTTTTTTAAAACTAAAATAAATAAATAAAACCAATGCTTTTGTTTTCTTCGCACTTTTACAACTTGTGCAAATCAGGAAATGGTAAACAAGGGGTGAGACCATGTGCAACTCAAGTGCAACATACTGAACAACTCTGAAGCTAAGCTAAGTTGTAAAGTTGTTTGGTAAGTCATCCCTGCGTTTCCTCATCTGGTAAAGGGCATGTTCATGAAGAAGGGACAGTGTCTGATCACAAGCATGGTCAGGTCTTGAGCTGCATGTATCTCTGCATGAATGCAGGCCAAATAAATAAATAAATAGAAAGAACTTTGTTAATGGGTGAATTAATAGTCTTGTAGTATGCCTCATCATTACGGCATCTGACTATAATTAAATCTGTTTATCCGGTTAAATGGATGTTTTGCTTAGATGTATTCTTAGCAATGACAATTAACGGACTGATGACAGTTTTAGCCTCATTATTTCAGATGTGGCCCTGGCCATGTCAAAAATCTAGATAAAGTAAACAAATATAAAAACATCATTCAAAGCAGCGAGTAGGCTTATTTTCATATCTGTAACAAGCACAGCAAGTCCAAGGCCTCAGTGCATCAGTCAGTCTTTGCTGGCGGATGATATCAGTTTATAAAAACACAATGACACGAAATGCTTGCATCATCACAGCATACATTAAGGTAATACAAGATAATGCACCAGTGTGTGGGACTGTAAGAGCACAGCTTTGATATGTTGCTGTGGCAACACACGAGTCAGGAAGATGACATGGATCAGTCAGGCCCTCCGAAACGTATCTGTACCTCTCATTTTAAGATCATCAAGGCTGGCGAAAGGGTTTTGTTGGTCTCTGAACACTCTAAGAGACACTCCAATGATCCTGAGCGCCTGATCAGTCACCTCCACAGGTTCTTCTATGAATTGCAATGCCATAAGGTGGTGCTTTATGCGAGCTGATCTCTTATATTAACAGTGTGCAGCATGAGGTACTGTTGATGTACCTCAGTAAGAAATGAACCATAGTCATAGCCCTGAAAACTCATTGTTCCCCAGCGTTCCAGAACAGCTTTTATCAGTTTGAAAATAAGAAGCTGCTCAGGTATGAATTTGTCCATTCAGATGTTTCATGGAGTGAGAGCATTTTGGCATGTGGCCTTTTTTTTTTTTCTTCAAATCAAAGAGTTTGTCTAGTTTTAGTCAGAAAGGTACGGTGTGTGCAACCTGGGTACGCTCTATTCAGCTGTCCTGCAGTAAGCTGTGGCAGTGTCACGGTGATTTAGCATGCACAGAACCCGTGAACCAGGGCAGCTAAACAGAATACAGCCATCATATGAAAAGGCTTCTTCAGAGTTTTGTCCTGCTAGGAGCTGCATCAAAGTCCCCAGCAAAATAAATAAATATGGTCAGGTTGGACATAGTCACATGATCCTGAGGAGGTCTAATAAGGCAATAAGTGAACACACATGTGGGTGTGTGCCCTGGTTGTGTAAAATGCACATACACACGTTTTCACTGCTTAACTTCCAACATTTGTAACATTTAAATACTCTACATGTAATTCAAATTAGTAATGCAGCGCATGCCCCCACAGTTAAAGTGGAATTACAAACTTGCAGTTCAATAAACTGGTTTTAAGATGGACTGATTACTGATACTGAGAAGAACAAGAACTTACGTGTGTGTAAATTGAGTGTAAATTCTGTTAATTGTTAATTGTCTGCAGTTCGTCTACAACACATGTACATCTGGCGCGTGACTACTGTGTGTTTCCACAAACTGCATAAAAAGTGGCGTGCTGATTTCCACATCATCAACTCATAAACAACTCAGAGCTCGCTGATGGTAGCCACAAGCTCAGCACTTTTGCTTAATTCTCAGTTTCACGTTGTATAAATTTACAGGTACATAGAGTTGATTTCATTAGCATTTTATATTTATGTTGCAGACACTTCATTTCCAGTGTTACTGGGGAAAAACCTGAACAGATTCAGTCTCAGTTTATCACTCTGCTATAGAACAGGTTTAAGCTGTATTTTATTTTAGAGGGTGTTTACAGGGACTTGCACGTATTTGCTTCTATTCTAAATTTCATGCGTAATGCATTCAAAGTGAGAGTTTTAGGAGTTAAACCCCATGCAGTTTCCTAAAGGCTAACACTAACTAGATAGAAAAACCGTCCCCTGTATTCTCTGGGATTGATTGTAAATGAGGAACAGCAGGGGAGTGAGATGACGGGGTCAGGTGATATCTGCAGGAGGGAAATCAGTGAATACAGCTGAAGCAGTGGTCGGACAAATGCTATTAAATTGTCTAAAGACATCCCTACATACTTCCAAACATCGAGGTGAAGAAATCAGTGTAAGACAAAACATTTGTGTGCATGGCCAAAATACTGGTTATTGGTGAAACCAGGACAAAATCGAGTTTGTATAATGCCGCATACAAATGTTTTCCTAGCATGACTCCAGCACCGTTGTGACGTTGAGGGTAGGGCGAGGGTGGAGGGACCAGACTGGGACTCAGCTGTTTTTAAAAGCTCAGACAGCTTCATTCCAAAAATAAGCTAGATCAAATGTCAGTGTTTTGGTGTCAGTAAATGCACAATAACACTGAGTTGGTATTTAAATCAAAAGTGTAGTTATGCATTCGTAAGTGGCTGCGGTGTAATCAGCAGTCATGGAGCACACGGAAATACTCATACTGAATAAAGCTATCAGACGCCACAGGAAACTGAGATGTGTTACTGTTTCTGCATAAATCCATATTATATCTGTCCAACGCTGTCAAAAACATCTGTGAACATGACCGGACACGAGGGCAAAATCAGCAAGGAAGAGAGAGGAAGACTCTCAGCTTTCCCTCAAGTGTTGTGTTATTTTAATGTAATGGATGGCTGGGTGATCTTCTGCTCCCTCAGCACAATCATTCATCTGCCGCATCTCTCCATCCATATCCATCGGTTTTCCTTATTAAAAGTCTCCATTGTTCAGCGTTAGCAAAAGCCCTCATTAGCTGCTTATGTCAATGCACTCTACTGGTGATGAATAGCTGCTGCATCACCGGGTCAATGCTGCAAAATTAAAGCCCCACTGCTTAATACAGTGGCGAACACAACAGCTGACCTCTGGGACAGACATCAGAAATAACAAGACTTGGATCTGTTGCCCCACTCTACATTACATCACAGCTGCATTGCATTCTGGTTAACGCGGGATGCCGGTTCCTTCGCCTGTTCTGTGAAGCCATTGCAATTCACTTCACAGATCAAGTAGACAAATCACAAGTCTGTGATACAAATATATGCATACTCATAATATGTATTTACACAATTGCCCTTGTGCAACTTGTGCATGTGCAAACAGTGCAGAGAAGGTTAAAGACTCATGCCATAGCCTGTCTTATTCTACAGGACGGAGAGAATCTTGTTTCCCTTGTTATCGCCAAGTGTTAATCAATGGACTTTATAGATTAGACTGATCAATGCATACCTGCAGAGGCTGTCAATGAGGAGCTCTATAGGATACAGCAGAATCTCTCTGGTACACAGATGTACACAGTCTGTGTTTTCCCCCTGAAAACAAAGACAAAACACTTTTCTTACATTCACACAACTGAAGGGCTTTGATTGAACCTTCACCCCAACATCACCAAATCATCACCAGTCATAGACATGTATCTGGTTTTCTCAGCATGCTGCAGTATGTGCTTTTGCTTATTCTGGAGGTCTTTCAAATGACTTGACTAGAGGAGAGCTCATGATTTCGTTGATTTTGGGGTACTGTTCTTGATTTTTGTACTTCTATCACAGGTGAGGAGACGTGGTGGTGGTGTCATCCGCTCTGTGCAGCTTGTTGTGGCTTCCATCAAAACTAGATTGGGTGTGGGTCAAGCTTTGGCTAGAATGGCCTCGATCAGCTCTGTTAGAATGTCACTGATGGGAGGAAGCAACACTTGTCATATCAGCTGGTGATGAATGGAAATTTATAGTCTACAGTCGAGTTTTTGTGGGTTCAAATCTAAAATTCGGAAAAAATGGTATCAGGGCCAGAGGTGCAGGGAGGATAAAAGCTAAATAAACGATGACACGAGGATAAATAGACCAACTCAAAATGTGGTCAATCTGAAGAGACCCAAAAGGAGCAATTTCTCAGTAAATAAACTGTCTGAACCTCATATAATTAAACTGGAAACAACTTTAACAGCCAACGACATTGAACTAACTGACAGCTCCAATGAGCCAGTGAGTCCGGTTCGGCATCATTAATTGCTCATGCTGTAATTACAAGCTGATGCACTGATCTAGTTGTTTAAAAAAAGACATTCATCATTAACAAGATTAATGTGTCCATTTGTTGTGATATAGATTTTTGTCCAGATTTCAGTGCTGCCTCTGTCCTCCCCGGTTACCGTGTTTAACATCTCGCTCACCTCCGTCTCTCTGAGCCTGTCAACTCCTCCTCCTTATAGAGGCCTAGCACAATTTGGCTGAAACACTGGTGGCGCCTGTCGTTGCTAAGATAACGGCTGTGGCAATTTGCTGAAGACCCATCTGAAGTGCAGGGTTTCCTTGCTTAAAAGCTGCCCGGCTATCAAGTGAATCACGCCAGCAAATCAGTTTGGCTGCGAGTCAAAGCACAAAGCGGCATATCCTTTTTTTCACATCATGATTTATAGGTGCATCGAGGATGTAAACGATGAGGGGAGGAGACTCCCCTCCACAATTCTCCCACCAGATTGTAAACTTCTCCTTCAGAGTGCAATTCCAGTGTATCTCAGTGTTTCTCTATATGGTTTATGTGAAAGAGAAATTGAATCCAAACTGCCTTCAGACGACAAGAAGTTACGACAACACCCCTCCCAAACACACACACACAAACATCTTTACATAAAAGCCAAATTTACAGCCTGTTTTTCTTTTTTTTTTTCTCAGAGCACTCAAACACATTGGTTTTGCTGCGTTGATTGCATTTTGTAGCAGCGCTAAAAACGATCATTTTGGGGAACGGCACAACAAGATCGCAAACAACAGAGATGAACCACGCTAATGATGCACACTCTGTGTTGTAGGTTGTCCTAGGTTACGTCCTGTTTATGCAGAGACACTCATTAGCACATTCATCATGTTGGGGTCGTTTTGTGTTTTCCTGACTCCCAGAACAAGTTGGAATTGTCAACGTTCCCCATGTTAAAGATTACAAATGTTATCGACAATGTAAAAAAAGTGGCATGTGAGAGAAAAAGCAAAATACTTCCCACCCCAAATACTGGATTCCAGCTTCTTGATGCAAGGTATGCATGGTGTTTCCTTCCTCTGGTTGGATTCCTCATTAATATGCACCCTGTTATCATTATAGTGCATGAGATGCTGACACTTCCTCTCATTTGTACCAGTGTTTCTAACCCTCAACTGAAAGCAGAACAAATTTGGGGTGCAGAAGTCAGATTGTCAGATCAGGTGTACCACACTGCCCATTTCCTCTTATGGTAATTCCAACCACACTGTATTCTTTAAACAAAGGAACACATGTGTCACTGTGATGTCACAACTGTCACACTGCATCATAGTGAATATGTGTGACTGTTTCGAAACGGTCGATGAGTCTGTCCTCACAACAGACTGCGAATAAAGACGGATGACATGACAGCACCTCAGGAGTGAAGCCAAAACATCTGGATGGCCTCTCGATGGATGGATTCAGATTTGATCACAAAGCTCTGGTTTAAATTAGTTATTGATAGTTTAGATACTATGAAAAACAGGAGTGGCGTGATTGGCTGTTTGTGTGTGTTAATGATTGAAGTAGGATGGCGTATGTGGACCTGAATATTCAATCTCCACATCTCTATCACTAATGTGTGACATTGCCAGCTCAGGAAGGCAGCCCCTTATTTGGGCATAATTCGGTTTTAGTTTTGTATGATAGGAGGACAGTGAGATGCACCTTCCATCTTTACTCTCTGTGGTCTCAATAATATAATATTCTTGTTGAATTCTGGAGAAGTTTTTACTTTTTAACCTTGGTAAAATGTCTTGTCCCTGAAATAATAACCCAACTCTACCTCCTGATGATGATAAGATGAAATGTTCAGAAGTGACAAGGGTCACCAGGCACTTGTCCCGTGTCTGCTGGAGGAAGATGTCAGGCTGCATGGTGAAAACAGGCTTTGTCTCGTGAAGCATGTCAACCTAGACGTGTATCCCTGACATTCGCTCTCGCACACCCACGCGGAGACACTCAAAATCCTGAAACAGCTGTCAGCCTAGCGATGACTAAAAGACAATGCTGTGTTTTTGTTTATTTTTAGCTTTTTGTCTTTGTCTGGCTTTGCAAAGGTCAACTGGGGTTCTGCCTGTCTGTTTTTTTTATGTGTTTTTATCCTTTGGCTGTGTAATTGTCTGTCTCTCTGAGGCTTATTTACCTGCCTGTCAGCATGTTACCATTGTAATTGGGAGCATGTTGAAATTTGCATTGCTAAACTCTTCCATAACAAAGTAGTTTTAATTGCCTTAACCGAACCAAAATTCTACTTTTAAGCTAGCAAATTACAAAACTCTCACATGAATAACTTCCTGGCCACTGAGTACATCCCATTCACGAAACAAATATGATTTTCTTTCATTCATCTTATTTCGTTTTACTCTTAGTAGTGAGGTACAAAATTCAATTCTGACGTTGGTCCTTGAGGGATTTGGGGTTGAAGCAACTTGGATGTTGCAAGGCGAACACAGGTGCTACAGTAAGCAGTGGAGAGATGCTTTTGAAGAGCATTACTTCACTCTATGCAAATTTAGTGGAAATAATACTCTAATTATCCCCAGTAATTGGGGTACTGGGGTGTATGTAAACTCTGATTCCCTTTCTGGTTGAGAACCACCTCTTTTCGTCCGAGCACCTTAATGCATGAGGTTAAGAGACTTCCTGATTTTCTTTTTTTTTCTATTTATTCGCCTGACTTAATTTTCATAGCTGCCTCATTATTCGACTGGTTTTCTGTTTGCCAGCATATTTATGTGTCTGTCTCCCCGCCTGCCTATTTACCTGCCAGACTGTCCATCTATCATTCATCATAAGTGCTTATGCTTTTCGCCGCAGTTTGACTCCTCTCAATTCAGCGAGCTAATGACATGCACAAGTAACACACAGTTGATGTGGTTGTAGGCCAGCCATCCATCACGAGCCCATTACATATTCAAGGCTTCAGCTTGATCTGCAAAGTCTCTCTTGCCCCAGCATTTCTTTCTCTTTCGTCTCTTCCCCGCCCTGCCAATCTGTTTGTCCTTTATCCCCCTGTCTTCTTGCCTCTCTCTCTCCTGCTTCACCTTGGTTCTCTCTACTTTGACAAATAAAAGTATCATCTAATGTCCAAAATAAATAAATAAACAATATGGAACAAAGCTTGCAAGCCCGTTCAGGCAATCAATTGCAGTCAAGTGCCACTGCAAGTCACATGCTCTGCTCCTACCACTGCATCATATATCTAATGCGCCCTCTTCATAATGGCTGTGCACTTACAAAAAGTGCTCTGCTCACTCCTTTTGTCAGTGTGCCTGCAGCCACAGCACAAGCCTGAAACCTTATGATGGCCACACACGTGATCAGTGTAATTAGCTGTGTAAGACTAGCTCATTGTTTCACCTTACATTATCTATGTTGGACATAAAAAAACCAGAAGGCCTTTGTGGATCTGGTCTTTCATACTGAAAAAGGTGACCTGAACTGCATTCTAACGCTGACACATGCTCTTCCTGCTGCTGTTCATTTGAAAAAGCCCCACCTTCCACCCGGCATCCACCTGTATGATCTGAGCCTACATTTCTCTAGATGGGAGAGGTTATTGTCATCACTCTCCACATCCAGCTGTCCTGAGCATAGTGATGTCTTGTGGGTAATGTGAGGCCAGAGCCTTGGTGTCAAATATCAATGCTGTACATATTTTACATCCAACTTCTGTGCATGTTTGGCAGCTGAACTACAGATCATGGTAATACCATAATACCAGATCATGGTGCATACTATGCAAATTAAAACACAACATAATACAAACAAAATACATCTTTAAAGCAGCATTAATTATTTTTTTGATTGGCAAGTTTTTGTGCTTGTCTAACATGCAGCTGATATGAACCTTCATTTAAAATAAGATTTCTGGTAAACTGGTAAACTCAAGCTGAAAAGTTTCCTTTTTGATCAGTTTTGGTCTCCACCAACCCCCCAACATGTATTTTTTCTGTTTTATGTCCAGGCTAATAGCATATGTTTGCAATTATGAAAGCCTTTTTATGGAAAACAGCTGTCTGGTCTTGCAAAAGTGACTAATCTAAAACAGTAAAGCTGTGGCTTGTATCAAAACAACAAGCTAATAGATGCTAAAATGTTTGTAAAACCTTAGAGAACCTGCAGAGCTGGGTGATAATCTTCCTTTGGTTTATCTCTGAGACCGCCCCTTTCACATTACTGCATTTGGTCATTTAATCTGCTGTTACTATGAGTATTAAATAGTCTCAGGAGGTTATTTGCCCCTCAGGTAAACTCAAAGAGAGACACAAGAGTGAAAAATCAGAGACGAACACAGAGATGAGGAGAACAAGGGAGTGGTCAGAGAGCACAAAATGATGGGTTTGTCCTTTATGTCCAGCTGTGTGTGCTGACTGTACAGAGCAGATGTAATTATCAGGAATTATCATTTATTACACCAGGAGGGGTGAGCTGAGGGGAAAGAGGGAGAGAAAGAGAAAGAGAGAGAAGAGTGGGAGCAACGTGAGAGAACAATGTGTCATTTTAGCAATGATGTCCATGAGGCTGCTCTTTGCTGTAATTACGGATGTGACTCATTGATGTCAGTGACACCAAAGTCGATACAGTCACACATAAGGATTCACATGTTTTTGAGCTGTGTCTAAAAGTTGCTTTGTACTTTTAAGTTTCTTCCTGTGCAGTTTGCTTAAAGAAAACAAGAGAGAGCAAGCAAAATGTCTCATGGTCATCACAAAATCAGCATAACTACCAAGTGTGGTTTTCATAAAACACAGTGTTATCTGATCAGATTGTTTGGCTCAAGCAACACGACCCATTTATTTTTTCTCTGTCCTGCACTGTGTGACTTTATTCTCTGTCTCATTTTCTAATTTTGTCTCCCCCCGTCCTCTCTAAGTGATGAGCAATCACAACTCATCAGGTCCTAATTATTCAAACTACCCTAGAATGAATATTTGCTGCTGTACGTATGTTTATTTCTTGTGTGTGTGTGTGTGTACATACATGCTGTTTGTGCAGGTATGTGTAAGAGCTCAGTTACAATTCGGTCAGGGACTTGATGAGTCACGTTCAGGCGCTGCGTTTTTCCCATTTAAAGGATGAAACCATTTGGTGCTGAGGCCATTTAGCTCAATAAGAAAATCTGGAATGTGTGACAAAGTGCTATCAAACCTAATGGGCAATTAATGTCTAATTTTGAAGAAGGAACATGAATGGTATGAATGAGCATTCATTTTCCCCTCCTTACAGATGAGGTGCTTAAAACTGTCTCTGCAGAAAAAAGTATTTATTTCCATAAAATGGTACTCTTTATCCCCGGGCAATTAACATGAGAATATGAAGACAATGCATGAATGTGAATGGATTTGGGAAAAAGAAGTAAAATGATGGTTACAAATTGCCATTGTTTTGTTTGCATTTTTGGAAAATTGCAATAATGAGTTTGTGCGCTGTTGTTTCTCTCTTTTTGTTCAAAGAAGGTAAAATTACACTAAACATGTTGCACTTACACAGCGACTGTAGTGCTGAGCAGAAAACATGGACACGTGAAAATGATCATAGACCAGCTGAGATCATGCAGCACCTACTCAGGTTGAATCTGTGTTCGGTAGCAGCTTGGATCTGACAGCTGTTACAGACACTTATTCCCAGAAGGCTTTAAAGGACCTCCTTTATGAGGACATCAGTTTCGGCTTGGATCCACCCTCTTTAACTGCTACTGCATCATTGTCAGTCTTGTCCCCCTCGCTAGCACCGTCAGAGACCACCTCTAAGAATCTTTCTACTGTTTTTCTTTCATTTGGGAAACATTCAGTTTTCACAATTGTACAATGAACCATAACTATGGAATACATAACTTGATTTTTTTCTCATTTTGACCGCAGTAACCTCCCCTTCCCTTGCTCTGCTCCGTCCTGCATTTTGGACCATCTTTGATTGGTCCAAAATGCAGCGGAAATCAAAAACTGGTTGCATGTTCTTCATCAGCTTGATTCCAGCCTCCATTTCATTGGTTTCCAGTAAAACACAGGATGGATTTTACAATCTCACTAATTGAGTACAAGGCTTTGCATGGCCTAGCCCCTGCGCATATGGCAGAGTTGCAGAGCCCCTTTTTTAGCAGTTGTCTAGCACTTTTATCTGTTTCCCGTTCCTGCTTTAAACCAGAGGTGACCATTGGAACTCCTAAACTGCCAGAAACTGGTGTCTTTCCCACACCATCACACTCACTGAATCTGCCCATTTTACCAATAATCGCATCGTGCGAATATATATGTGCTGTGTGCATGTGTGTGTGTGTGTAGACTTGTAAAGGCAAGTATACCTGTATAAGTATCTAGTGATTCATTGGTGACACAAAGGTTGTTTGAGCGCCTGTAGCACAGGGGGTGGGTTGGGTTAAATCCCTCATCCCACCTGTCATGGCAGGCTGACGTATTACAGAAATACAACCGAAACATCACAAAGGTTTACAGCATAGAAAGAACAAAAGACCCAAAGGGCTATTTAACCCATCAACAGACTCAGAAAACATGCATGTAAGAATAGCGAGGACTATTTTGAGGTAAGTGGTCACGGGTTATTGTTTGGTCAACACATACAGGCCATTGAAATCACAAAACCCTCGCTGCTCTTTGTCCAGTCAAATTTTAACCAGCTTAGAACAAAGCCCAGCCTACGCTGCCTGTGCTACACAAAAAGAGCTTCAAGTATACCTTTACTTTAAAAATCTGACCACTGTCATCAGTGGCTCAGTTTAGGATTGGGAGGGTGAACATGACACCCAGTCATCACAAACTTTGTTCCTCGGCCTGAAATTTTACACAGTCTCTGCATTTGATTGCAAGTAAAGAACGGCGTCGCCCTTTCCCGGAGGGACTGCAGAAAAAAAAGGTCATCTTGGGGCTGAAATCAGAGACAAATCTACTCCCCGCGCTGATCTGGTGTGAGCCTATCAGAGTGTGTCTCAGGATAGATGTTGATTTTGATATCTGACACATTCTAAGTATGCAGTCGCCCTGTGGCTGACCTGACTGAGTGTATGCTCATTATTTGAATTTGTTTCAACCATATCAGAGTCTTTCACATGGGCACATGCAGTACGACTGTCATTGTTGAGGAGTTGAATAAAAGAAAAGTGCAGAAAGACAGAGAAACAAAGGGAAAAGGGAGAAACCAAACCAAACCATCATGAAACTGTATTTGAATAATAGATTTCATTTGGCTGAATACACACAGAAAAAAAGTAAAGTAGTGTCCAAAAGCGAATATTAGGAAGCATTTTCTAGGTATAAAATCACTTTACACCACCATATACCACATTATCCCACTGCAGATGGTAGCTTTATAGCGTCTGCGAGCTGATCTGGCACCAGCTCATGTGCAAACACAGGGAAGTGCATGAAGAAAGATTAACATCGGTCTTTTCGATACTTTGCCCACAGGTGGCCCAGATAATCCCATTCGAGATTGGATGTGTAGCTAAAAACAATTAGCACCAACTCAACATTTCCACAGTATTGTCTTCTTTGTCTACATGAAACTATATTTATCCATCATAGTGCCTGCCATTACTCATCTGGGGGCTTCAGTGGCAATAATTCAAACCCTATGACTATTATTATGAAGCTCAGCCCAGGCTGAAGCAGGACAAACTCTTCACCCAACTTTGGGCTTCACTCTCAGCCATGTCATTCATCCATTTCCTTACATATTTAAGACATTACAGGTCTTTGCTTGAGCCGTAGTGTGTGCTGCCATCTCGTCCTGATAGAGCTGTCACTCCCATCAACATTGTCCCCTGCCTGCCCCCACCATGCTGCCTGACTCTGAAGAATCTCTGGGTGATGTCTGCCATCTGGAGTCGGATCCTTTCATCATCGCCCCACCTGGCTGTGAAAATCCAGCTGCATCCTGCCCCATCTGCAGACCTCGGTGCTTCACTGAGAAAAGAATCGACCATTTGCCAAGAAAAGGAAGGCGAAGACAAACAGCGAGGGACTACCCGAGAGCCCTATCTCTGCTCGGCCTGAAATTTTCATCTTCATCCCCAACCAGTGGATGGAAGACAATTAGAAAGTTACATTGTTGGCTCAATGAGTCATTTTTATCCACTTTTCTGGCATCTGGGCCACATAGTTAGGACTTGACTGAAAACACACACAAAAAAAGCTTCACACTTTTGCCATTTCAGTTGTGCCTGAAGATAGAGCTTAGTTAAAAATCATGGTCAATCAATTGGAGGTGTTAAAAAGGCATTCGACAGCCCTTACCCCCGACAATTTCTGGTGCCTTTTTTTCCCAGCAACATCGACCAGTTCCTCTGGCAACAGAGTTTTTAATTTGCCGTCTGGGTCTTTCTAACATTGCTGGTTAATTATCTTTTAGAGAAACCTCTGAGGCATAAGAGGCACAAACTGGGGCTGGACCACAGAGGTAGCATCATCTAGTCCATAACTATCTGTCTGCTTTCTTACCCCCAGTCTCACGCTCACTCCGTCTGTCAGCTTGTTATTGCTGCCGCTAATGTATGTAGTGTTTTCATCCCAGAGGAATAACCTGGTAGCTTTAGTCATGCTTTGATTTGTAGTCTTATTAGAACAGGACCCTGTCTGTGTGCCTACATGTCTGTCTGACTCACTATACTGTACGTCTCTCTGTGTCCAAGTCCTTCATCCAGTCAGTTAATACCAGTCTGGAGTGTGTTACTTTACTCCAGGAGGAATAAGCAGGTAGCTTTATCTAATCCATGATTTCCCAGGTGACTCCCGGCATGCCTTTCCTTTTAAATGAATTCATTCCAACATCCAGCCACTTCTATCTCCGCACAGCCACTAATAAGCTGAGCCCCACATAAGAGCTGGCTGCTTCAAAATGAGGTAAAATAAGCCACAAACACAGATGGGGAGGTTTTGCAACCTATTATACTAGCCAGATCTGTGCGTGTGTGTGAGTGTGTGTTGCCAAATTAGGTGATCAGAGTGTATTGTGTTAGATATAGAGACTCTGTGGTGTTAGTGCACCACAGTGCATTCATTATAATCTCTTATTGAAAATCTCAGCAAGCTCTAGTCCCTTAATTCCCCCTTGATAAAGCTAAAATAATGGCATTATTCTGGGAGTTACACATTTTTTTTACCTCCAGTGGATAACCCTTTGAAAGTATTTTAAACTTTAAAGTTCCTTAACTCTAAGAACACATTATTTAGAGGTCGAGCTTACTACCTGTGAGCATTTCACTCCAAGAGCTTGGAGAGTTTGGTCAGAATCCCCTGCCAGCTACAATAAAGTGCACCACATGTGTGGAAACTTGTTGGTGTAAACAAGATGTTAATCCACGCATCATTGTGTTGAGATAGAAGGAGGTGGTGGGTGTATTAAGCAATCTTTTGACCAATGGGGGAAAAAAAGATTGTTGATTTGTTTGAAAAAGAAGATGTTGAAAAATGACAAATGTTTTGTGAGGAAATAGAAACATTACACTTTAATCCAGAACAACCCAGAGAGCTCAAGGGTTGTCACACAGAAAACATAATTTGACTGTCTAAGTTTGTACGTGTTGGATCAGGGACGGCCGTGGCTTGTCAGGGAAAAGATCAGTCTGGGTGGGGGAAGTGAATGCACCACTTCCTCTCTTTGATGATGAGGGCTCTTGAACAAGACCCTGAACCCACAACTTAACCTTTGGAACTGCTCCAGTGGCCTCCGATGGGCAAACAAGAACATCAGTATTGGATGATTCTGTAAAACCTTGGATTTCTCCTCATGACAGTGGTTTCCATTGCCAACATGTGCAACCAGAAATACAGTATGGTCAAGGCAAGGTAACAGTTCAGGTTATAGCGCAACATGATTCAAGTATGATTAAAATTATCATCCATTATGAATATAATCACTAAGAATGTTGGGCTGAGCTCAGCTGACAGACTGTTATACTGAGCAGTTTCCATATTTGACTCTTTTGAGCGACACTGACACTATGTACATGAATCGCGTGCTGTGCATAGAGCACTAAGTGTCAGAGGGGGAACCAAACAGTCATATGCTCATCAATCATTGTAATTATAATGATGAAATTATTTAAATTAAAGCTGGATCACAGCTACAGTAGTCAGAGCAAATAAGTCCATTACAGGTAATTCAACATATATGTGATTGTTTGTAATAATACAGTAAATTATACCTTAACCATCATCTCCGCTGGGCTTCAGCATAGCCTGTATATCCTGTGGTAGTACAATGTACATTATGATATTCTAGAATAACATGCATGCTGATGTATGGTGTAATAAACTGAACTTTCATTTCGACCTATCTGCACTATTTTTCAGTGTATTCATAGGTGAGGTGACTGTGCAGTGCTGCTCTGTGAAAGTTACAATTCCACTGAAGCGTCTGCTGTGTTTCTGGTTTCTGTTTCCTTTTTATATCATAATGAATATAGAAAATGATAATGTTGACAAGGCCTTATGGTTGTATTTTAAATCAATCAATCAACCATGTTTAATTTACGTTTGGTTTAAAGAGAATGAAGTGATGTGTGATTGCTCTGGTCACTGGTATTTTCCACTTTGTTTTAAATCATGATGCAAGCTTGAGCCAATAAACTGAGCCTACTCGCCTTGTTGCTGGAAGATTCATTGATAACACAATGTAAATGAGTAACGTAAATTGGTATTAGTTATTGTGTGAATTACTGATTAACTTCACAAAAAGCCAACATTAATATATATATTATATTATATATAATTTTTTCCCGGTGCTAATCTGCAAAAGTGAGTCTGGCTCAGATCTGGGTTCTGCACTGCTGAGCTGCTGAGTCGGCAGTCCAAGCAGGAGCAGCCTCCTGTTTTCACACCACTGCACCAGTGTAATTTATGTCAAACAAATGCAGTGGGTATAGCATTTTGTGCTCATTAAATATTTACTTATTTCATGTGGTTATATCTTAAACCTTTTATGTACCTTAACTGTTTTCACTGACTTTGAATAGCAGAGGTTACCCAGAGGACTTTGTCTCGCTCCTGACCACAGACTGTATATGGCAGCTGGCTGCTGCAAAGGGAATAAACCCCGCCTCTTCCAGGTTAGCAAAAGGGGAGTTGGACCAAACTAAACAAACAAACAACAACAAAAAATAATAAATATCAAACTGTCCATTTTTCCCCCCAAATATGGTTTCTAAAGTTTTAGGTAGTTTCTTTATATTCTTATCTTAACATTTTAGGAAGAACCACCTTAAAGCATCTTACAGGATCTACAATGACTGAAAACTCATAAACTGCCAGCTCTTTGAGTCCGGGCTCAAAGTGGCGGTATCTAAAGTAGATTTCACTCTGCTTCACTCCAGATCCCTCCACAATCAGCCGTGCCTCGCTCTCTCAGCCTGTTTTAGTCTCATCATCTATCATTCCATCATCTCACCCAGCCTGTTGTGATACATTTAGATGTGTTTTTCTGTCTTAACCTGGAGGCTAGTTCAGTGTGTTTACTTTACGCAGCAGTGTGCGCTTTTCTCTTTGGTAGCTCCACTAAAATTTCAAGGTCAGGATGCAAAACTAAAACGCTTCTCTGCAGCAGTAATGGTGAACAGCATGTGACTGAATGATTTGGATTTCAACCTGTCAGCCCTTTCTCCATCAGCAGAGAGATGGCAGCATAATTCTTACAAATGAGGCCCTTGCTGATTTAAAGCGCCATAAAAATTTGCCCTTGAAGGGGAAAAGGTAAGTAATTTCACCAGATCACCATCTCACACTTAAGTGAGTTCATTCTCCAGCGAAAAACAACAACAACATCTGCCAGAATCGTTAAAACACCATAATGCTAGGAGTGAGGGGGATGAACGCTCCCAACCATCCACGCACACACGCACACACACACACACACACACACACACACAAACTGTTTACTCAGAAAAACAACTTGCTCTTACCAACAGCTGTGATCCAATATTGGTGCTTAAACGCACATTGCTACGAACTGAGACAGAGTGAGGATGAACTGAGGTGACCTGAGACTGAACTTGAGATTCACCTTAAACCTTCCTTCACATAACTAACATTTGGTGTGTGTCACAGCACAAATTGGAGATAAAGCAATGAGCTTGAGTTGGAACGATTACTATGGTGACACTGGAACATTCAAAACATGATGCTAGTACACTAGTCTACCACCCAACACACACACTCACGCAAGCATACGTAGTCAGTAGCATGCTAATAACCAGACACACACGGTAGTTGACTTTGATTGGCATCATCCAGCTGACATATATCTAGGTGGAATGAAGCTGTCAGCGTGAAGGCCAGAGGTGATGACAGAGAGACGATCGCTGTGTGTCTGTTTCGTCCGCTGAAGTGTGTGTTCATGGGAACACATTGTCCATATGGTGACAGCGTGGGGACTCAACCCCGATCTTCAGACAGATAAACAGCATGTCACAATAAAAAAATGTGTTTTGGGGCCAAGCTACAGTCATGATTAAACCAGACACGCTTTAAACACATGGATGGGATTAACGCTGTCAGTTATTACTCTGCTAGCTGTTGGATTCACCAATAGGCCTGACAGGGAGAGATATGATTTCACCTCGCAGGTGTGTCTGCTGTTTGTTTATACTTATCAAATACCCAGATTATTTCTCAGCTCTCAATTTTGCAATAATGCAATAATACGAACACCCGGCTGCAACAGTACACTTCCTGTATTTGCAATAAAAGCTAAACGTGATTGTTATAAGAAATGCGCAAGTTTCTCACAAGTTTTGCTAAACTAAACACGCCACCGTGACAACTGGTAAAGCAGCGTTATAGATTTATTAAGCAGTAAGCCACACTGTGCATTGGTATACCACAATTCAGTCACAGCTGGGGCATGCAGCCTGTAGCTTTTTCTGATGTTTTTCTCCCTATTTTCCAGGCCTGCCTTGCAATGATTTACAGAATGTAAGGAAAAAGGAGGAATGATGAAATCAAGACACAGACAAAGTGCAACATAAACTTGGGCTAGAGCTTGTGCACAAGGATGTATAGAATTAAATGTTGACTGGGTGAGTGCATGTGATGAATCTGGTGTTGTCAAATCCTGCTGTCCTTTGCTTACCCGGCGGCTCAATAGAGGGAAATGTCAAATCAAACCAGACCAATAGTTCGCCTTGTCTTTGCCAGTTTGAGCTGAGCTGACCTGAGACACAGCATCCCTCTCTAATACACTGTCTCAGTCAGAGCATATGAGATATGGCAGTGTTTGGCCAAAACAAGGTGATTACACTCTCTCTGCTATCTGTTTCCTAATAAATATGCATGCTGGTGGTCACTACATTTCTGATTGATTAAGTGATTTAATATGATTTGTGCAACAAATTCAAAAAATATTCTATACACAATACGTCATTGATGTTCAGATATGAATACACTGCAAAAGATGCAGAGACGGAAGTAAACACAAACGAGCTAAACAGCACCACTTGAGACAAATCATACAGAAGATCCAGCCACCCTCCTGACACTGCCTCCTCCATCTAATGGTGAGAATCAGTGGACCAGACACAGACACCTGAGCCACTTCAACAACAACACAACCTCTTCAGTGAGTCCAGGGTTTTCAGGAAAGTTCGAGCCTCCCTGATAGTTTTACAACTGGAAACCTCAAATGGACAAAGTTTTTGGTTGAGTTTATACACGAATGACCTGTGATGTCAGCGGTGTTTCTACTGACGTCACGCTGAAGAGCTGCAGGTCTAGAATGGCAGCAGGTCTACCACTGAACGTAAACCCCTTTTTTCTTGCAGCTAAGAACAATTAATTGTGTTTTATCAAAGATTGTTTGGCTTTTAATGCTCTAAGAACGCCATTTACGCAACCCGTTCTTTCTCCAGTCAACTACTGAAGATGTTTTGTGGAGCACCTCAGTTTCTATAATAGATATGTTACATACCTGTGTCTATCACCTGACTTGCTTTGATTCTAATAACACTGGAGTTAGCTCAAAGCCTTGCACCTCTTCTGTTGGCTCTAAAAGTCAGTTCAGTTCAGCAGTGGTTATATCAGGGCTCTTCTCAGGGGGAGTTTACCAGTTGGAGGGAAGAGAGTGAGAAAGAGAAAGAGAGGAAGAGAGAGAGAGAAGTTATTGAGCAGTGTTGAGCAGCATTGCATCTTGGGGATGCACGGCCTGGGGATGGAAGTCGCCTGTTTCACCCGAAAATCTTAGAATCCAGCAAGCCTCCTTTAAAGAACACATTTAGAGTGTGACATGTGCTTTCTGTTTCTAACTGAGTGAGTTCAAAATGGTAATAATGCAGGTCAGTCAGGATTGGCTGTTTCCAGCAGGAAGCCTAATTATCATAAAGTGTTTAAATGCTGAATGTGTTCCAGAGTGAGATTTAACAAGCTGATGAGGAGACACAGACACGACCTCACCCCAGTATTACAATCTATCAGAAATAGATTAGCTCGGTGTGTGTGTGTGTGTGTGTGTGTGTGTGTGTGTGTGTGTGTGTGAGTGTATGTGAATGCTTGAAAGGATGCAGTATTAAAAGAAAATCAGAATCTGCTGGACGTCAGCCCAAAACAAAGTGTGTACTCTGGCTTTCTGTGTATATGCATGCGTGCTGCTGCATTGACATCACTATAATTCATTCTCGCGTCCCCAGCCCTCCATCTAGACCCATTCAAGTCCTAAAATGATTTAAATGTTTATTACAGTTTTTATTAAATGGAGCTTGATCTACTGAAAGGTAGCAAAGGACATTTTTAATCAGCCTGAAAGTCTGGTGGTTCTTTTCGCCTGCTGATAAAGTATTGATGACAGTGTTATCACAGTTCATAATGCATGCAGTGATCAATACTTCCAACATTGTTTTCCATCTCACTTTGGCCTCAACACTTCTTCTCTTTTAACGAGCTCTGCAGGATTTTGTCTTCATGACTGTGTGGAAAATGTCACCTCTCGCCTCACTGTACTGTATTCCTACCAATGGATTTGTCTGCTGGTGGAGCTTTAATTAAACCTCAAACTTTAAGCCTGTAAAGGCCAAACCTGACTGATGTGTGTGTACCCTGGGTGGATGATGGATCTTGCACCGATGGCAGACAGCATGTTATAATTACCTTTTCTTTAAGATTATGAAAAATAGGAAAAAATGATAGATTAAAGTGAAAAAGTTAAGGTAAGCTAAGCTGACTTTCTAAGAACCAAGGGAAGTTTAAACAAACCTGTGCTGATTACTAGAAAAACATCGAAATACAACATTTCTGTGGGGTAGAAATAAAGCAACGGTATCAAAGCTGTTTTCCTTGTCAGGGTGGAAAAACTGTCACTTTGTTAGTTTTGCTTTATGTTTTCTACAGAGGCTGTCCCACAAAGCCAAAGTGGTGCTTAATTAAGAGATCTACACGGAACTCACCCTGGAGGAAAAGCACATGAGAGACTAATCCAAAGGAATCTCAGGGAATTAGATTCTTTAATGAGATGCACTGGGAAAAATCTATCTGCTGTATTACGCTGACGCTTAATGGAATTATGCAGATTTATACTGCATATATGTTTTTATACAGAGCCAAGCAAATATATTTGAAGGATAAACATGATACCGTTTGAGGTATTAGCTAAGGTCTTATTGTTTTTGTTGTTTGTTTTCAGGCTGAAAGGTTATTGATTGTTGGGCTTTGCGTGTTTCTCCTTTTATTCCGCTTGTTCTTGACCAGTTTCTGTACAGACATATAAAAATCTCCGAGGGTGAGTGACCTCTGACAACATCAGGTTTTTATGTGCCTTGTTTCAAGTGGAGGGGGCAGTGTAATACATCCACAGCTGTTCAGTTTTCTTGGTCTGTTCAGTTCTGATATTTGGTTCCCACAGGTAAGATCCTGTAGTCTTTGCTGTTAGAGCCTCTGGGCTCTGGGATGATTTGCCTGAGGGGGGTGCTGGAGGCTTTTCTGGGATGTTCAGGGCAGAGGGCAGAGAGATAACATGAACAGGTTGGTATTTTACCACAAGCAACAGTCAGACACCAGCTGCATTCACATGCACTTGTAAAATGCTTTACAAAACCAAGTCAGAGCAGACTGGGGACTAATTTGTCAGGAGTGTTAAGTAAACTAGAGAGGCTGGAGTTAATCCAACACGAGCATGAGCAGAATAAGGTGGAGAGGCAACGGCTTGGTTTCCATCTCTCCATCAGCATGTGCAGTATATAGCAGTTTTTGATATGCGACTGCAGAGAAGCATCACATGACAACAGGACCATCTTAAAATCTTTTAAAATATACTTTTTGTTCCGTCAATATCAGGCTGCAAATCCCCTGATCTTTGTTTTGGGTTTTATTCAATTAGCTTGGAAACTTTTAGTTTGAAAGTCAAGAGTCTCTCGTAGGGACCTCACCTCCTCCAACCACTGCGCCATGCCAATTTACTGTCCTCGCCTTGGGTCAGACTGAGTCGACACAGGAATGAAAAGACACGCTGTGACATGCACACTGAGAGGTGCCGTTGGAGGCTCTCGTTCTCAAACACACACAGACAGATTACGGACTTGTTGAAATGTACGCACGGACAAACGGGAAACGTGTCACACACAGGAAGAGGATAATTGCTGCAAATCACGAGAGCTCTTCTGAAGACAATATGCAACAAGCTACAAGTTACAATATCTGGTACATGTATGAAATGCATTTTTATGTCATTACATACAATTTTGCAGGGATGAACTAACAGAAAATAATACTACCAATAAAATCTGGCTGGATTATTTCAGCTATGAGCAAATAAAGGTTTGGGGTCTCTGCAGCTGTTCTCAGATGCATCATTTACATTCCTGATGTTTTGTATTATTTGCGCTGTATACCAGCCTGATATTTCTGCTGCAATGTACAGGGGGGCACATGGGAGATTTGAATGCATGTGGTAGCTCACATGCAAATGGGTATTAATGTTTATAATTGGCAAATTTAAATGGAAGCAATATTAATGCAGCTAAAATTATGCTGCCAAGAGCAGATGGCATCTTTAAAAAAAATAATTAAATTCTCTTGTCGGCACACGTTGAAGATCTACGGTCATCATGTTTTCTGTGTGTAATAGTGCGACATTTTGCCATCACAGTGATCCACAGAATGCAGATGGTAGCATCAGATTCAGCTTTTGATTTTTGTTGTTTTGCGCGGAGGCACCGGGGGAGGACCAGCAGGAACAGACAGTCCTTGGGGAGTTGTTAGGGGATGGAGAAGTTTTAAGTGATCTTAAGTTTCTCATGGAACAGCATGAACTGTTTTCTGCAGTACACACAGAGCCACTTTCTGAATTCCCGTCTATATATTCCAGTGTATTTGTGGGCCATCCCCACATGAGCAACCTGGGCCCCCTTTCAGTCGGGTGCTTGCTGGACAAAGTTAAATTAGTGTATCTGCTGTGTGTTATTGTTAGTGATGATGTCAGTCCCATCAGACAGTGAATGAACCTGTTACTGCTGCCTTCAGGTGGCGGTTAGACGAGTCAGATCAGTGAAGGTAAGGCCTTCAGCAGCTGTCTATATACTAGCTGTCATCTGTCATGGATTCCAGAGTGGGTAAGAAACCTTTTATTAATATTTTTGACTTTTTCAATATTTAACTGACACCATGTCTGCCATGAATATGATTTGATACAAATAAAAATATGTATAAATTATATGGGGTCAAATACGATCTTCCTGGATGCTGGAAGATCCCAGGTAAACATCTGGATGCGGAAATGTCTTGTTTATACAAACATGACACAACACACATGCGCGTACACACGTAAGGTTGCTTCAGCTCTGATCCTGTAAAGGTCACTTCCCCTGAGCAGCGGTCTCAGGAGATCTGACTGTCTGCGTTGCACTTCTCTAAACCTTACTGCTATCTTCTCTCCCTATCTCTCTCTCACACACTCACGCACACACGCACACACACACGCCGGCTCGCACTCCCTGCAGAGAAGTTATAAGCTCATTCCTTTAAAACATCGCTGACCTGTCTGCCTTCTCCTCTCCGTGTCTCTATATCAGTTACTCTGCTTGCATCTGTGCCTCTCTGCCCTCCTCTGTTCCCTCCACCTCACAGCTCGTCTCTGCCTCTGACAGTGACTCCGTACATCCTCCTGTACTGCTTACAGGAATACATCTCTTTCTTCTTCTATTTATTTATTTATTTTGTCCAAGACTACCTTCTCCTTGATTTTGGTTTGTCGAGGAAAGCTTATACTCGACCTATTTAACATCATGTGTTTTTACTATTGTTTTAAAGGGTTGACTAAGTCTCTTATCGTTTCCAGATGTAGCGTTGTCTCCACATGTTTGAATGCAATTATTTATTCTAGGAAACATTCAATTTACACTACTCACAATAAGTTAGGGATATTGTTATTTACATGAGTGCTTTTCCTATTTGGTCTGAATTTTAATGAAATAAGTAAAAGTTCCTTTTGATATTACTAATAATGAATGAGAAGAAACACCATTTTCATTAGTTTAATATTTATTACCCCAAAAATTTAGACAATAACAAGGATAGCCCCAAATAACAAAAATTGACAATGTCAGTAGCGGGTGTTTCCACCATTTGCCGCAATGACAGCTTGACAGCGACATCTCATGCTCCTCACTAGCCTCATGATGTTGTTCTGAGGCAATGCGTTCCACTCTTCCACAAGTGCTACACGCAGTTCTGCCAGGTCACGTGGGGGTGGGGTACGATCATCCAGTCTCTGCTTCAGCTGGTCCCAGACGTGCTCTATGGGGTTCAGGTCAGGGGACATTGCTGGCCATACCATATGAGGCACTCCGACTTCCTGAAGTCGAGCTGTGACAATTCTGGCACGATGTGGTGGAGCGTTATCATCCATGAACAGAAAGTTGGGGGTGTGCTGGCGGAATTGGGGGATGATGATGGGTTCTATGATGTCTCTGAGGTAAGAACGTGCAGTGACTGAGCCATCTACAATAACCAAATCTGTTTTGTGCTGACTGGTGATGCCTGCCCAGACTGTTGCACCTCCTCCACCAAAGCGAACCCTGGGGACCATGTTGACCTCGGCGTATCGCTCACCTCGCCTTCTCCAGCAACGCTGACGACCATCATTTCTGTGCAAGGTGACCCGACACTCATCAGTGAACAGGACGGTAGACCACTGCTGCATTGTCCAGGTCACATGGTCTTGTGCCCACTGCAAACGTTCACAGCGGTGTCTTGGTGTCAGTGGAGTCACCTGCAACGGTCGTCTGGCATTCAAGCCAAAGCGGTGGAGTCTGGAAACCCTAGTACCCCTCACATCTCGTAAACGGGCCTGCAGCTGTGTGGCAGTTGCATAACGATGTCTGAGTGCATAGGTCCTTAGGTACAGGGTCATCGTTCCGGTCTGTCACTCGTGGGGCTCCACTCCTGGGTCTGTCACGAACTCTGCCAGTAGTTCTGTGTCTATCACCCCAATACAATTGCCTCCCTATCCCAAATATCTCTGAAGTGAAACAAACACCGTATGTATGACATCCACTGAGTCTCTCACAATATCCCTAACTTATTGTGAGTAGTGTATATCATGTTATGTTAGCACAGATTTAGACAAAGGCACAGTTGCTTGTAGATATTATCCCAATTTTGATTTGAATCAGCTATAATCCAACAATAATAAACAATGTGGCAGTTTTGTTCTCTGTATCTTAATTATACAGGGAGAAACGTGTGTGTGGGTGTGTTGGTTTTTTTCATTTGATCTGAAGCAACACATTCTCACCTCATGACTATAACCTATTGTTTAGAGAGCATCGTGAAGTGCTGCTCCGTTAGGCACTTACGGCACAAACAATGAATCCCATAATATCATCCATCTCAAAACAAGAGCACTAAAACACAACACTCTCCTCCTCTGCTAGTTGTTCAGTTTTATGACTTTTTAAAATTTTGTGCACCTGTTTAATGCCACAGCGTGGGTCAGAGGAAGTATTTAAATCAAAAGCAAGTGCGAACCCACGTAGCATTAACAGCTCAGTTCTTCATAGTGTCTTTCAGCTCTTTGTTTTGGCTTTGCAGCCTGAAACTTTACTGTTTTGATTCAGTCCAACTGTTGTCAGTGTTGTTTCCACATGCAGCAGGTAGCTGTTTCAATGTAAACCCTTTGCACGCTAACTACTCTGCAGCAAATGGTAAAGTTAGCAACTAACTTGTTAGCATAACAGAAGTTATCAGCTGACGAGTTAAAATCTATCTATCTATCTATCTATCTATCTATCTTTCTTACTGGTTACTTCTCTCAAAAGTAAGTGACGTAAGTAAGTGAAGTAAATGCTTCTATTTTTATTAGTGCACACATAACCATGTTATTTTAGTTTAGCCATGGCACAGTGTCAAACAAGGCAACTGTCAAATTTCCATTGTCCTCATTATCACTGCAGTTAATTAATACTCAAACATCAGAGGGTCATTGTTCCCACCTGTAAGCTACACTTGTGTTGAGTTGGTCAGGCAGTGGAATTTGTAACAGGCCCTGAAGTGATAAGGAATTACATTTTCGAACCCATTCAGTCTGTATTAGAAACAGTACAATCATTACAATGAAAATCAAACTCTCAAATAGTGTTTATGAAGGATGAAGCACTTTGTGGTAGCACTGTACAAACAAAACACTGTACCCAGGTCAGCCTGATCAGATTGTCTGATGCTCATGTGTTTGTGTTGTAAAGAGACTTATTGCCTTGAGTTCAACTCCCGTACCTTTCCAACTTTACTTTGGTACGTCTCACACTCAGAACCTGCAATGGTGGACTGATTGGCAAAGAAGCAATTAATTCACAACACAAATTAAAAAGGAAATCTACGCTGCCTTCAGGTGCCTGTTGGAAATATCAGAATTACAAATTTAAATGAGACATTTCACTCGTCTGTGCCTCGGTGAATGTACAGCATTGTGGTGCGGAGGAAGTTACTCTGCACGGTGCAAATTAGATCAGTTCTTTACTGAGCAGTGCATAGTTAATACAAAGAATGAGCTGTGTGTAAAAATATAGCGCCTATAAATCTTCATGCCGCAGCTGTGAATTTAATCTCTCATGATCTTCTGTGTATGCAAATGAGTTGTGAGGATGTCACACTGAATTTACCTCTTGGGTCATATGTATTGCAATATATAGTGTCCTAAATATTTATCAGTGCAGCCAGAGAGTTGATATTTTAATAAACTGTGAGTTAGGTGTGAATAACCTCAGGGCAGTTTGTTTTCTTCATGCTCTTTTAACTTTCTTTTTATTAAAACTATTATATGTGGTCACAGATCAACAACACAGTGGAAAGAATGTAAATTATCTTACATGTCAGGTAAAAATGTCATTGCTCTCCTCAATTCTCTCCTCGGCTTTAGTGTTTTGTGGCTCCAAGCCTGTAAAAGCAGGAAATAAAGGAGTTTAACTGCACTCCGACAAAGTTCTCCCCACTGAGCAGGAGAACATTCCACTAAAAAGGGGAGTTCGTTAATAAGCTGCCTCTTGCTGCTCCAGATATGACTCAGATTCAAAATGCACCTGTTGTGCTTTCGAGCGTTGCTTTGAAGAAAGCAGGCAGAGTCTCAGGAAGGATGAATGGTGATATCAGATGCGCTTTTCACACCCACAAAACGGTTTATTCACTGGGGCTCATGCACACGCAAAAGACGTCAGACTGATGCTAGGTGAAAACCTACTGATGCATGCTCTGTGTGGCTGTTTCCATCGCCTTAAAGGACTTGGAAGTTAAGTAATTTATTAGCGTTTTAAAGAGAGGCACAGCTTTGATTAAAGGCTGATATGTGCACACGAGGAGACTCATACTCCTACTTCGAGTGCCCTGCCAACCTCTCTTTAGCTCTTTAGCTTTATTAGCTCAGTTACTTAGGGCTGCCATTTCCCGGTTGATTGTTTGATTGGGTTATTGGTATGCTCTTGCTCGACCGATCACACAATCCTTGCACTCAGATTTAACCTCAGCGGCTTCCTCAAAAGTTTAATGTGTAGATAGTGGTATGTTTTTTTGTGAGTGTAGATAGCTTTGGTTTACACACCAGCATAATAGCTGGTGGTTGCCATCATCCATGAAGCAGAAAACATAAGAACACTTAGTAGATTGTTGAGGAGACAGCTGCTGGATTCAAGTAATGTGTTGCAGGCACTAGACATCGCTAACTATGCTACGACATCATTGTGTTTAGCACACATTAGCCAGCAGGGATAGCTTGGTTTGATTGGTTGAAGAGTAGGTAGAAAGTCAGTAAGTGTGTTTTGGTTGACTGCAGGCCTTAGGCATGAACATGTTACACCACTTCCTGCTTTGAAACAAAATGGTTCGCTGTTTACGGCTCACACCGACTTCAACAGCACAGAGAGAGCTTTCTGAGAGAGGCTGCTCCAGTGACTGCAGGTTAAACAGAATTCTCACCGCAACATCACCTGCCAGCATAAAACCTAATGCATCCATCACTGCAAGTGGATTGTGTGTTATTGATGCACCCCCTACATTTTATTATCACAAAGCTGTGTTTGCTTTGGTCCTCTGCAACTGTTCTTAGAACTATGAAAATGTTCCTCTAATCTGACAAAGCCTAATGACGGCAATAATAAAAATACTATTAAATAGTTTCAATGGTACCTCATAAAGAGGAAATCTAACTTTACTCAATCTCTCCATCTATGTCTGTGCCTTAATTTCTGCCGTTTCTGGCATTTCATCCGTCTCACATGTCCTGTTCTTTTTCCAGCCGTATTTTCTTTTTTCTCCATTTTCAGCTTCTTTTCCTCTCACTCTTTATTCCCTTTCTTTTCTTTTCCAACACCAGTTGCAATGGCAAGCTGGAGTCAACAAATGATTTAAACCATCAACTTCAAACGGCACTCTGAGGTTTGCACTAATTTAAATTGAACGGCCATAAAAGTTTTTAATGACATTTACTTTTTTTTTTACTTTTTTTTTTTTTTTTTAACTTTTTTACTAGTTTTCCAGTTAAAATTAACTTTATTCTCACATTGCCAAACATTCAGCCTTTGTCGGAATTGTTTTCTTGGAATGGGAAAACTTGGATTGGAGCTATGGTAACGATCCTCAAACACTTAAAGCACAGTAAATTTTATGTCTAAGGAAAAAAGGTTGTCTTGCAAGAGCAATGATTCAATCACAGCTCAGAGCTCCCTCACAGTCAGCCTGTGTGTGCAGAAATGCATCAGTCACGTCATCCAATCATATTTGCCCCAAGCTTGAGCTTTATGACTGACTGCCCCATAAATAATGTGAATATGAATAGCAGCGGTTCAAGAGTGGTCTATTAATCAGGTGTAGACATGCAACCAGGCAATATAAATAAACATGACCCACAACTGTGTGATTCAAATGTGATTGCCTCATTCAGAAGGAAAAAGGGCCGGAATTGAAAAGAACGTAACAGACTGGATGCTACACTTTTTGCAGGAAATATAAATATAAATAAAAATAAGCAAACAATGAACAATCATACACATTTAACAGCTATTTTCTGTCCTTGAGAGCACTTTCCCTTATATTTTTAAACATTACGAGCTTACCGACGAGTGGGATGCGACCTAAACTTTGCGAGGTGTAACGCAATGCAATGATAGTTTATACCTCACAGTATTCATAGTCTTTATAGTGTTGATGATGTGATACTTCATACAAGATTGCAAATCAATTTCACATCACATCTTTAGCTAACCACAATCCAGAGAATATGGGAGTCAACTGATTTATGGGTTGTCAGGTTGGTGAAGATATGTGCTTTTGGAGCAGTCAGAGAAACCAGACAGGAGCATTGTTGTTTTGGATGGCTTGCCCTGATCTCTGTCCTCCCTCCATAAACACAAGAATATGTCCCATCATCACATCGGCCTGGGAACTGACAAGATCACAGTATACAGGATGCTTCTTAACTACTGAACTGGTGGAGTACCCAAATGCCCAAAGTCTTGACTACACCAGGTTTGGGA
This sequence comes from Datnioides undecimradiatus, assembly GCA_008933995.1. Taxonomy (NCBI): domain Eukaryota; kingdom Metazoa; phylum Chordata; class Actinopteri; order Lobotiformes; family Datnioididae; genus Datnioides; species Datnioides undecimradiatus. The sequence goes on along the minus strand of WARS01000007.1, from coordinate 24,162 downwards.
TTAGACAGAAATTGAAGCTAGACACCAAAAAAGGAACTGATTCTAAGTGAGAGCAGAGTGAAACTGACGGGTGACATTTCTAGGGGGTTCCAGGAGCTCCTGACAGACCCCTAAGGAGGATATTCTGGCTGTAATTGGCAGAGCTGACAAGTATCAGGAAAAGATAGTGAAAGAAGGAGAGTGTATTGGTGTGTGTGTTCTTGTGCTTCTGTCTTTGCAATGACTGATTTTAGACTTTGAGAAAGGGGACATCTCTGGAAAGCGAGAACATTTTTACTAAGACTGAGGTTCAAGCCTGTGTGAGCTTAGAATTAAGCTGTGTTGTTATATGTCCAGGTTAGGGGATGGATTGCGGGTCCTCAGGAGTAAAGAGGTGCACTCGTGTCGCTCAGAGACCTCATGTAGCTTTTCAGTATGCAGCTAGAGAACTAATATCAGACTTGCCAATACTTTACATTCCCTCTCATTCTCACACACACCTTAAAAAAACTGTTTTTGCTCTTTTGTGTGTCCCAGTGGTTGTTCTTAGAGTTGTGCTCATGAAAGCACTGAGACAAAAAGATCTTTAAACGTTGGCTCTGACTGTCTGTCCCCTGGCCTTTCTGCCCTCTGTCTCACAAGTTGCCGGTCTTCTCAGCTGTCTATTAGAGATCCGTCGAAAGTATAGTTTAATGATGCACATATATCTGTCTCCTTTTTAAAGTCCGATGTCTCGAACAGTTTGCTTTCTGCTCTTGGAGTGTTTTATTATGACAATTTGATAATCATCATCTGAGAAACGACGGCTCCTTGAGCAGTCTTAATGCAGAAGCATTTAAAATCAAATGACACTTCATCACGGGAGTCGTTGCTGTCACAGACTGCATTGTGCATTCAGCTCAGACTCGACCATGGGTGTAAAGCAGAGGGCAATTGCGGCATTAGGGATTTCAGAAACATCTGTGTGCCGTCACAAATAAACATAAAAAGCCGAGGGAAAACAGGGAAGAGCCTCAGAAATCATGGTGGGTGTTTGTTAGCATTTGAATCTTTATGTACCTGGGCAAATATTGTTTAATTAAAACCAGACATAGCTTAAATCTGATGTGTTGTTTTCCCTTCTGTGAGAGACCTTGACTTGATCTGATTTGCCCTCACCACACTCTGGCTGCAGCTTTCATTCTTTCTTTTAGTATTATTCAGTTGTTCCTGGAGGCTGTCTTACTCTGCAGTTTTCTGTGTTTTTATTGTCATGGCATGTTGTGTATCTCTTTTCTGCTGACAGATAAGAAAATGTGGTTTTGCCATTGCTAATGTTTTGATGGACGATAGCCGTGGCCTCAATATTATCCTTCTCCAAGAGGCTGCAACAGATTTAGGCTCTAGCGCTCATTTCTCTCCAGTATATGCAGCATCACACAGCCTGAATCATATTTTCCCAGTCTGGTAAGTGCTGCAGTGCTCTGCCGGAGAGTGACCATTATTTTGATTGCTCTCTGTGATGTGGTAGAAAATTACACCCAGCCAGTCATGGTCATACTACCAAACAACAATGCCAAAGATGCTGTTTTCAATACATTGAGATGATGTGATGAGCTCCTTTCATTTCAGAGATATGTGTGGGGCTGTTGGATGGGGGTGGGCCACAGTGCCAAAGCATACACAGTCTGCCTGCATGTGTGCCCTCAGCACGATTATATTATGATGAGTTTCCCACCTTGTTTAGCATCCTGTCTGTGTCTGGTTATCATTTTTGCCTTTTCCCTGCCTGCAGCATCTGTCTGCAGGTCTTTTCTATTATCATGTTTCTTTTCTTTTCCTTGTCTATCTATCTGACGACCCATCTACCTGTCCCCTCCTCCCCATGTTTTGCATTTCTTTAAGTCTCTCAGCTAGTCTTGTGGACCGTCCCGCTTTTTGCAGTTATTGCCAGCCTACTTGTCTACAGGGTTTGAACAACTTTTCAAAAGTGAAATTCACAAACTTCTCAAGCTATTTGATGACAAGTTCTGAAAGTTTTATAGGACCCCTGAGCAACCCGGAGATCTCAAGTCATTTTGAAATTGTATTTTTCTCAAACTTTGTCTCCTATAACTCCTTAACTTTTCTCTGTTTAAGTGAAATCGAAACGTTATCATTGAGAGAGCACCAAGGGTATTCATTTAAAAGACAAAGGACAAAATGGCTGCAGCACGATGATAGCAGTGCAGTCAGTGAGGTGTGAGAAGTTAAATGAGATCTTTTTTTTTATTTTTCGACATGAAACTGGTCAATTTCGTGTTAAGGAAGTCCACTAAAAGTGCTTTTTGTCCCCACTGACAGACTCAGATTGTTGTTGTCAAAATTGTCCGTCGACGTGATGAAACCTGCTTTTCTGTGTTCTGACGACAGGTCAACACAGTTACACTAGCTAATAGCATTAGCGCCAACCTGTCTGCAGCAGCTCCCTCCAGTCTTGAACATTTTTTTCTTTAGGAAGTTGTGCTTTGGTTTGGATTTCTTCTCTTCTTTGGCCGCCAGCAGACATCCCAGTTAAAATGCTCACTGCAGATCCAATGGTCCTGACGCTCTGCAGTGACAGTGTATGCGCTGGAGCACTAGCGTCCATTCGCAGCACAATTTGTTGCCACAGCTTCAGTGTGTCTTTATCCAAAAAAAAAAAAAAAAAAAAAAAGCTGAGCTGAGAGTTTTGTGACGTTTTGTTACTACTGTTTAGAAATGTGCAAAATGTGCAGCTATGAACTGTGGTGTCCTTTGAACCTTTGGAGAAGTCTGAGCGATGACGTCAGTCCAACAAAACCTTATTCAGTTGTTCCCAGAGGCCGTCTGACTCATGGCATGTTGTGTATCTCTGCTTTGCTGACAAATTGGAAAATGCATTTTTACTGTTTCTAATGTTCTGATTAACAATAGCTGTGGCCTCACTATTATACTAGACTGCAACAGATTTACTCTGAGCTACAATTTCTGTCCTCCAAAACAACAATCTCTCCACAGTGCTCCTCTCTCGAGCTATTGCTCACCTGTCTACAGGGGTCTTGAGCAACTCCTAGAGCTGTCACAAGATTTCAAAGCCACACTTCTCTTTTGTCTCTCGTTGTAAGACAATTAATAACAATCTGAGTCTGTCAGTGGCAGAAACAAGTGCTAATAGTGCACTTAGCCTGACATGGTGCAGTTGTACATTACATTGAAGCCTGTTTATCGGCTAGTTCAATATGAAAGTAATTTTAAACTGTTTCAACTGTTGTCTTCACTAGTCTTTCACACCCATAAATATGGGACACTACGGCCCAAACTGAAAAACAAATGCTCAGCTGCAGTGAACTGGAATTGTCCAGTTGCTCAGTTTGCATAGCTGAGGTTAGCTATTACAGCATGTGTTCCTGGAGTCACTGAAAGCGTAGGTTGTGTATTTCAAAAATCTCAACTCATGTCAAAGTAGTCCCCATCACAACATATACCGAGTAAATCACACCATCTGCAACAGCCCAAAACACCCCAAAACAATGTAAGAACACCCAAGGGTGGACTTTCCCTTTACTGTGGAAAATGTACACATTAAGTCTTGACTATGATGAGTCACTTCAACCCTTAGGTCTGCTGTTGCCATCCATTTAGCTGCTCTGGAGACACTGAAAGGTGAGAACAGATTGCTCATTTACTTCCTTGTTGTTCAGGTGAAAGAGAGAGATGTTTAAAATGGGACCTCTGAGCTTGGGTGAGCGTTGAATGTAAATCATGGAAAACGCTCTGTCTGCATATGATAAACTGCCTGTGCTGCACTCACTCCTGGGTGCAGAGTAAATGCTGGGAGCCCCGCTCAATGCCGATGTGGAATAATATAATTTGTATATGCTTTTAGCAGGTGTAAAGCACAGGTGTGATCAATAAGATTAATTGCGAGTGGATTCCATTCAGGCAGCTGGTGTAAAGGCCTTTTTCACAGCAAATGTTTTGACCTGTCATATGGAAGAAAAGGCACAGGTGTTGGGAATGACATTAATGGTGACTCTGCTCTGTTCGGGTGTCCCAGTAATCAAAACTGTTCAATGGATTCCAGCCATCGCACGTTTAAAATTACAGCTGTGCTTTTCTTACTTTGACATGTAATAATGGGAAATTAGGCACAGCGTCGGACGCCTCCTGAAAGCTGAACATCGGAACAAATAAATATGAGTGTGCCTTAAAAAGAACTGGAAGGTGGCTTCCTGCTGTCTTGTGAGTTTAGGTGCAGACCAGGAAATATAATGTCCTGGTGCACAACTGAGGATCTGAACTCAGGATATGTGTTACATGTAATTCCTTATCTAACTTTTACGCATGGGCAGCATTGCACACGTAGGATGACCTAAGAGGTCACATAACGTCCCCTATTTCAAGTTTAGCTGGTGATCACGCAACATGACCCTATATGCTTTCTCACACCAGCTGTAGCTAGCAGCTGCTGGTTCCTTGTTACTGAGCTGCCTTTAGAAACATCATCCACTGTCTATAAACATGTTGCTGGTACCTCACAGTATGCCTCACAGGGCCACTGTCCATGCATAAGGTCCGTTATTACTTTTAAATGAGGTTAAAGGTCAAATAACATCAGCTGTGGCTGCTTGGCTGAAGTAAAGTTTCTTATGCAGATCTCATGTGTGTCATGGTTCTGAGTTGAGTTTGTTTTGTTTCCTGTTTTATTTTTAAAAGTTTTTCCCTTGCATGTTTCTGCCATTGCCTTTGTTTTCTGTCGGTGCATTGCTAGTTTAGAGTCCATGTCCTTGCCATGTTTGTATCCATGTCCGGCCTGCTAGCATTGGCCCGGCTAGCAGCCTCCAACCCAGTGTCCGGCCTGCTAGCATTGGCCCGGCTAGCAGCCTCCAACCCAGTGTCCGGCCTGCTAGCATTGGCCCTGCTAGCAGCTCTTCTCCCAGTGACTGGCCTGCTAGCATTAGTCCTGTTAGCAACCTGCCTCACAGTTTCTTGCCTGCTAGCCGCTACTGCTGGCTCCCCGGCCCTCCAGCGCCTTGGCAGCCCTGCGAGCCAGCACCTCAACTGCACATCACCCCACTGGACGCCATTCCTGTCCTGGCGTTGAGGGTCCCGGCGGACGCCACTCCTGTTCAGGCGTTGGGGGTCCCGGCAGATGCCACTCCTGCTCCGACTCCCGCTCCTGCTCCCCAGTCGGCGTCCCAGCCGACACCCACTGCTCGTCTCTAGTTGGCGTCCCGGCCGACTCCAGCTAGTGCTCCCCTTGCTCCAAGTGTTCCTAGTGCTCCCCTTGCTCCAAGTGCCCCTAGTGTCTCCAGTGCTCCAAGTGTCCCTAATATCCCTAGTGCTCCAAGTGCCCCTAGTGTTCCTAGTGCTCCAAGTAACCTTAGTGCTCCAAGGATCCCTAGTGTCTCTAGTGCTCCAAGTGCCCAGTCGGGGTCGGCGGCCCATCCGACTCAAGTTGCTAGTGTTTCCAGTGTCCCTAGTGTTCCAAGTGCGCCCAGTGTTCCAAGTGCTCCAAGCGTCCTTAGTGTTCCTAGTATCTCAAGTGCTCACAGTGTCCCTAGTGATGCCTGTGCTCCCAATGCCCAGTCAGCACCTCCAACCTTGGCCCCTAGTGCACAATCTATGGTTCCCCTGACTCCTGCTCCTCGTGACCCTAGGGTGGCCTGTCGCTGTCGGCCTCCAGCCCGACCTCCAGAGAGGTTAGGGCTTCGCCGCCGGCCTCCTGCCCGGCCTCCCGAGGAGTCTTGTCCTCGTCGTCGCCCTCCTGCCTGGCCTCTGGAGAGGCCTGTCCTTCGTCGTCGCCCTACTGCCCGGCCTCCAGAGAGGCTCCTTCTTCATTGCCCTCCTGCCCGGCCTCCGGAATTCTGCTCCACGGTCGCTGACCCACCCTGTTCTTGGATTTTTACTTACCACGCCTTGTTTAGACTGATTACCTGGATTTTGACCCTGCCTGCCTTGACCATCCATAAGCCTAGCCCATTTAATAAACTGAAAGATCTTTTGTGTCCTTGTCCTTGCCTGCATCTGGGTCCTGCTCTCCCCTCGTAACCTAGCCCTGTCAATGTGCATTGGTTCCTTCAGTTACATAAAGACATTACTGTACATGTTGCATGGTCTGTCAAAGTCTAAAAATACAGATGCTTTGGATTAGAAACAGCTATTTTCTTGAAAATATGACAAAGAAGCAAGAAGTCCTGTGTGCTGACCTGGAACCAAAGGAATTAGTCATACGCGCTTTTAGATCTCACACTCATACACTGCTGCTATGAACGTGAAGACACCTGAATTCTTCTGTCGCTATAATAATAACGGCATTGCATAACTGCTTGCATACAACTCATTTAGAAAGAGGCTCTGTAGAAGTTAGTGAGCGATCATACAATCATAATGGCCAGTTCTGTATAGAGAGGGATTCCGACAACGTGGCTAACTGGGATAACCATAAAAACCTCAACACCAGATTAATGTATGAAGATGAGTACAACAAAAACAATATCCATCAGTACGACCTAAACACAGCAGAGACCTGACAGCCAGGACAGTGACCAAGTGTCTGAGTGAGTGAACTTCATGCACCAAGTGTCTGCTTGTTAATGAGACATTTGCTCATGGCTGGGTTCGACCCTGTCTTCAGTGGTTTTTGCTGCTGATGCTTCAAACACACACGCACGCTCACACACACACACAATACACAAATAGGTTTTCCTCAACTTCATGCAGGTTGAAGATGGATGCTGCAGCATTATGCTAATGAGCATCACTGCTGTCCAATCACACGCTTCACTGGCTGAAAGGGCAGAGAGACAGACACCAATAGTGAGAGCCCACAACTGGAGTGGGATAGAGTGGACGTAGGCAGATGGAGGGAGGATAAATACACATGGAAACAGTTTGATGTTTTCGAGGCGCTGCAGAGAATTGCCTTGTAAAGTTTCTATATTGGGCGTTCTCAGCAAGTCATTAAAAGTGTCAGTTTTTCCTCAATTTGAGCTGTGTGTTAAAGAGCCGTTCACTTTCCGCAGAGAGTATGACTTATCTAAGTGACAGACGACAAGTGCAATGCGTTTGAGGGATAACACGGCTGCCTGCTGAGGAGGGAGAGAGACTGAAAAAAAAAAAGCAAAGACAGAATAAAAATCAGAATCAGGTTAGCTGCCAAGGGCTGTAAATCTTCTTCACTCTGGTGCAGGGACATATCAACAACTAATTTGTCATGTATAGAGACGCATCATTCAGGGACAACAGGGCCTCACACTGACTTCAAGCAGGCAGGGGCAGATATGCTATAGAAGATAGCATAAATCACGCTAATGAGAGAAAACAGAAGGGAGGTCAGATCCCTGTGAAGCACAAGCAGCCAAGATAGGATCCTTCATGACCTCAATTCTCCCAAGACTCCAGTCTGTTTATTATTTGTCTAATAATTTGCCAAAAAATACTTTTTCTGACAAGCATTCAAGATCAGTCATGCGAGTGGTGAGTAACATCAGTAAGAAGCCAAAGTAAAGTGACGTTGTTAAGACTGTCAAAAACATTGGCAAAGAAGTCTGGGTTGATGGTTTGGGTGTGATTCTGAAATCAAGAGCCCACAGTCTGCTTCCCATCTTCTGTCAACAATCACAGTCTTTCCCGAACCTTAGCCAAGTGGCCTTAAACTTAAACCAGAGTGTAAATAACACAGGCAGCAGATAAGAGATAAGTCCTCTTTGGAATAGTTATGTGAATCATTTCATAAGCACTGACACACAACCCTTTTTTGCTGTATTTTGTTTCAAAAAAACTCAACTCAAGACACAACTGGAGTCATAGTTTGTGTGTGGGCTACCCTGACAATTCTCTGAAGAAGTGGATTATGTTTGAACTTTGTCTGAATGTGTTTGAGACACAAAACCAAACTGTCAGTGGTTTGCTCCATCACTGGTCCAATGGATTACTGTGAATTTTTCATGCTCCACAGAGGATGCATCATAGTGATTTAGTATGTCTCTAATATCAACTCCTGTGCCACTATAATGTTGATATTGACACTTTCTTTGTGCATATAATGTAATACATATGTTCTGCAGGGATAATTATGATCACCTTGGTGCTCAGTTTGCAAATTTGGACCTCGGTCAACACCTACAAAACTAATTAAATTCCGAATGGGCTCAGCTGTACCCTTTGTTTAGCACTAATTCACAAATGTAACAGTGATTCAATGCTTAACTAAATGGTGACCATGATGCACACACCTCCCACCTACATACCATCAGTATGTTAGCATTGTTCTTGTGAGCATGCTGATATTAGCATTTAGCTCAAACCTCTGCTGTGACTATGTTCAGTATCACACATTTAACATTAATAACAGATTGTGCTTCAAGCTGCATTTTCTGTCCAAACCTGACAAGTGACTGAGCCAGTTAATTTAGGCTGAGGTGCTGAGTTCTGGGTTACTCATGCTGGAGATGACGCAGATTACAAATGTGCGCATGTGTACTCTTACATCAGCGGTTATAAATATACAACATGAGCAAGCTCAACCCCAAAACATTATTTTTTCATTTTTTGTCCAATTCCAGCCTGATCTGTGCTGTGGGGCTCTGGTTGGCACTGTAACTTATACAATTTCAAAACGCAACAGATCACTTAAAAGTGGAAAAAGCTTATTTTGCTCTATCTGTTCTGCTTTAGCTCATTCATCCAAAAGCTCAGATTGAAATAAAACCATTGTACTGTAGTAATGATTTGCCAGTGCTTCTTAGCAAAAGGCCAGGTTTTTTTTTCCAATCAGATTGAAATTATTTTCACTTGTGTTCCCTCGCTGTTGAAGATTGTGCTCACAAAATGTAAGATTAGCCAGGAAATCAGACACACGCGCACACGGACAAAGAGAACCTGCTGTCAGATGGCCGTCTAACCAACCCTCCATTCATCTGCCCAATTGTTAATTTGACTCTGTAAAAATTAGCACCACACCCCCACAGAGTGTACTCACGGAGCTGACGCAAGTATTCAGAACAAACAACGCTCATTAATTCCAAATAAAAAAAAAGCAGAAATCTCAAAAGCTGCATGGTGAAGTGTAGAAAATCTATCTTGCACTGCCAAAACTGAATTTGAATTTGAATTTAACATGTTGAATTTGAAAAACTAATTTGACTTTTTTGAAGCTGGTAGTTAGAAACAGGAGACCACATTTGGGCTGATCGCCACGACTGGCCTGAGATTAAAAAAGATGGAAGACAGCAGGCGGAGAGCACGGTGAGGATGGGTGAAGGAGAGGGTGTGAGCGCCGGGACAGAGATACTTTGTTGAATTTCACTTTGTCTGCAGCTCTCACCCTGACCAGTGATGGATGGTGCGCTGTAGAGGCAAACGGGAGTGGAGAAGAAGCAGAACTGTGTACTTCCTCACCTCTCCTCTCTCCTCTCTCCCCTTTTCTCCTTTCTTCTGCTCCTTAGCGGCATGAAACATCTTTGAAGTTTGCCCAATCCATCAATGCAACAGAGAATCACTAATCTTCAACGTACCAGAGAAAAACTTTTTGCTGAGGGCTATTTGAGTGGCAAATAATCTCCTCTGATTAAATCTCTTCTTAAATTACCTTCTTCACATATTACCCTGTCATCCTCTCTCCTCTCCTTATACTCAACATTTCTCTCAGAATAATAAAGAGAAAACAAAGAGCATGTGCTCATGCTCTGTGGTATGCTCAGTAAATTCGCTTGTGTTCTCCCCAAAGTAGCGGTGGAGTAAGAACAACAAACCTAAAATACATTTGCCGTCAGTCAATAGGTTATTATTATGTCTCGCAGCATAACAACAGAGGTCTGCTTTGGCTGAGGTTACTGAACTGAGACCAAGGACGGGATGTGTTTGCCGTATTTCCAAATAAAATTGTTGTGGATGTGTTTAAAAGGCTCCCACGTGACATGTCAAAATAACTCCAAGTCACAAAAACACGCATGGCTTCAAGAATGTGGCACAAAGACAACAAAATTAAAGATTTCCTTGCCTCTTTTTCACAGAATTGAAACCGTTTGTGTTACTGTCACTCCATTAGTTATCTGGTGCTTTTGAAGTTCCTCAGCAGCAGAGTTCCGGGCCTCAGAGTAACTGCTTCTGGGTTATCAGGGTGGCCCACTGTTGCGGTTAGAAAGACCATCCTTCAAGCTGATAACTCACATCAAACCCCTGCGTTGGCAAGTATGTGCCCTGCAGTGCTGCTGATGGATACACACAGTGTGTGTCAGTGTAAGTCAGATATACAGTGAGTGACTCATACTTGGGCTTTCAACAGCGGAGGCCAGAGAGAAAAGCAGGCCTCCGCTGTTGAGGAGAAGGCTGATGAGTTGACCCCACTGTGGTGGGGTATTAGATTTACAGTTGAGGGGCTAAAAGATGCAAAACCACCCAAGTGTTCCACTTTTACAGATGCAATTGGAAGGAAGATTTGAACAATGTGACAGGCAAATTAAGTCAAATGTCTCATTGCTGAAAATCCTTAATAATTCATGGGTATTTGTATACTTGTTCTTTAACCTCAAGTTTTCCTTTACCCTTATTCTTCACAACATTATTTATACCGTGGTCTTTCAGTCAACACCCACCAGCACATACTGTGTCGCTTGTTCAAGCTAATTTGCACTAATACAAGCACTCACATGCAGAAAGCAAAACCCTCAGAAGTTGGAATCACACCAGTTACTTTTATGAAGTTGTAAGTCAAAGCTTGGATGCCATATGGCTGGGAGAAAACTTCAAACTTGTAAAAAGTCAGAAGTGAGATGGATGGATGAAAAATTAAGAATTCAAACATAAAACAAAAGCGGGGATGAAAAATAACAGATTTCTTTTAGAAATCTGCCAGAGAAACACAACTCCTGGAGTACACGTGCTAAATACGCACAGGATTTGTTCCCATACTCTATGCACACACATCCTGAAATTTCCCCGGTGTGGGACTAATAAAGGAAATCTAATCTAATCTCCTTCACACATCTTTAGGTAAGCAAACGGAAACATGACAAGTTAGGAGTTTCTGATTCCTGCAGATGTCTGACCTTTAGGTGTTTAGATGGTGCAGGTGCTGATCATTTAGGAATAACACTGGAAATCAGTGTGCGTCCTTTTGACTTTGAGTTAAATGTCATATGCAGTTTGAGCTTCTGACACGTGGTTTGAATGAGACACCTATCAGATGTCTGCTCGGCCTGTTTCATATAAAAAGTTCTGTTAAAAACAAAAAATCATGTATTTACGCTAAACACAAAGATCCACACCCACAAAGATGCTCCAAATATGTGGATCTGGACCAACAAATGAGGGAGAGGAAAGACAGATGGAGGGATTCATCCCGCCTCAGTCATTCACGTTGTCACACCGTCTTTACCGCGTGGTTCAATTCAACCCGGCACAAAAGTCTCCGCTCTGGCAGACGCGCTCTCATCACGAGTAAAACAACATTTGGCGAAACCAAAAAGCCTGGAACGGCAAGCTGGAGGAGGCAAATATGTTTCTCGGCAGCAATACATCTGCACATCTGGAGGAGAGTCAAACTTTTCATTGTGTGCGTGTGTGCGTGTCCTTGGTTATAGATTAGTCTGCATACGTTCCTGCGAGATGAAAGTCAGTTTAGTCGGGGGAACGGCCAGAACATTCCAATGCATGAGATGAGTCGGCTCGTGTTTGTGTTTGTAAGGTTAAATGTTGTAACACAGACTGAGTGAGCTGGTGTGTGAAGATAAAAATCTGAGCATGTTTTTTTTATGTATTTATGTATTTTCTTTTACCAGGCCCTTCGCAGATGCACATTACACTTTATGCTTCTCGATCCGCAGGAAAGAATGATTTGGGAACTACCCGTGCATATCGTGCGATCTTTGTTTTCACATGTCAGACTTTCCAGCGCCTTGTTAGCGAGTTGACACTCAGCTTTGTTACAAAAAAGCATGCAAACTCAGCCCTGCTGTGCACCGAAAAGTCTCATGCAGATCAATAGTGATACATCATCAGATGGAAATGGGATAACAGCTGCTTCTACACGTAAAGACACTGAAAAAGTCTGTAAATCAGATTAAACTTTGTTCGTCATTCATCATTCGCTCTAGTCTGTTTCCCTTCCTGCATTATTTGCTGCTCGTGCTGCATCATCAGTGGAATGAGCAACCTTGCCACACATACAGAGAGCTACAAACCTCACCCCCCTGTTCAATATTTCAGTTAAAAGAAGCATTTGTGACTTTTGATTTGTCTGACTGGGATCCTGCAATATCAAAGGTCACTGTTGCTACAAGTTCACTAAATTAAAAGGACCTTCTGCAGAGCAATCTCGATGCACCACAACAAGCTAGTTTGGTTATTTTCATCTGAGTTACTCGTCTCTGCTAGCAGCACTTTTCCGTTTCTAATCACGCTTTGGAGTAAACATGCTAAGGGTGCAAAATCAGAAAGCTTTTATGGAAAAGTGAAAGTGGAAAAGTCAGCATAATGACAGATATTACAACTACTGCGTTAACACATTATGGTGTTTTAATGGCCATAAAAGCAGGAAGAGTACTGAGTAAATACTGACTTACTAAGTGTTCAAGCTCTGTGTTCATAATGATGAATCCTAGAGATTAGGAGTGTCTGCCTGTGAGTCTATGGGGCTTATGGGCTAAGTTTAGTGCAGCATTTACTAAGTGTTATGTGCTAAATGAACATGGATGCAGTTATGTGAATTTAAATGCACTGATTCTGAGCCATCGGAGACACATCAGCATTGGTTCTCTGCCCCTGAACGAAGAAGCCGGTAAGAGAGACTATTTCAGATTGCATTTTCTCTGTCGACACACAGTCTGTGCACAAATAACATCGGCCATTCACGAATGGCAGCAGTTGCTGTTTCATGCTGAAATAAGCATGTGGAACTGTGTTTGATGCATGATGTAAGTTCAATATGTCACTTGCAGACATACAACACAAACGTTTACTTTTGGTGTCACGGGGGAAATGAACACCGATCTCCCACGTGAAGCCCGGTTTGTTTGACTCATCCAACCCAGGCGTCCTCCATTCCCCATTGGAGTTAGAAGTCCATGGGAGGAACCGGTGCATCACCAGCAAGCAAAACAAAGTTTAAGTTGTGTTATTTGTACATAGATTGAAGATTGAAGACCAGACTGTCTCTGTATATGTTCTCAGTTGAAGTCAATCATCTCGGACATTCAACAGTCTTGTTCTTCACTGTCTCATTCTATTTTCAGATCCAGTGTTTAGGGAGCATTGTTTAGCCACTTGAAGTGTTGCTTAACTCTACTTCAGCACATGTATCTGCATGAAATGGTACATACAGTGGACAGTATATACTTGCGTACTTAAGAGTATTCTTTAAGTATTTCATTTATTTACATTATAATTATTATTGTTCTTTTACTAATGTGTATATATATTTGCCTTTGATGTGAATTGACCTGGAAAAAAAAAAAAAAGAACTAAAGATCATTTTTAATAGGGTAAAGTACTTTAAAGATAACAGAATGGGCTCTCATGCAAGAACCACTCAACAGTTTTGATCTTAAGTGACACGTTCAAGTGATTTAACACAATTTATGTCATTCACTAATTCTCTCATACTTTACTTTTGCTCTTAGGTTAAATATTTTTATTGGCACAGCAGCTTATCAAATTCTGTAACTGTGACAACTGCCACAGGGTCTCTCAGGATGATAACAGCTGACAGTGAAACATCACCGACTGTGGGCTATAATATTCTCTCATCAATATCTGTGTGACTGTCACGTCCCCTGTTCTGTTTCTTATATTATTCATGGGCCGCTTCGCTTTAGAAAGGAGTTTTTAGCATCTCAGTGCTCTCTCCTGATTCCTTTTCACAGCACAATGTTGTTCGAGTGACCTGTTGTTGCCAGCCAGGTTTGGAGCAGACATCTCTGATTTGCTCTGTCCATGCGGATTTGTCCGCAGTAGGCCGCAGGCCACCAACTGCGTGCGTGCTGGAAAACAAAAGGTGCTACTTTACCTGCATCAAATTATTATTAAAACAACACAAAGGCAACCAAATGTGCAGGTGTGGAACCCTCCCAGTGGACTCCGGAGGGGAGTAAAAATAGACCTACAAAGCATTTGTAGCATCTCAAACTGTCTGTGTGTCTGCTTGGGAGTGTAATCAAGGTCTGACAGCAGTACTAGCTTATCAGTGTAAAATTATCAGCATTAAAAATATCAAATTATTGTTGTATGGGGACCACTTTTTTGTCAAAAACCTAAATAAAACTGTATTTAACATAAGTTTATTAAGATATGACCGCCTTCAACGTTTGTGCTACTGCATTAGGCTACACTGTCATAGGCACATATAGGAGTCCAATGTGCGTCAGAAATGGATGAATAACGGTGCTGAGAAGACAAGGATAAACATGAATAACGTAAACCAATGATATTAATATGAAGAAGTTAATTTTGTGGCACTTTGGTACCGGCAGTAGGTTAACAGCTTGCTGCTGACAGGAAGCTGCTGCAGACAGTCACGAAGCCTGATTTGTTCCTGCTCCACGGTAACTCGACAGTTATTCAACAGCACCAACAACTAACATGTACAAATGCAGCATATCAAAAGGCACGAATCGCTAATTTGTGTTGACAAGTTAAAAATATAATCCTGGCATTTGATAGGCTCATTTTTGGCTCGATCATGTCTGAGTTATTTGGTCCTGCCGGGCCCTCAGCACTCATTCACTCGCAACAGATGTCCGGTCAACACTGCACCACTTTGCGGCAGGGGCGACTCATTTACTCCCTTTATGTTTCACTGTATGATATCTGTGTACGTTCATGCATAATCATTTATGTTATGTGCATTGTTTTACAGTTATTCCGTTAGAGTGTATCCCCCTGTCTTCTTGCATCGGCTCCGTGTGAGTGAGTGCGTGCGCTTGTGAGTTTTATCTAAATGACCCCACTGGGAGCTGTTCCTTTGCACTATGGCTCCGGCCTGATTTCTCTGTGCTTCGCCCGAGTGTGAATGTGTTTGTAGTTTGACTTTTTGTCAATGATGAGTGCAGAGGGATTAGAACTCATAATAGAGTAATAAAGTCTAATGGCTCTCCAGTTTAACGTCATGTCATTTTTATGACTCACGCAAAGACAAAGAAAGATGGTCTGAAAGAGAGATTTCAATCTTGATCAGACTGAGGAAGATGAGCAGGGAAATGAGAGGAAAAAGCCCAAACCTCTAATTTGGACTGAACGTTGGTACACAAAGAGCGAATGCAGAGTCGCAAATAGGTGCAAATAAACATTTACGTCCTTAGTGAGGGTTAAAAAGTTAAACCTGAGCTAAAAATGTGCAAATAAATACAACTGATTTGATTTCTAAGTGCTGCACTGAACAAGTAGGGATACTGATAGATATTGTGCCCTGTTTGGATATGGGTCACCATAATGGCTAACTGGTTTAACTCAGGGATGTGGGTTGAGGCCCTCAGGTTGACTGTGACCCCTACCTGCAGCTCAACTGCTCAGCCGTAATTAACAAATAAAGACCTAAATTAAATGACATTCGAAGACAGAGGAACAAATCTTCAAACGTTTCTTTAAGTGAATCGAGCATTGCACAAGACACAATCTATGTCTTCACAGATTGTGAACCACAATGGTTCTCCCGGGGACAGTACCCGAGATTGATCGAGTCATTCTCCAGGAGAGGAGCCAACGTGAGGAACATTTTATTTGTCAGTATTTGTCTTCCTGCGTCTGTGTCTCACATTCAGTTTACTTTTCGAAGTCCTGTGATCATTTTGTTGTCACAATTGCCATTGTAAAAACCTGTCCTTCATGCATAAGAAACACAATGGTAGTGATAGGACCGATACTGAGTCGGGGGAACAATAAAGAACCTAACAGTCACAAATACATTGGCAGAACGAAGGAGGAATATGTTATCTTTCTGAAAATGTAGCTGAGCTATAGGTCGGCTAAGTTTAATTTAACACTTACCTCCATTAGCTTTTCTATGCAAGAGCACAACGTGAAATACAAGCTTCTACATAAATGTTATGTCTATGAATGTCTGTCTAACAGTATGAACGGCGCATTCGTGGTGTTGCAGGACGAATTTCGGTTCCCTGTGAATCAGTGGAGTGCACCAGGTGGAGAGGAAGAATCTGAAGGTGATTCTCTGTGTAATGAATGCAGGAGGGGATTATAATGCCGCTGTGTTTTCAAGGCCACGGGGCCAGGGACTAACACCCCTCTGTGCATCTTTGTACTATTTTCTGCTTCACCCCTGGATGAGCAATGCTCAAAGCAATGCTCCCCAAATTCAAAAAACAAGCCCAACCTCCTCCAGAGGTTTAGGGGGATTTTATTTAAGCCTCAAGAGCCAGAGAGGTGTGACCATTCATCGATTTAAATTGAGGCGTGGGGCTTAATGGATATATATGTCTGCATTTCGTTAAACAACTTAAACTGAGCCAAAAGAGGGGGGGGGGGGGTATATATGGAACTGGAAGTCTTATCTATATTGGTCAAAACTGAGACACCAGGTCTATGCTGACTGCATGTTAGTGCCACATCATTTGATTTTCATTGGAACAGCGCCATTCTCATGCTCAGTTAGAGTCCATCTGGTGATTGCTCAACAAAAACAGATTTCTTTCCAGCGCCATTGTCCAATGTTGCCAGGGTGCGTGACATGTCAAACAATGTACAAAAAATTGCAACCGTGGAGCCATTGTGGTGATGAAACTCTCCGATAAACAAGCCAAGCAGCACACGCAAAAACACTCAAATCTGCAGTGACGGTATTGTAGCCGCTTCCGCTCCGTCTATAACCAGCCGAAGCACTAACACCTCAAACACTGAAGATTTTTGGGACTGAGAACTTACCTTCAAGAAGAGAGGACGATGCAGTTGGGAAGACGTTGAGCGATCCATTGCACTGTCCAAAGTCACGACCCATGTTGACGAACCAACCTGAAATGACAAAGGATAAAATAGCGATCTAGAGTTAAAATCCCCTTTACCTGAAACTTTCTTTGCAAAATTGGCATTCCATGTTTCCTTCTTTCCCCGGTACACACTGCCCCTGCCCCTTATTATCATCATTATTATTATTTTTATATTTTTCCATTCATTGTAGGCAGCTACAGGTGTAGCTCTTTAGCAATAACGAGCTTGCTGATTAGCGATTGGCTCCAGCTGCACTAAAAAAGGGCAAATGCCACCTTCAGGCTTATTGACTCAACAGAGTGAGGGAGCGTTTTCTTCTGAACTGCGACTAAAAATATGTGATAAAGCGTAAAAGGAGCTGAGAGCCATGGCTTCGATGGGAGTCGTGAATTAAGCATGGTTGATTGATATTTCCCAGAGCCTCATTAGGCCACAGTACATGCTGTGTGCGATGTCTGCTACCTTACACGGATGTGAATGTGAGACAGTCTCAGTATGTATACACCTGCACTGAAATAACAATCTAATCTAATAGTTTCCAGAAGGAGCTTTTTGCTGGTGTGGGCTTCTTTGTGTGGAGTAAATAGCATTTCTAAATTGATTTCCTTTTTTTCTTTTTTCCTATGATATCACTCATGCCATACCTTGACTCTTACTACCTTGCTGCAAAATTATTATAATGTGATACTCCCTCTCCTCCATTACTCGTCCAGCAACCCACTTGACTCTGTCCCTTTATCCGCTTTCCTTTGATCAAGGCTGGTGTATAATAATATTATATTGATTTTGTTTATGAGAATAAATTTGTCTGCACTCATTATTATTATTATTAATGCAGTTACACAAAATCAATACATTATCATAGTCATACAATGGAGTTTTTAATACTATTCAATATCACCAAGAGAATAAGAGAAACGTGTTGGAAAAAAAGGCTTAAAATATAAAAATATTTATTTCCTTAATTAAAATCCTCAATGCATTTAATAGCATAATCGTTAGCTTTATTCATGACCCCATTAACAGACCATTAATGGGTCATTATAGTTCAAGTGTACAGCGATATGATTTGATACTTTTGAAACTTTATGGTTACACCTACAGAACAGCGGGGTTACAATATAAATCATTAGTGTGATTAGATGCTGGAGTGTGTTGGAGTGTTACCGTGGCTACGCTGAATACATCATGCTGATTGAAGTGGGCCATTAATTCATGTAAACACCTGCAAAACAAATGATAAGCGTTAGCATGCTAACACACTGAACCCAGACTGTGAACATGCTAAAAATGACCTGCTGAACGTCACCATGTAACAAGTCTCATTGTGAGAATGCCGACATTAGCATGTAGTTCACAGCTGAGTGTGACGGGGAGCTGCTGACATGACCGGAGACTCTTTACGTCTTCACACTTCCTGTTTGTCCACACTGTCTTTTTTTCCTTTTTGGCTCAGTTCTGGCACTAGAAATGTCAGATGTTAACAAACAATCTGTGCTTTTCTTCAGAGACTTGTGCTTTACTACACATTTTAAATGTACATTTAATTTCCACATTTTTTGTTTCAGCAGCATACAATAAGGCAGTTTTCTGAGCGCTGCACATTTTCCCCACCGCAGCAGTCAATGACTGTAATTCAGTGATTAATAACGTCATCTTTTGTTTACTTTAGCATTCATTATGTATTTTCCACATGCCTCCCTTTTTCTGCAGAACTCTGGGAGGTACACCAAGAGGACTGCTGCTAAAGCTGTAATGAAACTAATCAATGCCTGACTCAAGATAAGGCACAGGGAGCACTTCAGACTGAGCTCTATATTAGGGTCGTGGTGTATCCTGGAGGCAAATCTTTGATGGATGCAGCCAGAGCTGTACTGTTTAGTGTTTAGACAGCTGGGGATTTTCTCCTGTAGGTCTAAAGATACAATACCTTTGGAAATATTGACACTTGATACCTTAAGGGCTTGCTGGGTTACCTTTTCCTCTCCTTTCTTTTAAGTAACAGCACTTGTCCTAGTTTTTTTTTCTGTCAATAAAAATAAAAAAAAAATAGTCACGGAGGCTCTGCACTTGCAATGTTTAGCAAGCTAATACCCTGACAAGACCTGCGAATGAGACGATTAACAGGAGCTGGAGGAAAACAGCACTCTGAGTGAGAGGTTGGGGAGCGAAGGGCATGGTTCAAGAGTTCATCTTGCTAAAAAAAAAGTATGAAAAACCAAAGTCTTGTCCCAAGTATGGGTTGGATTTTGTTCTGTTGGCTTTTCATTTTTAGTGTATTTTTCACAACTAGGGTTTTCTTATAATGATGCAACTATAATGAAGCTTCACATCGATGAAGTCTAATCGCCAAAGTCCTTCTCTGCTGCTAACTTCATAGCGTGAAAAGTGAAACGTCACTGATTCAGTGCTGTTTAGGACTCATCTGGATGTTACGCATAAGATTTGACTGCAGGTGCTTCCAGAGTGTGCAGGATCGACCATGATTCCATTAAATTAGATGACACACATGGTGTCAGTTTGCAGAAATGTGAGCCTCCCTCTTGACTGCTCCCACAATTTATATTTTAACGCTAGTAAGAAAGGCCTACTTCCACAGACCATGTAGTGCACGTTTAACAACCAACACAAGTCTCATCACAATTAACGTTAATATCTCAACAGCATCCTTTCCGTGGTCTCATGTGCATGCTCCAAATTAAATGAGGTTTTACTGCTGCACCATTGCTTACATAGTTTTTTTTCACTGTGCTCGAACTGAAAGGGTTTCAATGCCCACATTCATTTATGTAATCATATGTGTAGCGTTACAGTGCAAGTATGTACAATTTTGCGTGTGTGTGTGTGTGTGTGTCGAGGAGGGAGGGAGGAGTGTAGTAGGCAAAGCAAAATAATTCCCAGTGAGATTAGAGGAGGGAGAATCACCTTATTGGCTGATTAATAATGTAGAAAATGGAGAGTGGTGGCTGCACATTAAACATTAAGCCTACACACAAACACACAGACGGCGCGGATATACACACACACACATCCCCCGGCATGTACACACAGTCCTTAGTGTAGTGTTTTGTCATCACAGACTCGACATTCGTCCGTTTGGCCGTGCAATTAATTAATTATAAAAAAGATACGTGCAAACCTAATGGGCCCATTCACCAGATACATGGTAGGTTTCACCATGATACTAATGTTTGTCAGAAAGTACCATGAGGCAGCGCACGTGGTCTGACTCTAAATGAAATGGAAACTCTTCTTCTTCTTTGAGTCTTGGAAATTATTTATAATGCGATTTGCTGAGCTTGCTGATGTTGTTCACCCAAGGGATGGAGAGAGAGAGAGAGAGAGAGAGAGAGAGAGAGAGAGAGAGAGAGAGAGAACGCCATCTAACGGACCCTGACTCTGCAGCGACTGACATTCAGCATGCATTGCAGCTTTGCCTGATAACTGACAGGACTGTCACCTCGTTACCGTCACACGCTGGCTCCGCTCTAACCAAGCTGGGTGGGGGGAGGGGGAGGTGACATTTTCCTTAACTGGTCCCAAACGCACCAATCTAATGTCATTTGGTCAAACTTTGCAGTGCAGTGTGCAGAAATGTGAGAGAACGAATCAGAAGCAACCCAATGATTAATAAATCATTAATGTAGCTCCATTAATTTGAATAAAACTGTGATTCAAGGACTATATAGCACATAATGGTGGGTTGCTAGAGGACAGAATGGGAGATACATTAATAAATCATTAGAAAATGATTAATACATAAATATAGGAATCAACATACTGATCACCTTCTGCCTGGGTTACCCATGACAAACTATTAACCTGCTGCTGACTTATGAGAACTAGTCAGAATGTATTCATTATTTATTATTTGATTTTAATACATAATACTGAGTTGAGCTTTTAGTGGTGCTCACAATAAGCTCCTTAAGGCAACATTATACAAATTAATGTGCGTTTTGCTTTTAGTTCCTCCTTGGGTCTACTCACTTATTTGTTTTTCCCTCGAGATTCCAGCACCTAATAAGACCGCTGGTTGCAGGGAAAACTGAGATAACTAGCGTATGGCAGCTAGATACAGATAGCAACAGGTTGCGGTAGCTCCAGCAACAGGTAAAGCCAGATGTCCATCTGGAAAATCAGAGTTGAGTGGCCAGAGCCATCAGAGGGACAGGCAGGACGTGCTTTCTCTATAAAATGTGATCCATTGCACTCAGACACTGTTTCCCAACCCAGACCACATTGTTTGAAATCAAATCTGTGCAGTAGGTGAATTTAAAGGTCTGGCTCAATGTAAATCTGTTAATGGTGTTAAACATGACTTGAAAAGTAAAAGCAATGAGAACAACAGAGGTCTCTGCCACTGAGGAGTAAACCAGTCAGTCTTTGGCTGTACCTGCAGTGGTACCAGGATCAGTATATTGTCCTATATGTGTCCTGACAGCAAACCTGACTTAATCCATAAATCACTTTCAACATATAGACAAAGAACCAGACCTTGAGGTCCACAAAACATGATTGTTCTGACTCAGGGTCTAAAAGAAATGTGTAACATGTTGGGTGATGTTAGCCAAGATGTTCTAATATACGCTTGGTGCATCAGAGAGGGAGAGTGAGCTCATGAATGTGTTGGTGAGTCAGCTTTCCATTGTTCTCCATTGGGCTGTGACTCTCTCTCTCTCTCTGAATCGTCCTGTTTTTCGGGTGTCTTCCCTCCACCCTGTGTGTGTGTGTGTGTGTGTGTGTGTGTGTGTGTGTGTGTGTGTGACATTGGCGCAGTTCATTATACCTGGCACCTGGGCTCATCTCTACACCTGGCTACAGTCATCATCAAGCTCCTCACTAGGTTGCCTAAGAACTCCAGCTCACCGTTACTCGTTGCCTGTACTGGCAGCCAAGCGGTAGCTAGACCCTCAGCCGTGTCTTAGACCAGAGTTACTGACTCGTGTTCTTGTGACTAACACGATTTTCTTCGTGCCCAGGACTCCAGTGTCTTCAGTGGCACTGGAGTGCACTTCCATCTAACGCACCCGCCTAAATTCACGCCACTCCTATGCCCAACAAACCCTCAGTCTGTCCCCCAGCAGCCTGCCCTCCAGCCATTGCCTGCCTTCTGCATTCACACTCACCCCTGGAGTCATTACACTCTTTTGCTACCCTAAACCAATCTGTCTTCGCGTCTACATATGGGTCCTGTGAAACTCAGTCTTTACTAAATGGACATAATCTCTGCTTTGTCCCCATAAAAGTCAATTTTCTAAGGGATGAGATCCAATTCTATAATTAACAGCACAGCAATCATTTATTTTATTTTTCTCTTGGTTGAAAAACAAGCCAACACAAAATAGTTTCCATAATTATCTTTTAGCTCACACTCACGGTCACTGTCACCACTCTGTTCTGCCCCTGTCAACACATATTTCCCCTATTCCCACATACTCCCTTTGGTGCTCCAGGTAAATTCCCTTATTACAAAGCAAGTCTCATTTGCATCATAGCCTCTTCCCACCAGTTATTTGGATTTACACACACACACACAACCGGCTGAAGTAAATCTGTGCTGTACTCCCTTAGGCCAAGGGAGGGAGAGCAATAGTTCTTTCTCCCCCTCGTTCGCCCTATCCGTCTCCCACCCTCATTATTATTGACGCTGAAACGCTCCTCGGCAGAGGTTGTTCACTGGTCACTGCAGCAGAGGAGGAGATAGAGGTAAAGGCGGTTGGTTGGTTGGTTAGAGAGGAGAAAGAGAGAATAAGATGGAAATGCCTGCTATTACAAGCTTAGTTGCTTTAAAACACACACACACGCACACACATATGGGCGCCCCACACTGCATCCCAGAGTGAAAATGGCTCAATTACTCCCTCACACTACTCCGCTTCTCCTTTCTTCTGCACTTTTCAATTCCCTCTGTTCCCTCCCTCAATGCCCTCCCTCCTCCACTTTGAATTTCCTCATCCCTTCCATTTTCTCACCTCTCCGTCTTACATGCTCCGCCACTCATCTCTCTCCTTTGGTGCTCCTTTCCCTCTTCTCCCCTCCCACTTCTAAGTCGGTCGCCTACGCCGGGCTACACGCACTTCAGTTTTCCCTGGCCACTCGTCCCTCTTACTGCCCCCCCACCCCAGTCCCATTTTCCCACTCCTTTGTTTTCTGACACACCTTCTATCTTCTGTCCCTTCTCTTCCAGTTTTTTTCAGTTTACATCCCCCATAGGCATAACCTTTTTTTTCTGTTTCACTACTGCTCTAACCATTCTCCCAAGCCTTTCTCTTCAACTTTTTTGTTTTACTTTCCTCTGTCCTTTGTGCTTCATTTCCATTGAACTCTGGGGAAAAAAAAAAAAAAAAAGAACACCCTATGTTCTCACTCGGTGCACGTTGCACTGGAAAAGACCATCAGTCTAATGCCACAAAGGAACATCTGTGTCTCACTGGTATTTCCAGAGTTTGGGGCATCATTACCGCCAGCAGTACCAGTAACAGTCAACTGATTCACTGAATTCATAAGCAGTGGGGTTTTTTTCTTTTTCTTTTTTGACATTTTGTTTGTTGGACTTTTGTATTAAATTATTTGTATTCTAATCGCACGCAGCCAGTCCCCGGTCAGTTACACAGGCCCCCGAAACACACCAGAAACATTGATTAAAAACAATTACAAAAACCAACCTGTTTAATTGGCCCGGGCTGACACTTCCCCGAGCCAGACGAACATGGACAAATAAAGCATAGTGTGTCTAATGCAAACGCAAAGGTATTGAAAATGGGTCTTGGATAGATTTTATAATGGAGTTGGCCTACCAAGCCACCTTCCTATTGAGTTGTGATTTGCTCATTTTGGCTGCATCAACAAAAAGAAGCTGCAGGGTGAAAAAGCAGCTTTTGCATCCGTTTTTGTTATTAAGCGTTGGTTCGTGTTTGCTTTGATTTTGGGTGACAGGACTCCCTTCAGGAAAAAGCTGTACAAGGCAGAGCCCGAATCTATCGCTGGACATGGATGTAGAGAACGTGGGATAAAAAAACAGAAAATGAAATGAAAGGTGTTTGTTTTTCCATTAACGACATTGTTAAATCACGGCGTGTTGTTTCCTTTGATGCAGGCTCCCGGGTACAAGCGGTCTTTCAGCAGCCTGTTCTGATCAAGTTAGCAATAACTGTTCTCTTACAGAAACATAATTAGCATAACGTCACGATGGCACCTGATCTTTGTCGGCATACTGGAACCTGTCACTGATCTACATTGTGTATGTGTGTATATATATATATA